>CM067171.1:18847504-18885637 GCA_034093135.1 Erigeron breviscapus
TCTTCGTTCAGGGGTGGCTGAAATGAAAAGCATCGCTTATATAACTGATGTTGAGTCACGTTATCTGATTATATGATGGTTTTCATCTCTTGTCACGCGGGTGCAATAACTTCCGCTTGGTATCATGTTACAAAGGGAAAACAACTGTGGTACCCTAAATAATGTGTATGAGTTATCCGTAAAAGAAAAATGAGAAACGATCTTTATATATACAAAATTGTTCAGTTCCACGTTTTACATAAAACGGTGGTAATTCGGATGGCCACTTGCCGTGTTACAGCTTTTAGTCATGTCATAGGGGCAGACCTGACCAGTACTGTCCAAAATATAGACTGTTTTGACCCAGTGACCAAGGTACATAAAACGTAGCGTTTTAAGTAAAAAGGAAGATAAAACTGTAACTCAATAACGGATAATAGGAGGAATATATTATATAACACTGGATTAAATACAGTAATCAGCGTTCATAACAAATATGAACCGTTACAAGGCATAATCAATATAAGAAAAATAAAAAGTCACATCGTCACGAAATCAGAGTAACCGATGCACACCAAAATTCCTATACACAAGACTTGATGCGACCAACATAAACGAAAACACGACTTCCCCGGTGCTACAAATGCACCGGCAAACATGAGGTCTTCGTTCAGGGGTGGCTGAAATGAAAAGCATCGCTTACAAATGATGTTGAGTCACGTTATCTGATTATATGATGGTTTTCATCTCTTGTCACGCGGGTGCAATAACTTCCGCTTGGTATCATGTTACAAAGGGAAAACAACTGTGGTACCCTAAATAATGTGTATGAGTTATCCGTAAAAGAAAAATGAGAAACGATCTTTATATATACAAAATTGTTCAGTTCCACGTTTTACATAAAACGGTGGTAATTCGGATGGCCACTTGCCGTGTTACAGCTTTTAGTCATGTCATAGGGGCAGACCTGACCAGTACTGTCCAAAATATAGACTGTTTTGACCCAGTGACCAAGGTACATAAAACGTAGCGTTTTAAGTAAAAAGGAAGATAAAACTGTAACTCAATAACGGATAATAGGAGGAATATATTATATAACACTGGATTAAATACAGTAATCAGCGTTCATAACAAATATGAACCGTTACAAGGCATAATCAATATAAGAAAAATAAAAAGTCACATCGTCACGAAATCAGAGTAACCGATGCACACCAAAATTCCTATACACAAGACTTGATGCGACCAACATAAACGAAAACACGACTTCCCCGGTGCTACAAATGCACCGGCAAACATGAGGTCTTCGTTCAGGGGTGGCTGAAATGAAAAGCATCGCTTACAAATGATGTTGAGTCACGTTATCTGATTCATGTATTGCAATGAATGATAGGACAATGGGCTGCCTTGGTGTCATGTTAGAAATGGCCAGGCTAACTAAGGTTACACCCACTATATAGTGATGTTATCACCGTTTTATATAAAACACAACCTACGATACAAAACGACGCGTTTTATACAAAACGTTACGCTATTTGTCTCCATTTAATAAAGTTCATACCTTCTTTTCATAAAAATTTTACCAATACAAGAAGAAATGTAATATCATATATGTTAACAACACGAAATTAAATATTTCAAATAATGTTTATAACAAAGATGAATCGTTACAAGGCATAATCCATATAAAAAAAATACGTCACATCGTCACGTAACCAATGAAACCGATGAACACCAGAATCCCTACAAACAAAAGGAAACTACAAGCAAAACGGCTACTTGATGCCACCAACAAAAAGGAAAACCCAACTTGCCAGGTGGTACAAATGCACCGACAAACAGCAGGTCTTCGGTCAGGGGGCTAAATCTCCAAAAGCACCGCTTTTTTCTAAGTAGTGGCGCCACGTAGATTCAAGATGAACCTCTGTTGGCCATAGACCCTCGTTTTCAAATGATGTTGAGTCACGTTATCTGATTCTTGTGTTGGAATGAATGATAGGACAATGGGCTGCCTTGGTGTCATGTTAGAAATGGCCAGGCTAACTAAGGTTACACCCACTATATAGTGATGTTATCACCGTTTTATATAAAACACAACCTACGATACAAAACGACGCGTTTTATACAAAACGTTACGCTATTTGTCTCCATTTAATAAAGTTCATACCTTCTTTTCATAAAAATTTTACCAATACAAGAAGAAATGTAATATCATATATGTTAACAACACGAAATTAAATATTTCAAATAATGTTTATAACAAAGATGAATCGTTACAAGGCATAATCCATATAAAAAAAATACGTCACATCGTCACGTAACCAATGAAACCGATGAACACCAGAATCCCTACAAACAAAAGGAAACTACAAGCAAAACGGCTACTTGATGCCACCAACAAAAAGGAAAACCCAACTTGCCAGGTGGTACAAATGCACCGACAAACAGCAGGTCTTCGGTCAGGGGGCTAAATCTCCAAAAGCACCGCTTTTTTCTAAGTAGTGGCGCCACGTAGATTCAAGATGAACCTCTGTTGGCCATAGACCCTCGTTTTCAAATGATGTTGAGTCACGTTATCTGATTCTTGTGTTGGAATGAATGATAGGACAATGGGCTGCCTTGGTGTCATGTTAGAAATGGCCAGGCTAACTAAGGTTACACCCACTATATAGTGATGTTATCACCGTTTTATATAAAACACAACCTACGATACAAAACGACGCGTTTTATACAAAACGTTACGCTATTTGTCTCCATTTAATAAAGTTCATACCTTCTTTTCATAAAAATTTTACCAATACAAGAAGAAATGTAATATCATATATGTTAACAACACGAAATTGAAGATCTTGAAAATGGAGTTTGGATCTTCAAGTTCATCAAAGATTTTTGAATTATTGAGCCCACCCGTCAAGATGAAATCGAAAAAAGAAAAGGATCCTATATATGACAATCTGTGTTCCAATACAGAGCGGATTAACAAATTAAAAATGAAAATAAGTGAAACTACAGATCAAATGGATGCATGTCAGCTGAAAATTGAAGAATTCAAGAAACAACGTGAAGAATATGAGACATCATTGTAAGTATTTTTATACTGTTTTATTTAATGTTAATTAACAATTAAAGTTAATTTATATGTTTTCCAGATCGAGTGCAGAACAACAAAGATTTAAAGACGTAAACACTACTGGATTAGAAATAACTTGTTTACTATTAGAAGGCTATCAAATGAGATTGAAGAAACTGCAGAAGAAATTCTTCAAAGAAGAGAAACACATCGAGAAAGAAATGAAGCAGTTTCAGGATCTTTGTTGTCAGTTGTGTATGAAATAATGTTGTCACTTTCAGGATCTTTGTTGTCAGTTGTGTATGAAATAATGTTGCACTTTCAGGATCTTTGTTGTCAGTTATGTATGAAATAATGTTGCACTTTCAGGATCTTTGTTGTCAGTTATGTATGAAATAATGTTGCACTTTCAGGATCTTTGTTGTCAGTTATGTATGAAATAATGTCACTTTCAGGATCTTTGTTGTCAGTTATGTATGAAATAATGTTGCACTTTCAGGATCTTTGTTGTCAGTTATGTATGAAATAATGTTGCACTTTCAGGATCTTTGTTGTCAGTTATGTATGAAATAATGTTGCACTTTCAGGATCTTTGTTGTCAGTTATGTATGAAATAATGTCACTTTCAGGATCTTTGTTGTCAGTTATGTATGAAATAATGTTGCACTTTCAGGATCTTTGTTGTCAGTTATGTATGAAATAATGTTGCACTTTCAGGATCTTTGTTGTCAGTTATGTATGAAATAATGTTGCACTTTCAGGATCTTTGTTGTCAGTTATGTATGAAATAATGTCACTTTCAGGATCTTTGTTGTCAGTTATGTATGAAATAATGTTGCACTTTCAGGATCTTTGTTGTCAGTTATGTATGAAATAATGTTGCACTTTCAGGATCTTTGTTGTCAGTTATGTATGAAATAATGTTGCACTTTCAGGATCTTTGTTGTCAGTTATGTATGAAATAATGTCACTTTCAGGATCTTTGTTGTCAGTTATGTATGAAATAATGTTGCACTTTCAGGATCTTTGTTGTCAGTTGTGTATGAAATAATGTTGTCACTTTCAGGATCTTTGTTGTCAGTTGTGTATGAAATAATGTTGTCACTTTCAGGATCTTTGTTGTCAGTTGTGTATGAAAAGCAGTTTCAGGATCTTTGTTGTCAGTTGTGTATGAAATAATGTTGTCACTTTCAGGATCTTTATCACCGTTTTATATAAAACACAACAGATGATACAAAACGTTGCGTTTTATACAACACGTCGCGTTTTAAACAAAAGGTTTCGACATTCGTCTCGTTCTAATAAACTTCATAACTTCTTTTCATAAAAATTTAAACAATACAATAGTAAATGGAAAATCAGAATCCATTTATTAAATAATTCAAATATAGTTAACAATATACATGAAGCGGTGAGGAACTAGGGCCTGCTTTGTCCTTGAAGAATCTGTGGAGGCTACCTTTGCGATCGAGTTTTTCGATGGAGCTGGCACATGTGGTGCGCACCAGTGAAACCCAGTTTGGGAGTTGATTTAGCCAGATTGGCTTGGTCTCCGACTTTGTATAAGTGGGATGATTTTGAAGATGTTGAGCCACGTCCTGAATTGTCATTTGAAACCCAACATTTTTAAAGTCTGTCGTCTACAGATGATGTCGAGTAACGCTATCCGAATATGTGGTAGCTTCACGTCTTGGATAAACGGCGTAAGTCGTTGCCTTCGTCTCCTGATGAACCAGAAAGAAAAAATGAAAGATAGTACGAAATGAACATGAAGTCAAACCTTAATTATAATAAAATTATAGATACCCCGTCTTCTAAAAAACGCCACGTTTGTAAGTCGAACAGTGGCCGAGAAACTGACAGTCGGTATTTTAGTCTTGTCCGCATTAGTATGCCCACTCCGATGATCTTAAAAACATAAATGTGCAGTTTTATGTATAGAAAAGAGTGTGACCACACAAAGATATCTGGGTCATTAGCATTATTTGAATTAATTATAACTAAAGGAACCGAGCAATGTGAGATGGAGTATAACATCACTTGTTGATTCCATCATTTGATGCCCGATATTTTTAAAGTCTGTCGTCTACAGATGATGTTGATTCACGCTATCCGAATATGTGGTAGCTTCACGTCTTGGATAAACGGCGTAAGTCGTTGCCTTCGTCTCCTGATGAACCAGAAAGAAAAAATGAAAGATAGTACGAAATGAACATGAAGTCAAACCTTAATTATAATAAAATTATAGATACCCCGTCTTCTAAAAAACGCCACGTTTGTAAGTCGAACAGTGGCCGAGAAACTGACAGTCGGTATTTTAGTCTTGTCCGCATTAGTATGCCCACTCCGATGATCTTAAAAACATAAATGTGCAGTTTTATGTATAGAAAAGAGTGTGACCACACAAAGATATCTGGGTCATTAGCATTATTTGAATTAATTATAACTAAAGGAACCGAGCAATGTGAGATGGAGTATAACATCACTTGTTGATTCCATCATTTGATGCCCGATATTTTTAAAGTCTGTCGTCTACAGATGATGTTGATTCACGCTATCCGAATATGTGGTAGCTTCACGTCTTGGATAAACGGCGTAAGTCGTTGCCTTCGTCTCCTGATGAACCAGAAAGAAAAAATGAAAGATAGTACGAAATGAACATGAAGTCAAACCTTAATTATAATAAAATTATAGATACCCCGTCTTCTAAAAAACGCCACGTTTGTAAGTCGAACAGTGGCCGAGAAACTGACAGTCGGTATTTTAGTCTTGTCCGCATTAGTATGCCCACTCCGATGATCTTAAAAACATAAATGTGCAGTTTTATGTATAGAAAAGAGTGTGACCACACAAAGATATCTGGGTCATTAGCATTATTTGAATTAATTATAACTAAAGGAACCGAGCAATGTGAGATGGAGTATAACATCACTTGTTGATTCCATCATTTGATGCCCGATATTTTTAAAGTCTGTCGTCTACAGATGATGTTGATTCACGCTATCCGAATATATGGTGGTTTCAACTCATGGACTTCAAGTGCAATCCGTTGGCTTCGTCTCATAATCATTGGTATAATAGAAAGGAACGAGGCTGTACAAAACAAAATGGAAAGACACACTCTATTTATAAGAAAAATTTGGAATATCCGTTTTGTATAAAACGTAGGGTTTTGATGAGACACCACGTTTGTCATTAAACGGTGGGTTTTTATGTTACAAAAACGGTAGTGGGCCTTTGACAAAACGTTGTGAGCACTAATGTTTGTTTAACCCATTTCAGTTAAACTAAAGTTATAAACATATATGACAATCACATGACTTTTGACCAAGAACCCTAATATTTGCTATTAAATCGATTTGGAAAGCTTTAAAACATTACTTGACCACTTATAATCGAGATGGATGCAATTAAACTCGATCCCCTTTCCAAAACTGGCCTTAAATCAGCAAATTTCGGATAAAAACTAGTTTGACCTACTTTTATATACAAAACCCTAATTTATGAATTAAAAGGGTTTTTAATCCAGATTCTCCTTAAAAAAAAAAAAAAAAAAAAAAAAAAAAAAAAAAAAAAAAAAAAAAAAAAAAAAAAAAAAAAAAAAAAAAAAAAAAAAAAAAAAAAAAAAAAAAAAAAAAAAAAAAAAAAAAAAAAAAAAAAAAAAAAAAAAAAAAAAAAAAAAAAAAAAAAAAAAAAAAAAAAAAAAAAAAAAAAAAAAAAAAAAAAAAAAAAAAAAAAAAAAAAAAAAAAAAAAAAAAAAAAAAAAAAAAAAAAAAAAAAAAAAAAAAAAAAAAAAAAAAAAAAAAAAAAAAAAAAAAAAAAAAAAAAAAAAAAAAAAAAAAAAAAAAAAAAAAAAAAAAAAAAAAAAAAAAAAAAAAAAAAAAAAAAAAAAAAAAAAAAAAAAAAAAAAAAAAAAAAAAAAAAAAAAAAAAAAAAAAAAAAAAAAAAAAAAAAAAAAAAAAAAAAAAAAAAAAAAAAAAAAAAAAAAAAAAAAAAAAAAAAAAAAAAAAAAAAAAAAAAAAAAAAAAAAAAAAAAAAAAAAAAAAAAAAAAAAAAAAAAAAAAAAAAAAAAAAAAAAAAAAAAAAAAAAAAAAAAAAAAAAAAAAAAAAAAAAAAAAAAAAAAAAAAAAAAAAAAAAAAAAAAAAAAAAAAAAAAAAAAAAAAAAAAAAAAAAAAAAAAAAAAAAAAAAAAAAAAAAAATATCATGATTGGAAAAAAAATAAATAAAACATGAACAACACAAGTTTAACTCCATATATCTTCGTAACTCATGTCTAACTCCATGTAGACTCCTAGCCCAGAATTATCTTCTTCCATCTGAAGCTCATCAACACCCAAGTCTCCCTCGAACTGGATGAATTGTTGACAGCGAGCCCAGTTGTTGGGTCTCATATTGTTGATCTGCCTCAACATATCCAAGTCGGTTGATTCCAACAAAACACTGGCCCGGTACCATCTCCTTCGATCATTTCCCCACAACACTTTTATATACAATCTCCTTGTGTGTCGAGTCAACGCAAAGGTCCACCAAACAATCTCCTTCGCCAAATCATCCATGTGAATCCTTCCGGGGTCAAACCTTCTTCTCAGCACCCTCTTCAAATCTCTGCATCTGTCACAGAGGTTTGGCTTCGAAACCCCGGCCTTGCCTGTAAACTTCCCTTAAAAAATCACGATCAAGCTTAATTAATGACCCTCTTCACTTTCTCTATTAAAAGCATGATTCTGTCGTTTCTCTTGAAGACGAAAAGATTCTGCTTGCAGTCGTGGTCCCATTTATCTAGGCGATTCATGATTGTTGATGAGTTTGTATGTGGAATTTGTTGAACAAACAATAACAAGATTAACCCGGATCGAATGAAAAACAACAAAATCGGAACTTTCTTATATAATAATGGGAGTGTAAGTGTGTACTGGAGAACCGTTGCCATCCCAAGACAACAAAACGCTTCATGTTGAGGGTTTTCACACGGTTTCTACACTGCAGATAGATAGAACCGTTTCATATTTAGGGTTTCATAAATTTTATATATGCAAATTAATTAGGGTTTCCAAGAATTACAAGAACAGCCCTTCGACTCTAACTAATTGACCATTTGCCCCTCGAAAAAGAACCCAACTTTAACAACGGATGGCCCATAGTATAAATATATTTTAAATCCAGATTTTTAGTCACTCCGTTTTGAATATAACGCTCAGTTTTCTTCACAAAACGGAATACACATATACTCATTTGATGTAAAATGGCAAGTTTTGGAATTTAAACAGAAACGTAACGTTTTATGTAACACGGTGTCTAAAACGGAGGAATGACAGGTGTCATTCCTCTGACATTTGGATTCGATGACGTGTAATTCCTTCTGCAAATTTACTATCTACACACCGGGCATACGTTGCGTTTTCTATAAACCGTAACACAAAACGCAGCGTTTTGCGTAAAACGTGGCGTTTTAGTGGTGTTTATATGAACAGTGCGCGGTGTAGCTATAGTATCACCCTTTTTAAATCCATATATCTTCGTAACTCATGTCTAACTCCATGTAGACTCCTAGCCCAGAATTATCTTCTTCCATCTGAAGCTCATCAACCCTAACACCCAAGTCTCCCTCGAACTGGATGAATTGTTGACAGCGAGCCCAGTTGTTGGGTCTCATATTGTTGATCTGCCTCAACATATCCAAGTCGGTTGATTCCAACAAAACACTGGCCCGGTACCATCTCCTTCGATCATTTCCCCACAACACTTTTATATACAATCTCCTTGTGTGTCGAGTCAACGCAAAGGTCCACCAAACAATCTCCTTCGCCAAATCATCCATGTGAATCCTTCCGGGGTCAAACCTTCTTCCATCTGAAGCTCATCAACCCTAACACCCAAGTCTCCCTCGAACTGGATGAATTGTTGACAGCGAGCCCAGTTGTTGGGTCTCATATTGTTGATCTGCCTCAACATATCCAAGTCGGTTGATTCCAACAAAACACTGGCCCGGTACCATCTCCTTCGATCATTTCCCCACAACACTTTTATATACAATCTCCTTGTGTGTCGAGTCAACGCAAAGGTCCACCAAACAATCTCCTTCGCCAAATCATCCATGTGAATCCTTCCGGGGTCAAACCTTCTTCCATCTGAAGCTCATCAACCCTAACACCCAAGTCTCCCTCGAACTGGATGAATTGTTGACAGCGAGCCCAGTTGTTGGGTCTCATATTGTTGATCTGCCTCAACATATCCAAGTCGGTTGATTCCAACAAAACACTGGCCCGGTACCATCTCCTTCGATCATTTCCCCACAACACTTTTATATACAATCTCCTTGTGTGTCGAGTCAACGCAAAGGTCCACCAAACAATCTCCTTCGCCAAATCATCCATGTGAATCCTTCCGGGGTCAAACCTTCTTCTCAGCACCCTCTTCAAATCTCTGCATCTGTCACAGAGGTTTGGCTTCGAAACCCCGGCCTTGCCTGTAAACTTCCCTTAAAAAATCACGATCAAGCTTAATTAATGACCCTCTTCACTTTCTCTATTAAAAACATGAACAACACAAGTTTAACTCCATATATCTTCGTAACTCATGTCTAACTCCATGTAGACTCCTAGCCCAGAATTATCTTCTTCCATCTGAAGCTCATCAACCCTAACACCCAAGTCTCCCTCGAACTGGATGAATTGTTGACAGCGAGCCCAGTTGTTGGGTCTCATATTGTTGATCTGCCTCAACATATCCAAGTCGGTTGATTCCAACAAAACACTGGCCCGGTACCATCTCCTTCGATCATTTCCCCACAACACTTTTATATACAATCTCCTTGTGTGTCGAGTCAACGCAAAGGTCCACCAAACAATCTCCTTCGCCAAATCATCCATGTGAATCCTTCCGGGGTCAAACCTTCTTCTCAGCACCCTCTTCAAATCTCTGCATCTGTCACAGAGGTTTGGCTTCGAAACCCCGGCCTTGCCTGTAAACTTCCCTTAAAAAATCACGATCAAGCTTAATTAATGACCCTCTTCACTTTCTCTATTAAAAGCATGATTCTGTCGTTTCTCTTGAAGACGAAAAGATTCTGCTTGCAGTCGTGGTCCCATTTATCTAGGCGATTCATGATTGTTGATGAGTTTGTATGTGGAATTTGTTGAACAAACAATAACAAGATTAACCCGGATCGAATGAAAAACAACAAAATCGGAACTTTCTTATATAATAATGGGAGTGTAAGTGTGTACTGGAGAACCGTTGCCATCCCAAGACAACAAAACGCTTCATGTTGAGGGTTTTCACACGGTTTCTACACTGCAGATAGATAGAACCGTTTCATATTTAGGGTTTCATAAATTTTATATATGCAAATTAATTAGGGTTTCCAAGAATTACAAGAACAGCCCTTCGACTCTAACTAATTGACCATTTGCCCCTCGAAAAAGAACCCAACTTTAACAACGGATGGCCCATAGTATAAATATATTTTAATTCATTTGTAAAATAATAATTGTTTAACATCCTTTATCCAAATACCAATCACAGATTTACATGATATAACTAGCTAATTTAAGTCCTATGCCCTCAGCATGCTTATGAAGTTTTCCTTTTGACAATGCCTTTGTAAAAGGATTAGCTAAGTTATAATCTGTGTGAACTTTGAGTAACTTGATTTCACCTAGTTCGATTTGCTCACGAACATAGTGATATCGTCTAGAATAATGTCTGGCACCTTTCTGAACTCAGGGTTCTTTGGCAATAAAGATTGCACCAATATTGTCATAATACAAATCTAAAGGTGTGTTATTTGAGGGCATCACGTTAAACCCAAAAATAATCTTTCTAATCCAGACGACTTTCATGGAGGCTTCTTGAGGCGGCAATATACTCAGATTCTGTCGCATATATAGCAACTATGGTTTGCTTCTTGCTCTTGCAATCCACCGTGCCTCCATTTAAAATGAAGACGTATCAGTATGAAATCCAGCATCACAGTATCTAGTCACTTTGAGTTTTGTATCGGGATTTCTACCATACACCAGAAAATCTTTAGTAGCACACATGTACTTAAGAATATTCTTCACAGCAATCCAGTGATCCTCACCCGGATTCTGTTGATATCGGCTAACGATATTTTACGCGAACGCAATGTTAGGTCTAGTGCATCTTACCGCATACATAATAGATCCTACAACCGAAGCATAAGGAACTCTTTGCATACGCTCCACCTCATTAGGTGTAGAAGCACCGTTTTTGCTAGATAAATTAAGTCCTTCTTGCATAGGTACGAAACCACGCTTAGAATTCTCCATCTTGAATCGCTTCAAGATCTTATCAATATAAGCACTTTGACTTAATCCAATCAACCATTTACTTCTATCTTTATAGATTCTTGATTCCAAGAATGAATGTTGCTTCACCCAAGTCTTTCATAGCAAAACACTTTCCAAGATGAGATTTTACATCTTGCAACGTTGGAATGTGATTTCCTTTTATCAATATGTCATCAACATACAAGACAAGGAAAGTAACATTACTCCCACTAGCTTTGCGATATACACATGGCTTATCAGGATTTTGAGCAAAACAAACTTTTTGATTTCCTCATTAAACCTTTTATTCCAACTTCTTGATGCTTGCTTTAGTCCATAAATGGACCTTTGAAGCTTGCACACTTTGTCGGGATATTTTAGATCGACAAAACCTTCTAGTTGAACCATATAAACTTCCTCGTCTAGATAACCATTCAAGAAATCGGTTTTGACATCCATTTGCCAATTCATAGTACGCTGTTATGGCTAAGATGATCCTAATAGCTCTAATGTCCGCAACGGGAGAGAAGGTTTCCTCATAGTCAACTCCGTAAAGCTGAGTATAGCCTTTCGCCACGAGACGAACTTTATAGGTGTGTACATTTCCATCCATGTCAGTCTTCTTCTTGAAGATCCATTTACACCCAACGGTTCTACCATTAGGTGGAAGATCAACCAAGATCCAGACTTGATTATCTTTCATGGATTTCATTTCCACATTCGCAGCTTCAAGCCATTTGTCAGATTCTGGATCTGATAATGCAACTTTGAAATTAGGAGGTTCATTTAAGTCTCCTAATACGTGTTCTTCAGACTCAATATTAAGATTCAATCTTTCACGAGCACGTATTGTCCTTGATGACCTACGAATTGGAATCACATTATCTTCAACTTGAGGTTCATGAGATTCATCTCTTTGAACATTTCCCCCCTCCCCCCCAAGTTGATGATTGTTAGTATTTTCAAGAAGGTGACACATCTTCTTCTTGAGTCTCATCAAGCTCGACAATCCTCCCACTGTTTTCTTGAGTAATGAGATTCTTTTCAAAGAACTCAGCATATCGAGATACTTCAATAGTGTTGTTGGTAGGAAAGTAGAAGTAGTAACCCATCGTTTCCTTTGGGTATCCTACAAAGATGCACTTAACAGATCTAGGTTCAAGTTTGTCAGGCGTATCTCGTTTCACAAGTGCCTCACAACCCCAGTCCTTTAAGTAAGACAAATTAGGAACATTTCCATGCTACAATTCATGCGGTGTCTTGTCAACCTTCTTGGTTGGAACCATATTGAGAATGCGTACATCAGTCTCTAGAGCATAATCCCAAAATGAAAATGGGAGAGTCGTAAGGTTCATCATTGTTCTCACCATGTTCAACAAGGTTCAATTTCTCCTCTCAGATATACCATTATGCAGGAGTAAGCTTTTGGATAAATCCACAAGCTTTTAGATAATCCTTAAACTCTTGGCTTAAGTATTCTCCACCTCGATCCGAACGAAGAATCTTGATGGTTTTACCGAGTTGATTTTCTACTTCATTTTTAAACTCTTTGAATGTTTCGAAGACTTCATGTTTATGTTTAAGCAAGTAAACATAACCATAACGACTGAAATCATTCATAAAAGTGATGAAGTAGCTAGCACCTTTCCTTGACATATGTCTAAATGGGCTACATACATCGGTATGTATAAGTCCAAGTAGATCTTTAGCCCTCTCCATTTTATGCGGAAAAGGTATTCTTGTCATCTTGCCGGAAACACAAGACACACATTTGTCAAATGATTCATCATTTGATTGTAAGATCCCTTCACGTTGAAGTCTTCCAATGCGTTTCTTGCTAACGACATTGCCAAAGATAAGTAGAGTCCAAATTAAGATTAACTCTTTTGCTATTGAATTATCATTTGAATCACAACAACACATATAATTCAATTGTGAAGATACTTGAAGAACTGGTTAAACCAACTTGCTTCTTTTTCTTATTCAATTCAGCTAGATACTTAGGACAATTCCTCTTCCAGTGTCTCACTTCAACACAGTGATGACAAGCCTGGTTTTTAGCCGGATGCTCCTTTTCGCCGGAGGGGTCTTTTTAGGTTTTGAGACTGAAGCACACTGCTTTCTTTACCAAAGGTCTTGCCCTTAGCTTTCGGTTGTTTGGCTTTCGGAACCTTTCCCCCCTTGATTATAAGAACTTGGGGTGTCTCGGATTTCTTGGGAAGGTTTTTCTCATACTTAATCAACATGGCATGAAGTTCAGCTATGGTTTTGCTCATGCTGTGCATATTGTAATTGCGCACAAAACTCTCAAAATCCCTTAAAAGTCATGCCAAATGCAACAGGCAGAGGATACGCATAGTTTAGCCTTTCCAAGTGCCCAAAGTAACTCTTCATCTTGAGTACATGAGGACTCACCGATTTCCCATACTCGTGTTTACAATCATGGAGTGACTCAACAAGTTCAAACAATTCAACTCCAGCTTGCTTTTCGTACATAGACTTGAGTTCTCTGCTCATATCATACGGATTATAAGTCTCGAATTGCTTTTGAAGCTCGGTAGTCATGCTGCCTAGCATCAAACAAGCAACCTCAATATGTCTATCATACTGAGTATTGTATGCTTCCAACTGCACAGCAGTGGCACTCGCACCAGGGATAGCGGGCATCTGATTTCCAAGGACATCGGTTTTCTTTTCAACTCTTAGAACGATTCTCAGCTGATGATACCAGTCATTGAAGTTGGTTCCAGAAAGTTTTTCTCTTTCTAGCATCGACCTGAAAGCCGATTGGTGTATGTTTTGTGAAGGATTTGTTGCCATTTACAAAACAGATTCAAGTTCAATTATCGGTATTTTCGATAATATATCCTTAAGAAATATAATCACCCAATGTTAAATTATTTAACGATTAATTTCATTAAGGCTAGGATCCAATTGACATACCATCATTTCATCAGTTGATCTGCTAGAAATGACGTACTCAAAAGGTAAGTGACGAGCAGTAATTGTATTACAAGGACAATTCCTAGATTTATGGAACTTACAACAACACTTATAGGGGTATTAAGTGTTTTGTAAACATGTTTTGTCCCATCTTATGCCACGGGTCAAGGTCTCACCGCTTAACTCGCTTTAAGTCGCCCAATTAAGAACTTGTAAATAGTCTACCACCGTCTCACGATGAGTAGTAATTTACCTTGGAGTTACAATTCACCTACGTCTCACGTAGAGCAAAAAGCACTTGCAAGTGTTCTTAGCAAAGTGGGTGGCAAAGACTTAACTTTAATTGGGTAATGCAATTGATGTGAATCAAAAGTTTATGTATGAAGACTCATGCACATCTTCATAACATAATGTTTAATAAAATCATTTTTATTCTCTTAACAACACAAAAGAGCTCGGTAGCTCCATTTGAACGCACAAAGAAGCGCAGGAGCAAAGGTTTGCGATATATGCAATTAAAAACCCGCTCCTTTAGGAGGCTAGCGCACTCCGACTTATACCTCTCTTAGAGTTTGTTCAAATGGGTGAGCCGGTGTATCTTTTGATTGTAAGACACCAATTTTATTAAAACAAAATCATATTTCGATATTTCTTAGTCAAGTTTATTCTTTTCTATAAAACAATTTTGCATCACCATTTACAATAAAAGCAAAATAATAAACTTACTAACTATTAACAATTAATCATGCAACGATTTATGGTGGGCCACCTAAATCATGGTCACTATGGTTAATGTATATGTCTAAGTCGGCTCCCCCTTCATAGAAGAGGACCACATACATCAAGTTGCCTTGATTGCGTAAGCCTTTAAACAAACAATTATCAAATAAATACATATAAACATGCTGACTGAAAATTTACAGCATCTTCACGACCAGTTTAGTCCTATTTTCAATCCAAATCAGCCTTCGACCAGAACTACAAAGTTGTAGCCCTATGAGTCTTGCATCTACAGTCCAAAGGGCAACTCCTAACTCATTACGGTTGATTTTATATGAATTTTTTAGTGAACTGGTGTAAAACAGAAAAATCACACGAAAAATTCACATAGTCACATAATTATCAAATAAATACATATAAACATGCTGACTGAAAATTTACAGCATCTTCACGACCAGTTTAGTCCTATTTTCAATCCAAATCAGCCTTCGACCAGAACTACAAAGTTGTAGCCCTATGAGTCTTGCATCTACAGTCCAAAGGGCAACTCCTAACTCATTACGGTTGATTTTATATGAATTTTTTAGTGAACTGGTGTAAAACAGAAAAATCACACGAAAAATTCACATAGTCACATAATTATCAAATAATTAACCATAATTATTGGACCATTAAACTAAGCAATTTATATCTAAATATCTAAGTAATAATCATAAAGAATTTTGCATGAATTCCTTATGATTTTTACTTCTATTTAACAACATTAAATAAAGATACATAAAACATGCAATTTATATCAAATAAACATGTCAATTCACATAATCAAAACTTGCATAGAGGGTTTAATTTAACCATTAACTTAATTAGGTTGAATTAATGATAAAAAACAAAACCCTAATTTTATTTTTCATCAAAATCGATTTATATTAAAATAAATAAAAAATCAATTTTAATATTTAATTATTAAATAAATCTAACCAACCCTAAACCCCCCTTCAAGTTTTGAACTTTGTAACTAATATATCACATATTAGGCTCGTGATACCACTGTTAGGATTCATGCACATAAATCATATAAACAATCACGAGTACGCAGCGGAAAGAATCATATATGCAATATAATAATTAACAAAGTATAGAAGTGAATGTGTACCTTTTAGCTTAGCTTCCAATATATTTAATAATAAAGATTATTATTATTTAGGGTTTAAAGTAAAACCCCTCTACGATCGCACACACGACACGTCAAACAATACCCGATGATTGCTAGATCTTGAATCACCAAAAGCCAAAAGCTCCTAGTTAGCTTTTAGATTAGTTTTGTCAAATACAACTAAGAACCATAAACAAAGGTTCTGCCGAAATAAAAACCATCCCACAATTGAGAATAACCACAATTAATGTTTTGGTTTAGAACATGAATTTTGGTTTTCGGTTTATGTTTCGAACGAGAGGTTTTTGTTATATATATAGGGTTAAGTTATTAGGGTATATATATAGGATACAGGTATATCCCAAATAACTTAATCCTCAAGTAATATCTTTGACTTGGACTAGGATTTAATTAATAATTACATTTAATTACTAATTAATACTTAATAATTAATAAATCATATTTATTAATTAATAAGTAATTCTAATTAACATATCTAGTTAATAATGTCCAATTATCATTTCTCTCAATTTGGTGATTATAAATATGTAGATACAATATATACATATTACCGGATATCTAAGTGTCCTCGCGTGTGACCACGTAGGTTTAAACATTTTCCGGACATGCGTTTATTTAACGTGATCATATTTCAACAAAGGTAAGGTTGTTAATGAGTGAGGAAGAGATGATTTAGGAGAGAGAAAAATTGATGTGACAGTGAGGAAGAAGTGAGAAAGAGGTAAGGGTTGGGAGAGGCCTTACTGGTAATATGTAATAAACATAAGTAAACCTATAAGTAAAAATCTTTTCAATTGAGTTTATATCTTAACTTTTTTAGTAATGGTTTTAACAAGTTAAGGATTTGTAAACAAATTTAGATAATTAACTCAAATCCAACCCATTTATTAAATAGACTAATTATATCGACTTATTGATAGCTCGAAACTCTTTAAGTCCAATTAAAATTTGTTAATTTTTGAGTCTTGTTATATCATGTTGTAATTCGTATAAGAATTGCCACACCATTTTAAAACAGTGGTGACATACAGATAACTATTTTTGTTTATAGAATACAACTACCAATTTATGTTTTATAAAATGATACATGTGGTATAAAACAAATACGGAGTATACCTTTTGTTTTGACAAAGGAAAAGAAGAAAAGAAAAGTAGGCAGGTGTCTATGGTACCCGACAAGCGAATTTCATCCTCTGCCCAGTAATTTAGTAAAGGGTAAATTACATTTTTGGTCCCTGAACTTGGCACATTTTTCACTTTTAGTCATTAAACTTCAAAAATTGCAAATTATACACTAAACTTACCACTTTTTTTCACTTTTGGTCACTGCGTCAACTTTGTTACCTTTCCTCCGTTAACTTGCCCAGATTCGTTAGTTTTTTTTCCACTTTTCGTCCTTTCCATATATTTCATTATTAAAAGAGAAGCCAAATTGTTTTAATGCTAGCAGCAGAACATTTCAAGAGCTATAAAGCTCGTCACTTTCGGTAATTTCATCATCAGTCAATGTACTGTTTCTCATTGCCATCATTTCCATATCATTCTGAACTGCTTGTTTCTGAAGCTTTTGTTGCTCTTGCCTCTGCTTATGTCCTTCAGCCAATAATTCGATAAAATTCTCATTAATTTCTAGTAATGGATCCCGGTAAATCAACCTGTCACCCTTATAAGCTTCTCTCAACATTGCAGTCTTAATCCCACCTTTCAACGACATATAAAATAACCCTGAATGCCTGGTAAACACACTCGAGAACGCATTTGAAAACCTATACTCTTCACTAAACTTCCCCAAAATGGGCACCGGCATCCTCTTATACAACGAAAGCGACAACAACTCATGAAAAACACCCACCGTCCTCTTCTCCATTTCTAAAGACGCCTGATCCAAATTCGATACATCCTCATACGGAGATACATAAGGCCGTTCCATCCAATCCCTAATCCACTCCCTCATTTCCTTCCTAATAAAAAAACCCGACGGCAACTTCCAATCAACGACGGCCTAAGCTTTATCCCCGCCAACTCTGTTTCCTCATCAGCCCGTTGCTCAATAACCGATCTTGCAAACACAGGGTTCCAAGAAACCAACTCTAAAAACAACTTCCCTTCCTCATCACTCCCAACTAACTTAAAATGATCAGGATACCTCGGAACCAAATTCGTCAACAAATCTTTTCGCCAAACTACTTTTAAGCTTGAAATTGATTGTGTGAATTGAATCCAAACCCTAATTTGGGTTTTGGGTGTGTTGATATAAGATGAGATTTTGTGGGTAGTGCGAATTAACATACCTTGATTTGAAGCTTGTAATTTGTCACATTATTATCATAATTGGAAACAGTGAAATGTGAAATGAATTTTAGGGTTTATGGTTTTATGCTTTTGAAATGGTTCATTTCAAGGTGGAGACTTCTGTCACTTCCTTTTTTTTAAGAGTAAATTACACTTTTGGTCCCTGAACTGAAAAAAATGAAATATATGAAAAGGACGAAAACTGGAAAAAAAAACTAACGAATCTGGGCAAGTTAACGGAGGAAAGGTAACAAAGCTGACGCGGTGACAAAAAGTGAAAAAAGTGGCAAGTTTAGTGTATAATTTACAATTTTTGAAGTTTAGTGACTAAAAGTGAAAAACGTGTCAAGTTCAGGGACCAAAAGTGTAATTTACTCTTTAGTAAAAAACTGTCAAGAAAAATAATTAATAAATTAGTAAAAACAAATTATTTACTTTTCTTTTGCCTCTACCCAAACAAAGTACAAACAAACACCCATTTATATCACAACCAAATAGGAAAACGCCACGTGTACACAGAGATGTAGGTGACTGTAAAGTTAGACCAGTTCATAGGAAACGTTGCTTTCAATGGCAGGCAGGAAAAGAATGACAGTTGTGGTCGGCGGCGACGGCGGGCATATGTTGGGACCACGTTGATTCGGTTTTCTTTTTTCTCTCCTCCTCAGGCTTCCTTTTTCCACCCAATGCATTGTTTTATCTTTTTAAAGCATACCCTCCTTTCATATACATCCACAAAATATAATAATAAATATATATAAAATGTTGTTACTTTTTTAGAACTACATAATTTTTTGGGTCAACTATATAACTTTTACTTACATATCGAGTAACATATAGTAATATTAATCAATAAATCATAGAGCTATAATTTTTGTCAACATAAAGCTATCTATCCATAATTACATATTTCATGTCACCTTTTCTTTCATATTTAAAAGATTTAGGTGATTTGGGATACATATGTTTTTTTAAGAAAAATCTTACCTATCTTATATCCACGGATAGTCAGACATAAATTTTGAAGACTGCTTTTCTAAAAAAATTATTGAAATCACGAAGCTACTTTTTTAAGAAATAATAAAAGAAAAACGCAAAAGGAGAGATCTAACCGAAAAACCAAAACCCACTTTTTTTTCTTCTTTCCCCTCACTTATTCCTTCATCAAAAAGGCATGTTGTATAAAAAATAAATGAAAGTCAATGATTAATTGATATCATATGGTTAACATCTCATTGTATAAGATACGTGCAAAATTTTACCATAAAGTTATCGTCAATAGTTAATTATTTAAGTCGATATTTTCAAAAATATCACATATTGCATAGACATTATGTTAGTTATTGTTCTGATATTTTGAGAAAAACCCTTCTGAACTCTTTCAAGTGTTTACCTATGAGACTATCTCCAATGGAGAAGTTTGTGCATATCCGTTGAGGTCCTTTCTTGTTCATAGCATTGAAGCACGTTCGTCCTTGCTTGTCCATAGCCTATATATCCTTCACAAGGATATGGTTTTGGATGTCCATAGCCTATGCAACATCTTTTTAGCCTATATATCCTTCACCAAGGATATGGTTTTGGATGTTTGTATGGTTGAAGGTAAAATTAAAGGATTTATAAGGATATGTAAGGATTTTAAGGATTTGTAAGGATATGATGTGGCAGTTCAAGAACGCCTAAGGACGTCCCTTAGCATTGGAGATAGCTGAAAGTAATAGAATGAATTGATCCAGAAAACACATAATGTAAATTTGAAAATAATATTGGTACCGTTGTACTTATGTATTATTGGAGTCAATAAATACTATTAAATGGGCTCATAACTACTGTTATTATTAAAGATTTAATGATAATGTATCTTTTTGAACATATTATTGTACATTATTTTATTTTATTTTTGAAAGGATTATTGAACATTATTTCTAAAATTAATTAAAATTACAATAGAGTAATAAATTGTTTTAAAAACAACAAAATATCAGAGTATGAATAGTAAAAATTGTAAGTTTCTTTAAAAAGTTAACTTATTTTCATATTAATTTAGACAAAATTGAAAAACAGAATTTGTACTATAAAAAATGTAACAACTTTTGTTTGCTAGCTCTTGTGAGACAAACAAATATGGTCAAATCAATACAACACAAACACATGCTCCCAAAAAATACAAACACACTATATATGTATACATTTCAGTGCACCCCAAATCCATTTCACTATCTTTCATTCCACTCAAATGGCATTCTCTTCAACATCCACATTCTACTTCACTTTCACTTTCACTTTCTTGTTTACAACACTCTCTTCCACAACTCTCCAACTCGGTAACTCACAACCGATTCTCAACTCAGTCGAGCAAGAATCGGTCTACCGAGTTCTCGAGTCACTCAACTCGAACATCACATGGCGGTCGCTTTTCCCTGATGACTTATGTTTATCTGGCCCACACGGCGTCGTTTGTGACTACATTACAATCACACAAACTTTACATATTGTAGAGCTGAATTTCGGGTTTGTATCTGATTATGACCCGAACCCGACTTGCACACCAAAATCAACATTACCCGACCCGGTTTTGTTTTCAAATTTTCCACATCTTAGAAAACTATTTTTCTACCAATGTTTCACGCATAAACCTGTTTCTTTACCCGACTTTTCTCGGGTCGGGTCGGGTCTTGAGGAGCTTGTTTTTGTGGATAACCCGGGTCTTTTTGGTTCATTAAGTGACAACGTTGGTGAAATGAAGTCTCTACGCCGGTTGATTATCACCGGAAGTAATGTCTCCGGCGAGATTCCGGTGGGGTTTGGTGAGTTGGTAAATCTTGAAGAAGCTACACTTTCTCGAAATGGGTTCACCGGAGACTTGCCGGAAAATTTGTCAAAGTTGGAAAAGTTGAGAATTCTTGATTTTAGTCAAAATGGGTTCACCGGAAAAGTGCCCGGGTCAATTGGTGGGCTGAAAAACTTGCTGAAAATTGATTTGAGTTATAATAAATTTTCCGGCGATATTCCGGCGAAAATGGAGGGTTTAAGGGGTTTAGAGTTTTTGGATTTAAGTTATAACAGATTTGTGGGTTGTGGGGTGCCTTTATTTTTAGGTAACATGAGTAAACTAAAGGGGGTGTATTTGAGTGGGAATGAATTAGGAGGGGTAATTCCCGACATATGGGAAAACTTGAGGGGTATCAATGGAATTGGGTTATCAAGGGTTGGGCTTATTGGTGTGATTCCGTCTTCAATGGGGGCATATTTGGGAAATTTGAGTTATTTGGCCCTTGATAACAACAATCTAATAGGAGAAGTTCCAAAGGAGTTTGAGAAGTTAAGCATGTTAAATGAGTTGGATTTAAGTAACAATAGTTTGAATGGAAAGTTACCATTTTCTAAAGAGTTAATGGTTAAAGTTGGTAAAAAATTAAAGGTAGAAGGGAACCTTGAGTTGTGTGTGGATGAAGGGGTAATTAAGTCATTTAATAAAGTTAGTGGTCATTTGGGTCAAGTCAAGGTATGCAACAAGATTGAAGATCCTAGATATGCCTTTCTATATGGGACTAGTTCTTCAACTAGAAATAGTGGTCATGTCTATTGTCTATTGGTTTTGTTTATATTGTTATTGTAGAAATGATATATGTAGTTGAGAATAGAAACTAACACATTTTGTCATACTACTTGCAAGGAAAGGAAAAGATGTAATTAAACTTCTCAAAGTTATAGAGCTGTTGGGTTATTTTGAAGACTGTAGAGTCGACTTTGAATATTTTGTTCAATATATTTGAACTCATTATTGCAGTTTGAAAATTTGGATAAATCAAATCAATTTTATAGATGTTACATGTTAGTTCATACATTTATCCTAATAATTGTTTTCTGCCTCACTTTTAACAACTTGATTATCTTGATCAACATACATGATTGATGATCATAACCAGTCTTTGCTACACTAGAAACCATTCTAAACCATCTCTTGAATCCTAGGCATTACTCGCTGGCGAAGTCGTCATAGGTCACCCTTCTTAAAACACCCAAATGGGAAATTTGGATATGCTGTAAAATTCGCTATGGTCGTGGGAAGTTGCAGTAATCATGCTTGTAATGTTTTACAAAGTTAATTGGGAGTTTTGATATTCAAGAAAAAAAAGTAAATCAGATTTTGATAAACACTCGCAAGATTTGTTGAAACAAAACAAAACTTACTCTAAAGGGAAATGCATATTAATATAGCAGGAAATTGTGTACAACAAATAAAATGCCAAATTTACTAAAAACTTTTATGCAAGATGGGAAGAGAGAGGGATCTTAATCTAATAATCTCATAAAGAAGCAGAGTTTTACAAATTTTTTATAAAAAAAAAATAGTGCAAAACTAAGATATAAGCACATGCCTGGAAAGTACAATCTTTCATGAAACTTGATCACGTTCATGAAAGTAATGCAAAGTGCCCATAGTCTAAGCTAAATCATGACAATCAAACGCAACAGATATCATTCATGTCATTTTTCAGAATCCGAGCGTCCAGATTCATGCGAACCGTCTGCATTAGACCTCGACAATCTAGATGACTCCTTACCCGATTCATCCTTAGTTTTCTTTTTCCGGGTTCTCTTTTGGGCTTCTGGCAGCGACTCGTCCCTGGAACACCGTCCCTCAGCACCCCTGGTATGGTGTCTTCTTGGCTGCCTTGGTTTGGTTTGCGAATCGGGGTCCGGAGCATTTTCCACTGAACGATGACGACGATGTCTGGATTTTATCCTGTCTTGACGCTCTCTTCGAGACATCTTTTGGCCCGAATCTGTAACAATGATTTTAAAACATGATCATGGTTGGAATATTAGCTGCTAAATCAAGGTTTTCATATCAAATATGCCAATTAGTTTAAAGGAGAGATTAGTGACGTCTTCCAAAAAATTGAGTACAACGTATACACCGATATACAATGTCCTGAGTCCCGACAAACTTAGGAGGTGAGCGAACCTCACCTTGTTCCTCTGTAGGCTCAATATATAAAAAATTTGTTAAAAGATTGGAAATCAATATAAGTGCAACCAAAGATTGGTGTCATTAACTAATTACAAATGACCGACACAGTCCCATACCCTCATAGTGGTAAGAATGCTGCAGCAGCTTGATTTTAAAGAAATCCAGCATTCATGTCTTATGATTAAAGGTGCATATACGTAACTAACTGGTGGCTGGGGAACGGGTCAAATTGAATTTTATGAGTCCTAACTCCTAACAGGCCGGGCCCAAGTTGACACAAACTTTTTATCCAATTTTTGGTATTAATCATTCGTGTGTCATATATGATCGCAAAAATCATATTATTTCAATGCTCGTCTAACTTTTTTAAATAGAATTAACCAGGATGTTTTGTCCATTAAATAATCATCGAGTGACTCTTAACCCATTTGACCCGTTTCCTTATAAGCTAAATTTGTTATTTACCCAATTGACCAGCTAGAAAAAAAAATAACCCCAAGGGACCCATACATATGTAAATTGGTCGATATTGCCACATTTGTCGCATATTGTAATTTCCTTTCTATTCATTGATTTGGGAAGAATTGTGGTCATAGGAGTGGTTCCTAACTACGTCCATAATATATATTCTGAATTTCATTGGAAAGGAGTCAATGTCCATTATCATTCTTATCATTATTGGCATCAAGAAGTTTATATTACTCTAACCTTCAGAAACCCATTCATGGCCATCGCTTGGGGCTTCGGACGCGTGCGATGATGTAGTAGATTGACATTGTTCAGGTGTACCAAACTCCCTCATCTGTACCCGAAAGAAAAAGAGGAACAAAAGATGCAGAGCATTAATCATAGTATGAATGAACCATTTCAACATCAGAGTCAACAGGGGCAAGAAACATACCCAGCTGGGAGAGTCTTCGGATGGTCCATCACATCCAATATGAGCCACATGTTTCACATCTGTCGGTGCACCAATCTGTATTTCTTGTTTTTTATCTTCATCTGCAGAAAAGAGCTTCTTAAATGGGTTAGCATAAACATGTGCCTCCACATTTACAATGAAGGAAAGAGATACTGACCAAAAACTTGAGATATATATCTGAGGCCTTTAAGAAGGCCTTTCACCTTATAGGTGTTCATCTTTGAAGGAGTTTTGCTTTGAATCATTATGAGATCATCCGATGATCTGACCCCACAAAATGTTGGAAGAAACTAAAATAATATATAAACCAGAAACCAGATAGATCGTGATAGATGAATTGGGTGTGGGAGAAACCAAAAACAATAAAGATAAAGACGATAAAAGATAAAGATAATTAAAAGAAAAATCAACAGAAAGAAAACGAAGAAGATGGAAATGTATGCATGTATGAAGCATAAAATATCACCTTTGATATTATTAATACCAATTTAAACTAGTGGACAAAATTTAGATGCAAAAGAGAGGTGGTTGAAATGGAGAGAGAATACCAGGTTCCTTGGGTTGTATTCTTTGCATCTATAGTTGGCCTTTTCCATCAAGGGCAGCTTGTCTATTTTAAGGTTGTGCACAATAGTTTGTGGGCATGGTCCATGTAGATAAACCCAAATAAACTCGAGAAGTTTTGGCCGACAGGTCAACAACACATATAATGTTTAATGCAATAACAACTTCATAAACATTTGGGGTTTAACCAGGAACAAATTCATTACCAACCAAACAGATTATATAGATGTTGACATAAGTTCTGACAGTTTGTGAAATGAAAAAAAGTACACATAAGAGCTGGTATCTGGTTCATAGCACATCCTCCATGAAGTTTAACAAGTGAAAACGGTATCTTTATCGCTCATTACTTTGCTTTCATCTCATCCAGACCAAGGCTAGCCTGCATGATAGACACAACGATTAACAGAAGTTAACTTGGGGCAAAAGTCATATCACTTGTACACTAAATATAAATCAACCAAAAATGGGAGCTTTCTTATGAGATGATCTCACCAAGAATTTGTGATTCTCCTGAAGAAGAGGGGTGAAAGTAGCGCAAAATTTTTCAATATCGGACTTGATGTCACCCTTTCCACCCACAACAGCCATGAACTTCTTCCTATCTGGAGCAAGCTTCATTGCCATCTGTGGATCCGGGATGATATAATAAGCAGACATTTATTTGGGAGCAAGAAAAATAGAGCATAGCTTGTTCTAAGAATTGAAAGTAAAATAATGGAAGTATACAAAACAAGTACATGGTTCAGTTTCTCTGTTATAGAAAATATAAGTGGCAATTTCAACCCATGTATATTAAAATGGGTCAGTTCAGATTGTAATTGACTCATAACAAGACAAACTTGCCAAAATCTAAAGGCTAGCTAGAATTGAAAGTTGAAACACGTTGAAAAGGTCGGAAGTCATAAAATGTGTATTGAAATATGCTTAGAACTTCCCAAATAGTTCTATTTAGAATAATTATGTTGTTTATACAGTAAACTAGTGACTCGAAACATATTTAATACATTAGTTATCTACAAGAGAATGAGCAAAAAGTGTTTACATTGTTTTACATGAGCAACAGTTTATAATGATTATAAGACGAACTAAGATCACAACTATACCATCAAGACTAGAAGTTAAGCAATGATGCCCCTACCGTGAAAGTTGAACTGGCTAACCAGCCATGATATTTCTTCAGTGTTTTAGTATAGGCTTCAGAACAAACTTGTGACATGGCCCAATCTTCATGCTCCATTATGTTACGGAATAATTCTACTATGAAATCCATTGCCCTGTAAGAATACAACTTCTGAGCATGGAATAAGGGGATGTATTGGATTTTATTATTTGTGTTAAGAACCGTGATGGTAGAACCGTAGAAGTGCCAGACCATCAGCTATTCTCACCTAGTTAGCCACAGAAGACCATTGGTGCAACTCGATGAGCCATCTGCTTTCTTTGCTTCAACTTCCACTCGAACCATACTATATAGGTTCTGAAATTCTGCTGGGTTGGACAAATATTTGTTCTCCAACCTCTGAAAAAGAGATGAATATGCACATATTAAGTTATGTTTATTTTAAACAATAGATTATTATCTGAAAAAATGATTTTGGGGGCATATGTAAGGATGAAGATATCAAATACTGGACAGAAAATAACCTATAAAGATATACGTATAACCAAGAACACGCATGTTCCTCTGATTAAAAAAAAGGAATGCAATGAGACAAGTATGCTTAACAAATTCATTACAGGGAAAATAATATGACATACAAATGAAGGTAAAGGAGGAACCCTTCACTTACTGTTATATTACCACCAACATCAGTTTTGACAAGTGCCATGGCTGCTCCAAAATTGTCTACGATCAAAAAAGAAAGATGATTGTAAATTCACAACAAAAGAACCTTTTAGCATGCAAGAGAAAAGCCTTCACCAAGTTGACATTAGGATTCTGTATCCTTAAAATTGTTCCTATAGACTGCCTCGTAGTGTAACTGTCAAGTTGACAGAAATGGCCAGTCTATTGCTGTAACCAATTGACCAATTGAGATAGTTGAAATAAAGTCAAATTAAGTGAGCAACTAGTTCTGTGAATGCAGTGTGTTTGACTCTTTGACACTTTGTATTAGTACACACATAGAAGTTGATGAGTAGACTCGTAGAGACTACTCTGTTATCCTCATGTATATATTTTTAAGGCATTTCTCCTGTGCATTATTAAAGCATTCCTCTAATAAATTTATCTTGTATCCAGTACAGTAAAACAGAGTTATGGGGCTTCCTAAAAGATTGAAACCAACAATGCATTTATTTGGTTTACAACGACACCCAATCCCGTCAAAGGCCAGGAGGAGATGAAATGTAGACAGTCATACCTCTACCCGAGGATAGAGACGCTGCTTTTAGAATGCATACATTCTATTTAAGACACAAAATCTGGTAACTAGTTAATTTACAATTCATGCCTGTATTAAAGACAAGTTAAAAGTTAATGACAACAAAGCAATACCATACCAATAACAGGTAATATCTGTTTGCAGACGTCTAAGAAAGGCTTGGAAAGCATCTCTCCTTCTTCAGATTTGACATGCTTCATTCCTTCTAAAGCTGGACCAAAGACTGTCCCTTCCATCCTAACAATCGATATTACTGCAATAGTAAGATAACAGCGGATATGAAAAAATGTGTAAATTTCTTTTCTTTTTTTAGAAATTCAATTGTAAGCATCTGGATACAAAATACAAATAAATGCCTCGCACACACACAGACACACTTGATCTAAATGGTTGATGGTTCTACAAAGTCACACATGACACAACACATCTGATTAGCAGATAAAATCATTTAGCCACTCTCATCCCCCCACCTGTAAGATTCAACACCACCAATTATATTGTGTCATCTCATCCTTCTTCATAACCATGTTACCAAACACCATACTCCCATCTCTTATACCACCACAAGCCATTGCTGCCCATCTCCAGCCACAATGAAAAACTTACAAAAACTTCCGTAAACTAACACAATCTGCTTTGTGTAGGTACAAGGCCCATTATGAAACTTTATCCCAGAAATCAGCTTTAATCGATAACTAATAAGGGTACATCACCGGTCATCACTAATTATGTCACTATTTTACAAGAATATAAAATCATTTCAAAAACGATAAATACCGATTAGTATTACAGATAACAACATAAGATCGTCCACTTCACAGTTTACAAAAACCACATCACCGAAACCAAATCATCACCTCATTTGATCACAGAATTCTACAGAAACTTCAGATCATCTGAATCACATTTCACAAATTCGGTACAGAGATTTACATAATTAAAGTAAAACACATGCAGATCAACAGCAAAAACAATCCAGATCACACAATTAGCAACCATATATTATATATATAAACATATGCATACAGATATACATACATAGCTGTATAAATCCGATACAAAACCCTAGATTGAACTAAATTATGAAAATTACATCTCAAATGTAACTATAACTGCTAACTGCTAACTGATACATAAATGATTAATCAACAGCTAACTGCTAACTGCTAACTGCTAACTGCTAACTGCTAACTGCTAACTGCTAACTGCTAACTGCTAACTGCTAACTGCTAACTGCTAACTGCTAACTGCTAACTGCTAACTGCTAACTGCTAACTGCTAACTGCTAACTGCTAACTGCTAACTGCTAACTGCTAACTGCTAACTGCTAACTGCTAACTGCTAACTGCTAACTGCTAACTGCTAACTGCTAACTGCTAACTGCTAACTGCTAACTGCTAACTGCTAACTGCTAACTGCTAACTGCTAACTGCTAACTGCTAACTGCTAACTGCTAACTGCTAACTGCTAACTGCTAACTGCTAACTGCTAACTGCTAACTGCTAACTGCTAACTGCTAACTGCTAACTGCTAACTGCTAACTGCTAACTGCTAACTGCTAACTGCTAACTGCTAACTGCTAACTGCTAACTGCTAACTGCTAACTGCTAACTGCTAACTGCTAACTGCTAACTGCTAACTGCTAACTGCTAACTGCTAACTGCTAACTGCTAACTGCTAACTGCTAACTGCTAACTGCTAACTGCTAACTGCTAACTGCTAACTGCTAACTGCTAACTGCTAACTGCTAACTGCTAACTGCTAACTGCTAACTGCTAACTGCTAACTGCTAACTGCTAACTGCTAACTGCTAACTGCTAACTGCTAACTGCTAACTGCTAACTGCTAACTGCTAACTGCTAACTGCTAACTGCTAACTGCTAACTGCTAACTGCTAACTGCTAACTGCTAACTGCTAACTGCTAACTGCTAACTGCTAACTGCTAACTGCTAACTGCTAACTGCTAACTGCTAACTGCTAACTGCTAACTGCTAACTGCTAACTGCTAACTGCTAACTGCTAACTGCTAACTGCTAACTGCTAACTGCTAACTGCTAACTGCTAACTGCTAACTGCTAACTGCTAACTGCTAACTGCTAACTGCTAACTGCTAACTGCTAACTGCTAACTGCTAACTGCTAACTGCTAACTGCTAACTGCTAACTGCTAACTGCTAACTGCTAACTGCTAACTGCTAACTGCTAACTGCTAACTGCTAACTGCTAACTGCTAACTGCTAACTGCTAACTGCTAACTGCTAACTGCTAACTGCTAACTGCTAACTGCTAACTGCTAACTGCTAACTGCTAACTGCTAACTGCTAACTGCTAACTGCTAACTGCTAACTGCTAACTGCTAACTGCTAACTGCTAACTGCTAACTGCTAACTGCTAACTGCTAACTGCTAACTGCTAACTGCTAACTGCTAACTGCTAACTGCTAACTGCTAACTGCTAACTGCTAACTGCTAACTGCTAACTGCTAACTGCTAACTGCTAACTGCTAACTGCTAACTGCTAACTGCTAACTGCTAACTGCTAACTGCTAACTGCTAACTGCTAACTGCATCTCCGGCAACTGTCTGCTACTGCATACTGCCCAATTGGATGTCATTGTGGTGTCTCAAATGCTAACTGCTAACTGCTAACTATTAGCTACTAACTCGCAGTTAAAAAAAAAAAACTTATAACACAAATCATTTTCTCAAACTTATAATTATGTATGCTGGTTAGTTTTGAATTTCTTATTCACATTAAGGAGATGTTGTATGTTAGAACGTGCATAGCAGTGTAGCACAACTAACTGTTATATATGGAGTCGTCACAATTATTACAATCTTGGAAAAAAGAATGCAATAAAAAAAGAAGATAGAAGTGCAAGTAAGTGGAGAAGAATGCTTTGATATAGTATTGAAGTATATGTTGTGTATGATAATGATAATGGGACTATAAACAAGGAAGAAGGAAAATCGTAAGAGCACATAAAAATCATATATGTTATTAACTTTGGTAAGAAATCACCAAAAAGAAACAGTTATACCGTATAATTACATTTTTTTAAACGTGTATACGGATACACCTACAAATTGAGGAGGACTCTATTGAAAGTGTTTTTTGGACTGGGCAGAAAAAAACTTACAAAAATTGAGTCTATTCGGGGAGACCTTACACCCAGCCCCCCTTCCAAAACAAAAAAATAATAATAATAATTACCATTACTAACTAAATTCGTGAGTTGCAGCGATTCCTCTGCCGCAAACACCCCAAACTATGATTTATAATGGTCAAAAAAGTATAAATGGAAGAAACCCTTTAATCTCCGATACCTTGGTACCCACGTATCCCACCCGCAAGAGACCATAGTGCCTATAAAGGGTGATACTAGGGATACACCGTCCACTATTCATATAAACACTACCAAAACGGGCCGTTTTATGTAAAACGCTCCGTTGGTTACCACGTTTTACATGAAACGCCGCGTATGACCGGTGTGTAGATAGTAAATTTGCAGAGGGGAATTACACGTGGTCTGAGTCATTCCCCCGTTTTGGGTACCGTTTTACATAAAACGTTAAGTTTTAGGTTAAATTCAAAAACTGGCCATTTTACGTCAAATGAGTATATGCCAGTTCCGTTTTGTAGATAAAACGGAGCGTTTTATGAAAAACGGAAAGAATTTGCTCTGACATGTGTTGGAAGGGCTTATACTATGGGCCATCCGTTTTTAAAGTTGGGTTATTTTTCGAGGGGGGAATGGTCAATTAGTTAGAGTGGAAGGGCTTTTCTTAAAATTTTGGTGCATATAATTTCATATTTATATAAAATTCTTGGAAACCCTAAATATCAAACGATTCAGTTCTGGGATGTGTAGAAACCGTGTTATCTCCTTGGACGCCAAGCATGAATCGTTTGGTTTTCCTGGGGGGATGCAAACCGTTGGGTATTATACACTCCCAATCTTATATAAGAAAGTTATGTTTTTTTTGTTTTTCATTAACGTGGTGGAAATCTTCTTAGGGTTAATTGTTTCAACAAATTCCACATACAAACTAACCAAATCATGAATCGCCTAGATAAATGGGACCACGAGTACATGCAGGATCGTTTCATCTTCAAGAGAAATGACAGAATAATGATGTTAATCGAGAAAGTCAAGAGGGTGATGATGTTTGACGAAGATTTTTTAAGGGAAGTTTACAAGCAAGGGAATTCGAAGCCAAACCTATGTAACAAATCCCAAGAACTGATGAGGGTGCTCAGACGAAGATTTGACCCCGGAACTATCAACATGGATGATTTGGCGAAAGAGATTGTTTGGTGGAGTTTTCGAGTGGAACAACACACGAGAAAATTGCATATACAAGTGTTGTGGGGGAATGATCGAAAGAGATGGTACCGGGCTCAAGCATTTCCCTTTTTCCTATGATATCCAACTCAAAAGTAAGAAAGAAGAACATTCCTGAAAACATATAAGCAACATTAGTGAATACAATCTAGCTCAATGTCCGGTCATTGACTAGGTTCAAAACAAATATTTAGGTATAAGAACTCTTATTACATGCATCTACAACTAAGTTAAACCAATCAACAGATTGTGCTGCAATAAGCTAAAACAAAAAAGATCAAATAACTTATGTAGTATTACTCTACTTCACCAGAATGTATGTACCTGGCTGCAATCATACCTATGTGAAAACTTATCTTCACAAAGTATTCATAAGAGATAATAAAAAAGTTGAGCTACCTCTGTGAATATAATCTTGCTTTGCTCCTTAATACATTTGTCTCTGAGTAAAGTAACCTGCATAAACACAAAGGAGAAGGCTTCATATCACTAATTAAAAAACAATTTGATATTTTCACAAGGTGTTGCATGATAACAAGCAAAACAAAAGCAGTATTGAACTTACCAAACAACAACCACACAGCTTGCTTCAAAACAGCCTCAAATATGGATTATGCCTAACTGCACGAAACATCAACCAAAACAGCCATGAAAATCTGCACATTAAACCTACAAAACAACAGCCAAAACAACCTCAAAACAACTTCCAAATAACAGTCACATAGCTTCCAATTAGCTGCAAATTCGCAGCTAAAACAGCAGGAGAACAACAACCAAAACAGCCTTGAAACAACAAAAAAATCTACACATGGAATCTACAATGAACAACCAAAAAAATCTCAAAATAGCTTTCAATTTGCTGCAAGAAAGTAACCAAAGGGCCAAAACAAAGGATAAAACCTGTAAAAAACAACAATAGTTAACAAGAAGATAAAACATGCAAAAAGCGAGTCGAATGAGCATAAAAACAACAACACTCGACATTAAAACAACGAAAAGCTAACTAAAGAACATCCGAAATATTAAACTTCATTAAACCATGATCAAAAAATTACAACTTAAACCATAAGAACCAAGTCACAAAACTAATAATCTATTGTTGCCGATAGAAACAAATCAACTACTTAGTCATATAGATTCGTAATTCCAAATAGCAAACTCATAGTAAGATAGTATTATTTCAATAATTGCAACTATGCAGGTACTTAGGGAGTTAGGGTACATAAGTTTAACAAAGTAATCAAATATTAGGGTATATAAAATTATAAATTAAGTTAGGGCAAATGGTAATTCAATTGCTAGTAATAAAAAAAAGAACCTGGTGGAACCATACGTTTGGGGGATGGCCGGAGGATGATGGCCGGCCAGAGTGACGGACTATGGTGGTGTGCTGGTAGTTGTGGTGGAGTGGTGGCCTGTTGATGTGTTTCTTCAGAAGTATCGTCATCAATGGAAGAGGGGGCATGATTGCAGGAAGCAATTGTGGGGGTAGGGGCATAGATGGAGAAAATGGTGATTCAAATATTTAGACGGAGAAAATGGTGAATTCAAATATTTTTGGGAAAAGGGGCGCGACTTGGAAGTAATTCAGGAGGGAACAAATATTTTGGGAAAAAGGGGTGAATTCAAATATTTTGGGAGAAACGTACCGTTTAACAACAAACAGGGTGTCTGATGAAACCCTTCGTTCCTTTGTATTTCTGGTTTATCTTGATACGAAGCCAACGGATTGCACTTGAAGTCCATGAGGTGAAACCACCATATATCCGGATAACGTGACTCAACATCAGCTGCAGATGACAGAATTTAAAAATATCGGGCATCAAATGATGGAATCAACACGTGATGTTATACTCCATATCACACAGTTGACAATATCATTTGTACAAGGCTTATATTAAATCCTTTTTTGTTTATTTTATTTTTAACTCATATGGATTATGGCTTGACTCGGTTCCTTTAGTTATGTTTCATGTAAGGACTGAGTCATAATTGGGAATCCAAAAAATATCATCCATCAAATGCTAATGACCGAGATAACTTTGTGTGGTCACACTCTTTTCAATATATTCTACATATACATATACGTTATACATAAAAATGTACGTTTTTGTTTATAAGATCATCGAAGTGGCCATAGTAATGCGTTTGACATGACAAGACTAAAATACTAACTGTCAGTATGTCGGCCACTGTTCGATTTAAAAACGCTGCGTTTTATATAAGACGGGGATCTGAAATTGTATTATAAATAAGGTTTGTCTTCCTCTTCATTTCATACCATCTTTAATTTCTCTTTGTGGGTATATCATGAGACGAAGGCAAGGACTTACGCCGTTTATCCAAGACGTGAGGCTACCACATATTCGGATAACGTGACTCAACATCAGATTCAGATGACAGAGTTCAATTATATTGGGTATTAAATGAGAATTCAGGACGTGACTCAACATCTTCAAAATCACGCCATTGATATCATTTGCCCTAATGCTTATGTTAGATTCTTTTTGTGTACTTTTTATTTGACCATATGGATTATGGCCTGTATGGTTTCATTTCGTTCTTGTCACAATGTATGGGCCGAGTCATATGGTTTTTTCCTCTCATATGGATTATGTCTTGTACCGCTTCATGTTTTATTATTAACAATATTTGAACTATTTAATTTGGTGTTGTTAACATATATGATATTTATTATTGTATTGTTAATTTTTTATGAAAAGAAGTTATGAACTTTGTTACAACGAGACACAAATGTAGCAAAACTGCCGATACAAAACGTCCCGTGTTATATAAAACATAGCGTTTTTTATCCTACGTCATTCCAACATAGTGGGTGAAACGTAGTAATTACATCTATACCCTGATAGACACCTCTGACCTTGCTAAAACATGACACCCGTGACCACTTGTTTTTGGTACAAAAACGTACCGTTTTAAGTAAAACTCTGATCTAAAAAGTTGTATATATATATATAGTTCGTTTTACACTACCCATACACCTTAGCTTTCTTGCCCATTTGTAACATGATACTAAGGCAGCCGATTGTCCTATCATTCCAATACATGAATCAGATAACGTGACTCAACATCATTTGAAAACGCGGGTCTATGGCCAACAGGGTCGATAGCGAATCCACGTGGCGCCTCTACTAAGTAAAAAGCGTTGCTGTTCCTGTACAGCCCTGAATGAAGACCACATGTTTGGCGGTGCATTTGTACCAGCGGGCAAGTTGGCTTTTCATTTATGTTGGTCGCATCAACTTTTTTATTTATATTTTAGGGACGTTTTGTGTATAGGGATTTTGGTGTGCATCGGTTACTCTGATTTCGTGACGATGTTACGTCTCTTTTTTTCTTATATGGATTATGCCTTGTAACGGTTCATCTTTGTTATAAATGATGTTTTTTGTATTTAATTTAGTCTTATATAATATACTCCTTATATAATCCGTTGATTGAGCTGCGGTTGTATTTACTGTTTCTTCTATATAGCCAAAGTTGAAAGTAAAAGCCAAAGTTGAAACTTAGATATAACGGTAAGTTTGTATAAACCGGAGAGCTTTTTCAGTAGTGTTAGTTGTTGAAAGTTCATTGGGTATCCAAAAAGATTGTTAAACGTCGACGGACAAAAACATAAAAACATACAAACGGAACCTATAAATATACTAAAATGTTTTATATAAAACGCTCCATTTTAAGTACCTTGGTGACTGGGTAAAAACAGTCTATATTTTGGACAGTAATGGTCAGCTCTGCCTCTATGACATGACTAAAAGTTGTCACACAACAAGTGTCCATCAAAACTAACCGTTTTATATAAAACGGGCACTGAAATTTTTTGTATATATAGAGTTCGTTTCAGATTTTTCTTTTAGAGATAACTCATACACATCATTTAGGCTACCACGGTTGTTTTCCCTTTGTAACATGATACCAAGCGGAAGTTATTGCACCTGCAATACAATAGATGAAACTACCATATAATCAGATAGCATGACTCAACATCAGTTTTAGACGCAGCATTGTCGCCACCAACGGTCGATATTTCATCAGCATGGTGTAATTTCTACTGAGTGAACACCACGGCTCGTATATGAAAGACCACGTTGTCGTAGACCATGCTTGATTTTTACATATTTAACTCCTGTATGCATTTGATGCTAAAATGGTGAAAATTGATCTACCAGGAGTTTTATATTTGTTATTAACGATGTTTAAACAATTAAATTTGGTGTTGTATGATTCTTATATATATAAAGATGAACTAATTTTTTTGGCTTTTTCATTAATTTACTGTTTCAGATACACAGATAAATGAAAAGTGTAGTTAACAATCGTAAGTTACGTAAAATGAATAGCTTTTTTTGAACAAAACGGTGAGTATTATATAAGACTGGGCGTTTTGTTCCGTAATGGCAGTGGGTGAAAAATAGATAGTGTGAGGTCCCAAATACGATGGTTAACCCAGAAGTGTAAAATACAACAAGTCTAATAATCACTAGAATGGACTAGTATTACTTAAATATAAATGCAAGTATATAAATAAAGTAATACACGACTTAAAGCAATAAACAAGTAAAGTGGAACATAATGTATTTTTCAAGGTGTATTTTATTTATGATGTTAAATAAAATACAAGATTGTGCGGAATCAAGATAATACAAATAAGTATGTATCCTAACAACCTATGAATTACAAATGATCTATATTTGTCAAATAACTCTTTTGGATCGAGATACTTAAAGTTGTGAAGTATCCCTGTTTAAGATCGAGAGTATTTAGACAAATTCACTCTAATGCTAAATGTATGCTTTAAAGTAATTTTCTCAAAGAAATGACTTTGTATTTATAGGAAACAAAATTCACCAGTGAATTTTGTGCCGTACAAATATGGTTGCATGCATTTAATGAACCGACAAGAACATTAAATGCATTGGTTACGGTACAAGGATAAAGTCACATCAATATGACTTTATTCTTTTAACCAACCACCTTTACACACGTATAAACTTTGGTAAAGAACAAGTGGATTGTTCTTTGGAAAGTGTGTAAAGGCAAAAGTCAATTCCTCGATATCAGTGTTCAGACTTGTAAGTTCTAGAACACTGACAATCCTCTAGTGTACAGATCTGGTAAGACTTCCAGTGGACTCCGCCATTTGTCAGTCTTCTTTATTCTGACTTCAGTGAGAACGTCTTTAGTAGAATAGATCTGGACTGGGGTGAAGTCCAGTGAGCTAATCTGGAGAATACTCCAGATTTCCTATACAAGTATTTGCTCACTGATCTTCCATTATTTCTGGACAAATCTTCAGAGGGACTCCAGATTCCAAGTCTGGAGTAGGTCCAGTAGAACACGTTTCTGGACAGATCTTCAGTAAAGCTCCAGTAGTCGAGTCTGGAGCGAGTCCAGTAAATCTGGACCTAACAAATCCCCCCTATTTGTTTAGAAATAATGCAAGTGTTTTCAAGCTTAAATCTATACAACTTTGTATGCTTGAAAAACACAAGTTTTGACTTAGTCTAAAAAATCTAAGTTACTGGAAAACACTTTATAGATCATGAGTGTTTTCAGTTTCATCTTTTAAGTTCTAACTTAGACTAAATCTGATCATTTACTTTTATGAATCAAAAATTGCAACTAATATTACATACATCAACTGATAAATAGTCACAATTTTCATCAAACAATAAATTACAATAAGTAAATGATATAAGAGTCAGGCCCTTCTCTTCGATGTCTGTCCTGGAGCATCTTCAGAAGCCTTTCTCTTTGGTGATGGAGAAGATGGTACTGATTCTGGCGATTTCATGCCTATTGCAACTTCCATCTGTTGCTTTCTTCTCCATACCTTCTCAACCCTCTTCAGAAATGCTTTAACATCAGTCGACAAATCTGTCTTCCCCCTGAACGTTAAGGCAATCTCCTTCAGTTCACTCCATCTAAATGCTTGGACTGAAGTACTCTTTCTTTCATCAGTAAAGTTACTTTCCCTGGTCAACTTTATTTCAAACTTTGACATACCTTCATGATTATCAGCAAGCTTAATCTCTGCACCAGTGATCTTCTAACATCAGCCCTGAAATTCAACATTTCATTATACTTGTCTTTCCATTTGGCTGTCTGGATCATTGCTTCAGTTTCCTTTGACACTCTCTGTTGTTCTATAGCAGACTGGAGTTGTTGACGATTGATTTTCAGAGAAGTGTCCAGGGGAATGAATGTGCTCACATCTGCATCTTTAATTTCTTTGAGCTGTTTGGCAGTAAGCTTAGGTAAGCCAGTCAATTTCTTTCTGTACTCTAACTCCAGAGCACCAGCATTTTTCCTTATCTTCTTCTGGAGGTTCACCAGTTCCTCCTTCCTCTGCCTGATAAGTTCTGGTACACTAACGCTATAAATTATTGAATCATAAATTTGTTCTTCTTCAGCGTAAAAGGAGCGTACATGAACATCATTCAATG
>CM067171.1:18886637-18891637 GCA_034093135.1 Erigeron breviscapus
GCACGAACTAGAAAGGTAACTCTCACAGACCCCAACAAAACCAGCTGTCTGGGAATCCTCCTTTGTTCCCGTTAGAAGACAACTTTTTGTAGTTCGAACCAGGACATCGTTAAAACACAAAAGGCCGACATGACACTATTGAAAATAAGAATGATGTTGAGTCACGCTGTCTGAATGTGTTTTGAAATGAAGTTCTATTATTACCGCCATCCTTCCCTTCAAAATGACACCACCTTCATAGTTTGTGGGTGTGTTAATGTGCATTTTTGTGATTGTTGGACAGCAACATAAACAATCTATTTATAGGGAGAATGCATTCGCAGCCACTTTCAAGTCTTTCGTCATGTATACTTACCGTTTTATACAATATGTAGCGTTTTAGTCTGACTAATATTTAAAGATTCTCTGCACCATCTAGATAAGTGCACTGTGCACCCACCACACAGTTGCTATAATATTTGTTATTAATTGCACATGCTCCGTATGATATAAAATGGGACGTTTTCATATAGCGTGGAACCGCAATATATCCGTGAAACATAAGAGGTTCACTAAAATGTTTGTGAATGATCAATACGGTGTTTCAAGACGGTGTTTGAATTTAAACCAAATATTGCGCATTTCGAACCGCCTTTTTGGTGAAACACAAGAGGCTCACTATCCATTTTTTTAAACGGGAATGATGTTGTGTCACGCTGTCTGAATGTGTTTTGGCATAAAGTTCTTTTATTACTACCATGTATACCTTATAAATGGTAACACGACTTGTGAAATAGAATGGAAAAATTTCACAAAGGGGGATACAGCCTCTTTCATAGACAGTGTGTGTCGTAAACTCGTAATGTAAGTTTTGACTTTGTGTGAATGTTGGACTACAGAATAACAAATCTACTTATAGGGAGGATACATGACCCGTTTTATGTAAAACTTAGTGTTTGGATGTCAAATATATAAGTTGTTGCCAATAATTTACATAGGTATTGTCGTTATTCTCTCTTAAAAGCTGTATGTTGTCGGCCACTTTCAACTTCTTCGTCACCCAACTTTGCGTTTCACACAAGACGTAGGTTTCATTGTCCAATTAAAAGTCACAAGATTCTCTCCACTACCTAGATAACAGCACCCTCTACACTCTGACCTTTTGGACAGTTTTTTTTAAAGGACCACACATGCTACGTTTTATGTAAAACGTTGAACATATACCACAAAATTTCAGATATAATCAACCTTTGAACTGACACATTTTATCCAATAAACTATCTGAACGGCCCGTTTTGTATAAAACGTGTAAAGTTTAATACTATATTGAATAAACACATGAATACAATCTGAAATATGTAGGGGTCAAAGGGTTACTCTAGTAAAAAAGTGGGTGGCAATTATTATAGCCCCAATGTGGTATGCATTTTAGGTAAAACGGATAATGTATAATAAAAATTTAAAACAATGATCGAAGTGTGAATAAAACACATGGTACATTTTATAACGTTTTCTATCCATCGGACACTTTTCCGTTTAACGTTTCGACTTAGACGCACCGTTTTGTACTCCTGCCATTAAAGTAGCTGAAATGTGACAGTCTACAGTGACTGCCGCAGGCTACAGTACGGGTCAATGGCTTAAGTTAGTCTAAAAGTGGTTGGCTCACCTGTAGCATCCGTTTTAGTTAAAACGGAGAGTGTATAATAAAAATATATAAAAAGATACAACTTTATTTAAAAAAGACAGGGTATATTTTATAACGTTTTCTATCCATCGGACACTTTTACGTTTAACTTTTTGTCTTAGACGCACCGTTTTGTTCTCCTGCCATTAAAGTAGGTGAAATGTGACAGTCTACAGTGAAAGTCACAGAGCTACAGTAAACGTCTCATGCCTGTTTGGGGGTACAATACTCTCCGTTTAATGGAAAACAGAAACTTTTTTTTTAATATAAATACCCACTGTATTCTTCTTTCGAACAATGACACCATACCACACTTTCAGACGCTATGATAGTCACTGTATTCCCTCAAACTGATGTTGTGTCACGCTATCTGAATACGTGGGGGTTCGAGTCTCTTGGTACCCTAACAGTGTTCAGATATCGTGACACACATCACTTTGAAGGCTTGTACAGTTTAATCGTAATCGAAACAAACATAAAAATATATTCATATAGCGTGACTCAACATCATTACGTTTTTTAGTTCAATTCATAGTTGCGGACGTTAATGTAACAAAAGTGTGCGTGGAAGAAGTACTGTGGCGAAGAATTTGAACTTCACCTATTATTATTTTTTTTTTATTACTTTTATTGTATTCATTCAACTTGATGTTTGTACACGAAAGGTGGGTAGTTTTAAATAGCTAAATATAAAGTTTTTGTATCTACGATTCGTGAAGTGGTATAAGTCATAATGTTATAACAAATGTGCATGTACAGAAGGAACTTATACACATGGCGTCAATGAATCGAGTCCACAATCCCGTGGGACTGACAGAATCTATGTCCCAATCATTGAATAAAACCCAAAACGCTAAGTCTTATATAAAACGTGATTTAGTATACCAAGTGTACATATATATCTGATGACCAGGTAGTCTGATAGGGTCATGCCCTTCCAAAGACACTCCAAAATGTTTCTTTCTATAGGTTGGTACACCAATTAAAAAAACATAATTTCTTACACTTCACCATATACATGTTGTGGTTGTACGACCATTTATTTGGAGAGGATGACCCATGGCCGCCTAATATTAACCAGGCAAGTTACTTTGTACGTATTTCTAGATATTCATATACGTCTTCGAAGAAAGTAATGTTGGCCACGTATTACATAAAACGTGGCGTATTAAACTTTACAGATTTGTCCACAATATTGGCAACAAATATTAACGTAACTGTAAATGCAGAAACCAAAAAGTTTGTATCAGGGAGTTGTACATAATAACATACAAAATTAAGCAGACCATTTAAGTTATGTTTGAAATATTATACCATATCATTCGATAGTTATACTAATTAGCTACGAACATGCTACGTTTTTAGTATAACGGTGCGTTTTACACAGGGACCTATTGTCGACCGCAACATACACCAACCAGCAGAAAGTTATTCAGATGAAGGAGTCCCATAAACACCCCCGGATTATTATGCCAGGCAACATCGGAAATCTACTTCAGAACCGGACTGTGAGTCTGAGGGAGTACCTGACACCCCGCCAGAGCATATACACGGGTCGGGTGATAATGATGCTGATTTTCAAACACCTGAGGGTCCATCTTCCTATAATCCGGACAACACACAGAGTGAAGCCCCCGGACGGGCGTCTGAAGGCTTGTATCACACCAACCAGGGTTTTGAGACTCAGGAGGAGTTGGTTAGTTGGGCCACCCAAGTAGGTTTAGCAAACGGGTACGTTCTCGTGACACGGCGTTCATCTAGAGGTCGGAGTGACAGGGTCATAAGGGTGGAGATTGCATGCACCCAGGGAGGTAAGCACATAAGCAACGCCACAAAAAGACGTAGCGGTACCCAAAAAACAAACTGTCTGTTCCTTCTGGTAGGCCTATATAAAGCATTTGACGGTGTATGGCGACTGGAGGTGAGAGACGATACACATAATCACGACCCGACACAGTTTATGGAGACCCATGCATTTGCGAGGAGGATGACCCCGAATCAAGTCAATACGGTGGGGACGTTACACGAACATGGTCTCGCACCACGTAAAATACTATCAGACGTGCGAAAATTGTTTCCCGGATCTCATGTCATTAGGAAAGACATAAACAACAACACTGACAAGATAAAGCAAGGGAAAAAAATAGGTGATACCCCAATGCAGGTGTTGGAGATTGTACTTCGATCGAGGGAGTACGTATACCACCCACGAGAGGACCCCGAAACAGAAGAGTTGGACATGTTGTTCTTTGTTCATCCAAAGTCGTTAGAAATGTGGCGTGCATTCCCCCATGTGCTTTTGATCGATGCAACTTACAAGACCAACAAGTATAGGTTCCCTCTTGTACAAGTAGTTGGACTGACGTCAACCGGCAAGTCGATATCCGTTGCACACGCGTTTGTACAGAAGGAACGATGGGACAACTACAAATGGGTACTTGATAGGCTTCGAGATATGCTGGATAGTTGCATGGAACTGCGCGTAATCGTTACTGATAGGGATCTTGCTTTAATGAACGCGGTCAGTGACGCATTTCCCAATGCAAGCAAGTGTCTATGTAGGTGGCACATAACCGAGAATATAGCAAAATATCACAAAAAATCTTTTAAAGGGGGTGACTGGGCTAGATTCGAACACTAATGGAAAACCGTATGTGATTCCACCACCGAGACGTTATACGACTACAACGTGGCTGTGCTTAGGAACTTTCTTCACCAACTCGAGCGAGACCGTATGTTATATACATGCTTTATATTGAAGTTTAAATACATCGTAATAAATCATTATAACAGTGTTTTAAATAATATATACCTTTTTTTATTTCTCTTTTCAGGTGTTTGGGATTATGTGTATGACAATTGGTTAGGACTGTATAGAAACATGTTTGTATCCGCATGGACAGACGAACATTTAAACTTCAACCAATGGACGACCAACCGAGTGGAAAGCCAGCATGCAAACCTTAAAAAATTCCTTGAGAACGCAAACAACTCATTGGAAAGGGTCGTCGATTATGTCGACGAAGTCGTCATGGCACAGTACGTAGCGATCAGACACACGTTCGGCAGGAGTCTCACAAAGGTAATGGATCATCACAGGCTGGTAAGGAACTGTTATGGCAGGGAAATGTTTGTCGATCTGTATCGAAAGGTGTCACTTACCGCTCTCGACCTTATGGAAGAGGAGAGCAAGCGTATACAGAAGCTGCGGGAAAAAAACGAGAGTTGTAGTTGCCAACTTTACAAAAGTTGTGGGTTACCATGCGCATGTCGGCTTGAACAAATGATGATTCAAGGTAACAAGAATAATTTTACCGTTTTTCGGTTGTTTTGT
>CM067171.1:18896637-18916637 GCA_034093135.1 Erigeron breviscapus
TTCTAGTTTATATGATGATGCATTGCTACGCCATATATACATGATGATGCTTGTTTTTTCCGTGTAAACAGGGACCCTTTGTTCCGCTACTTCCACCGCCTGAACACAAAGACGATAAACGGGCGTAGCCAGGGCGGAGAGCACATGTCCGTGACCGACCTGTTTCTCTTGTACTGTCTTCTGATGCGTAAACCCTGCAACCTGGCCCATGTTCTTGCTCACTACTTTCACCGGTTTTACTCCAAGTACATTTCCCAGCTTCTTAGTATTTTCAATGGCTTATTATTTATGACGTCTTTTATATATTAATTAGTGATATACATATCTGTTGCAGGAAGGATGGCGGGAAGATTGTATGCGGGCATATCATCACCAGGATCGCACAATCGTTGAACCTGCATCAGAAGTACGCTGAACTAAAGATCCCGCTGGTGCTCCCAAAGGCGAACGAAAAGCCCACAATGTATGCGATGGGCATCCTTAAAAAAAATAAACAATGTTCCAACTCTGATGACAAATCAAAACAGAAACCTGTGGAAGGGACCGGAGTTGACGGAGATCGTGTTGCCGCCGCCTTTACCGGAAGTGGAGATTCAACAAGTGCACGAGGGGGGTCACAGGGAGGAGGAAGAGGAGCAGGAGCCAGAGTACCGCCCTAAACGCTCATATCAGGTCGTCCGCCTCCCTAAGGAGACTACAGAGAAGGTGGATGAGATCAAGACACGCCTTGACGGTCTCGAGAACCAGGTCCGGGGAATGGCAAGGCAGACAGAGCATATGAAGGCCCTCTTGAAATGGCTCTGCGGAGCAATCAGCCCCGTTCATGGCACTCCTGCTTGTCCGAAAACGCCAGAACATGCTGCTCCCCCCACTGATCCTCCTACAAGGGATGCCTCTGAAGAAGAAGAACCCCCCCCCCCCCGGGTTTTGGCGGCGCGAAATTCAACGAGGATCGGCCTGAGACCCCGATTCTGGATCAATCCCTGTTTGATGATGCTCCTGTTAATGACTCCACCCGGTCTGATCACTCCACTGGTCCGCCACCGCTTCATCAGTCCTCCCAGTATAATGACTCCACTGGTCCTCCGCAGCTTCAGTCGTCGCAGTTGAATGACTCCACTGGTCCTCCGCCGCTTCATCAGTCCCACTTGAATGACTCCACTAGTCCTCCGCACCTTCATCAGTCCACTATGATACTACTCCGGTTAATGCCTCCAACCCGTTTGATCAATCCATTGTTAATCAGTCGCACCAGTACGATGACTACAATGTTCTTACGCCGCTTGGTCAGAGCTCCAACCACTTTGATGAAACTCCGGGTGATGGCTCCTCACAGTTTCATGGTAATCTCCTTGATACATTTTACGTTAACCAAATTTCGTACACTTTTATCTAGCTATTAGACATATGTTTCCGCCATAATTTGTGATACTTTTATTGTTCCGGATATTTCCTTTTGATTCACCGATGATAAATTTGTATGTTCTAGTCATGCGTGATACAATGTGTTTTTCATGATAGTATTAAAAAACATGTATTACAATATTTTTATAAACTAGGTAACAAAAATTATAAAAACCAACAATAAAATATATCATGGTTACTCAACTTGTTTTTTGTCTAGTTTGAAGTTGGTAATCAGTTTGTACACGGCTAAAGCTTAGGCCCGGCTAAATTTTTTTCTAGTTTATATGATGATGCATTGCTACGCCATATATACATGATGATGCTTGTTTTTCCGTGTAAACAGGGACCCTTTGTTCCGCTACTTCCACCGCCTGAACACAAAGACGATAAACGGGCGTAGCCAGGGCGGAGAGCACATGTCCGTGACCGACCTGTTTCTCTTGTACTGTCTTCTGATGCGTAAACCCTGCAACCTGGCCCATGTTCTTGCTCACTACTTTCACCGGTTTTACTCCAAGTACATTTCCCAGCTTCTTAGTATTTTCAATGGCTTATTATTTATGACGTCTTTTATATATTAATTAGTGATATACATATCTGTTGCAGGAAGGATGGCGGGAAGATTGTATGCGGGCATATCATCACCAGGATCGCACAATCGTTGAACCTGCATCAGAAGTACGCTGAACTAAAGATCCCGCTGGTGCTCCCAAAGGCGAACGAAAAGCCCACAATGTATGCGATGGGCATCCTTAAAAAAAATAAACAATGTTCCAACTCTGATGACAAATCAAAACAGAAACCTGTGGAAGGGACCGGAGTTGACGGAGATCGTGTTGCCGCCGCCTTTACCGGAAGTGGAGATTCAACAAGTGCACGAGGGGGGTCACAGGGAGGAGGAAGAGGAGCAGGAGCCAGAGTACCGCCCTAAACGCTCATATCAGGTCGTCCGCCTCCCTAAGGAGACTACAGAGAAGGTGGATGAGATCAAGACACGCCTTGACGGTCTCGAGAACCAGGTCCGGGGAATGGCAAGGCAGACAGAGCATATGAAGGCCCTCTTGAAATGGCTCTGCGGAGCAATCAGCCCCGTTCATGGCACTCCTGCTTGTCCGAAAACGCCAGAACATGCTGCTCCCCCCACTGATCCTCCTACAAGGGATGCCTCTGAAGAAGAAGAACCCCCCCCCCCCGGGTTTTGGCGGCGCGAAATTCAACGAGGATCGGCCTGAGACCCCGATTCTGGATCAATCCCTGTTTGATGATGCTCATGTTAATGACTCCACCCGGTCTGATCACTCCACTGGTCCGCCGCCGCTTCATCAGTCCTCCCAGTATAATGACTCCACTGGTCCTCCGCAGCTTCAGTCGTCGCAGTTGAATGACTCCACTGGTCCTCCGCCGCTTCATCAGTCCCACTTGAATGACTCCACTAGTCCTCCGCACCTTCATCAGTCCACTATGATACTACTCCGGTTAATGCCTCCAACCCGTTTGATCAATCCATTGTTAATCAGTCGCACCAGTACGATGACTACAATGTTCTTACGCCGCTTGGTCAGAGCTCCAACCACTTTGATGAAACTCCGGGTGATGGCTCCTCACAGTTTCATGGTAATCTCCTTGATACATTTTACGTTAACCAAATTTCGTACACTTTTATCTAGCTATTAGACATATGTTTCCGCCATAATTTGTGATACTTTTATTGTTCCGGATATTTCCTTTTGATTCACCGATGATAAATTTGTATGTTCTAGTCATGCGTGATACAATGTGTTTTTCATGATAGTATTAAAAAACATGTATTACAATATTTTTATAAACTAGGTAACAAAAATTATAAAAACCAACAATAAAATATATCATGGTTACTCAACTTGTTTTATTCTTACAAGGGATAATGACCGATGCATGTAGTTAACACTGCCAAAAAGTATATGTAATTTAACGATCTCAAAGACCTTCTATCCAATGTAACTAAATACGAATCTGTGAATGAAGGAACCAAGAAGAAACCGAGAGCCAAGACGATGGCAAAGAGAAGAAGTGAAAGAGTTTTAAGGAATAAACTTGGCAAAACAAATCCCGGACCAGGATTAACGGCTGAAGATGCTATGGTGGTTGATGATATACCCTATACGGAGCCCTAGCTCCGTACCCGAAGCAGAATACGAAGACACCTTCGTACAGGTAAAACTACTTATCCATATACCCAGAACGGAGCTCGATCTCCATTCAAGTACAATCATTCCGGAGCTCTTGAAGTAATAACTACCTAGAGGGAAGATGTGTAAAAGAAATCGGATTTAGATTCTCTCTATGATTATCCGAGCGAAATAACATAATTAAAGCCCGACAAACTCGGACACAAACCTCCCCATAAGGGAATGAAATCAAATAACTCCTATAAACTAGGATACGATCCAAGAGTCCTAGATATATCACCCTTACTTAGGATATATCACAAAGGAGGAAGAGATTTACCCTAAATCTCTATCTTCTTCTCCAAGACTTTACCCTCTATATAAATAGAGGAAGAACCATACGGCAGATGATTCACTCATGCACCATCATATAACAATATACTCAATACATAATCACAACAACATATTCATCCTCCGAATAAACCCTAAACTATTCTAAAAACCTTAAAGTCGCACGAAACGACTTAGGATCACTAATAACCAACATTCTCGACCTCCGCAGAGAAACCCTCAGCCTCCTTGAGCGGCTGAGAATAAACAATAGGCGTAAAGCGGTCTTCGACCCTCTGACCGGAAGGGAATCGCCAACGAAACACCCCCAAATCCACTCACACCTCCGGTTGAGTCATAGTGCGATTATTTGATCAAACAAATTGGCGCCATCCGTGGGACCGTGGGATTAGTTCTCTCCGAACCTACCTACGGTCAATAATAATCAGCTGCGATGGCCGAACCAGGAGAACATCACCCGTCAGACGATCACAGTACAAAGAAACCGTGAACGCCTCTGGAGGAATCGGACACCCATAGGCGGCTTTATGACAACCCTCACATGCTGGGTTTAAGCCCATCAGCAGTCGCCTACGATGATACAACAACAACGGCTGAGAAGACGCTGGATACACAAGGACAGGCCCAGGGACGCTGCACGCCTACGTCAAGGGGTCGAAGTCTAGACGAGCGGAAAACTTTCGCCTTGTATTCCCAACCGCAAAAGTCCGATCTAACGCACACTGACCGAAAAACCTCACAGGACTCCAGGAGTGCTTCCTCGGAAAACGGAATGCACAAAGGAGTCACTATAAATAGAGATAACCTGGGGAAAGCACGAGAAGTGTTAACAGGTCGACACCAGGATAGGTCCGTGCCAGGACCGCCCGGTCAAGATCAGGACAAACCTAGCCTAAGACCACCAGGTCGACACCAGGATAGGTCGTTCCAGGATCGCCCGGTCAAGATCAGGACAAATCTGGCCTAAGACCACCAGGTCGATACCAGGATAGGTCCACGTCAGGACCACCAGGACAAGGTCAGAGCGGGTTTATACCAGGACCACAAGGTCAAAACCGGAGTAAATCCAAGCTGGGGCCCCGAGGCCGAGGCCCGGGTGGATCCATACTGAGGCTATCAGGTCAAGACCAGAGCGAGTCCACCCTAGGACCACCCGGTCAATAATAATCAGCTGCGATGGCCGAACCAGGAGAACATCACCCGTCAGACGATCACAGTACAAAGAAACCGTGAACGCCTCTGGAGGAATCGGACACCCATAGGCGGCTTTATGACAACCCTCACATGCTGGGTTTAAGCCCATCAGCAGTCGCCTACGATGATACAACAACAACGGCTGAGAATAAACAATAGGCGTAAAGCGGTCTTCGACCCTCTGACCGGAAGGGAATCGCCAACGAAACACCCCCAAATCCACTCACACCTCCGGTTGAGTCATAGTGCGATTATTTGATCAAACAAATTGGCGCCATCCGTGGGACCGTGGGATTAGTTCTCTCCGAACCTACCTACGGTCAATAATAATCAGCTGCGATGGCCGAACCAGGAGAACATCACCCGTCAGACGATCACAGTACAAAGAAACCGTGAACGCCTCTGGAGGAATCGGACACCCATAGGCGGCTTTATGACAACCCTCACATGCTGGGTTTAAGCCCATCAGCAGTCGCCTACGATGATACAACAACAACGGCTGAGAGTAAACAATAGGCGTAAAGCGGTCTTCGACCCTCTGACCGGAAGGGAATCGCCAACGAAACACCCCCAAATCCACTCACACCTCCGGTTGAGTCATAGTGCGATTATTTGATCAAACAAATTGGCGCCATCCGTGGGACCGTGGGATTAGTTCTCTCCGAACCTACCTACGGTCAATAATAATCAGCTGCGATGGCCGAACCAGGAGAACATCACCCGTCAGACGATCACAGTACAAAGAAACCGTGAACGCCTCTGGAGGAATCGGACACCCATAGGCGGCTTTATGACAACCCTCACATGCTGGGTTTAAGCCCATCAGCAGTCGCCTACGATGATACAACAACAACGGCTGAGAAGTAAACAATAGGCGTAAAGCGGTCTTCGACCCTCTGACCGGAAGGGAATCGCCAACGAAACACCCCCAAATCCACTCACACCTCCGGTTGAGTCATAGTGCGATTATTTGATCAAACAAATTGGCGCCATCCGTGGGACCGTGGGATTAGTTCTCTCCGAACCTACCTACGGTCAATAATAATCAGCTGCGATGGCCGAACCAGGAGAACATCACCCGTCAGACGATCACAGTACAAAGAAACCGTGAACGCCTCTGGAGGAATCGGACACCCATAGGCGGCTTTATGACAACCCTCACATGCTGGGTTTAAGCCCATCAGCAGTCGCCTACGATGATATAACAGCAACGGCTGAGAAGACGCTGGATACACAAGGACAGGCCCAGGGACGCTGCACGCCTACGTCAAGGGGTCGAAGTCTAGACGAGCGGAAAACTTTCGCCTTGTATTCCCAACCGCAAAAGTCCGATCTAACGCACACTGACCGAAAAACCTCACAGGACTCCAGGAGTGCTTCCTCGGAAAACGGAATGCACAAAGGAGTCACTATAAATAGAGATAACCTGGGGAAAGCACGAGAAGTGTTAACAGGTCGACACCAGGATAGGTCCGTGCCAGGACGCCCGGTCAAGATCAGGACAAATCTGGCCTAAGACCACCAGGTCGATACCAGGATAGGTCCATGTCAGGACCACCCGGTCAAGATCAAGATGGGACCGCACCAGAAACGCGAGACCCAGATAGGAACGAGTTCGCATCGGAGTTGCGAGGTCGAAAACGAAGGAGATCCAAGATGGACATCCCGGATCAGGTCAAATCCCAGAAGGAATCGTTAGATCAAAACTCCGGCGGAACCATCGCGGAACCAACGGATCAAAGCAATGTAGGGGCCATATTAGAGAGACCAAGTAACCCGACGTCCACAAAGCTTCAAAAGCTAAACGAATACGGCCTAATACGCACCTCCGCCAGCCTGGAGAAACTGCACATGGCTACTCCTACGACGGGCATATCACCGGCAGAAACAGTGGACAAACCCGGGGGCAGAATATCCGAATTGATAGACAAAGGAATCACCGATGCTTACGTGCAAGCAAACTATGAATGTTCTGTGTGCAATAATAAGGCGCCTGAGGGAAACCGGCCAGGTATACGAACCGGAGCCAATAGCCCCGTATACTTATGACAGAAAGGAAACACAGAACGAAGCCGCGCGAAGCGACTTCGCGAAGCAAAGTTCCCAGGAGATGCAAAAGAACCCCCGCGAGATCAACGCACGGAGCAAACAGGCAGGACGCCTGAATGATGGACTAAAAATTCACAAAAATCGAACCCAAGAATGGTCCGAACAAAAGATAGACATAAAGCCGACAGGTGGAAATAACAATTGGAAAAAAGCCCCAGATATAGCATACTCAGCAAACGCAGACAGAGACACACAGACGGACGAAAGGCCCCCTGAGGGGATAGGACACTATAATGGTGAAGGGGACCCAGGCGACTTCTTGAACAAGTTCATCAAGATCGCAACAACCCAAAGATGGGACTCGCAAACCACCTGCCGTGTTTTCTCCTACTCCTTAACTAGCAAAGCAAAGGAATGGATTGATAACCTAAGGGCAGGACCAATAAATGACTTCGAAACCCTGAAAACGAAGTTTCAGTCGCAATTCGATACACAGATGAAATGTAAAAAGACGCACGTGGCAGCACATGATATAAAGCGCCAACGAGAGGAAACGCTCAAGGGGTTTATAGCAAGATATACATTTGAAACCCAGGAGATAAGTGGGTTGCCCGAAAGTCAGAAAATATCAGGACTCATTCATGGACTCCGAGTACTCGAATTGGTCGAATATCTAACGACGAATTTACCCGAAACATACGATGAACTAATAACCAAGGCTTATACCTGGATTGATGACAAAGGAATAAGCGGAACGGAAAACCATTCGGGAAAACGGAAAAGAGAGTCAGCGAACAAGGAGAACGGGGACCCCATCAAAAATTCGAGTACAGCAAAAGAAGGTAAAAGAATAATATTGTTAAAATTAGCAAAATCACCAAAGTGCATCCTCGCAACGGAAGAGGTAGCACAAACGTTTCTGGCTCCACCCAGGTAGGTTACCCGAAAAAAGGATCGGGGGAAATATTGCGCATTTCACAAAGACTACGGGCACAACACGAACTCGTGTCGAAACCTCCAACAAGCCATAGAAAACGCAATAACCACTGGTAAACCAAACACCTGGAGAGGAGAGTAGACGGAGAAATGTCAAAAGAAAGGATAGAGAAGCCGTGGCCGCACCCCCCACAGGCGCAAACCCCCGTCATGCGGGAGGAATTGACGGCAATAAAGGATTGCCGGGAGGGGACAAAGGGAGACCAGAGCCTACGAAACTGTTAGATGGGCCTCCCTGCAGAACACGGAGTAGTACCATGAAACGGGGCTATGTAGGGGCAAAACTCCGAACACCCAGACCTCTGGCACCGAACCCCTATCTAAGAGAAGAATACGGAGCAATGAAAGGGCCAATTATGGCAATACCCAGTACCTTGGCATCTCCGTATACAAGTCAAGGAAAATTCCGGACCACCAGAAGACAATCAATGAAAGCTAAGCAGTTTGGGACCTTACTATGTCAAGGCCTTCTGCCGATTATTTTTTCGAAAATAAAAACGCTTTCAAAAGATCAGTCCAAATACGAAATACGCGCAAAATATACATGTATAAAAAGACTTTATGAGAAGCTCAGGGGACGCCCGATAACACTTCCATAGAGCAATTACGTCATAAGACGACTGCCATAAGACAATTACGTCATAAGGCGACTGTCATAAGACAATATATGAACCTCAACCAAACTGTGGATAATTCTTAACTAAGAAAGAAGCCCGGTTTAAATCACGGACAGAGCCTTTGCGACAAAAAGATCAAAAAGGCAAGTCTGGTGAAAAATTTTAGCCTAATGGAATAAGTCTTGAAAAGGCAAAAGCCAGTAGATAGCCTGATCAGCATCTTGAAAAGGCACACGCCATTAGATAGCCTGATCATCATCTTGAAAAGGCAAAAGCCAGTAGATAGCCTGATCATCATCTTGAAAAGGCAAAAGCCAGTAGATAGCCTGATCATCATCTTGAAAAGGCAAAAGCCATAGATAGCCTGATCATCAATTGGAAAAAAGCCCCAGATATAGCATACTCAGCAAACGCAGACAGAGACACACAGACGGACGAAAGGCCCCCTGAGGGGATAGGACACTATAATGGTGAAGGGGACCCAGGCGACTTCTTGAACAAGTTCATCAAGATCGCAACAACCCAAAGATGGGACTCGCAAACCACCTGCCGTGTTTTCTCCTACTCCTTAACTAGCAAAGCAAAGGAATGGATTGATAACCTAAGGGCAGGACCAATAAATGACTTCGAAACCCTGAAAACGAAGTTTCAGTCGCAATTCGATACACAGATGAAATGTAAAAAGACGCACGTGGCAGCACATGATATAAAGCGCCAACGAGAGGAAACGCTCAAGGGGTTTATAGCAAGATATACATTTGAAACCCAGGAGATAAGTGGGTTGCCCGAAAGTCAGAAAATATCAGGACTCATTCATGGACTCCGAGTACTCGAATTGGTCGAATATCTAACGACGAATTTACCCGAAACATACGATGAACTAATAACCAAGGCTTATACCTGGATTAACTAAGAAAGAAGCCCGGTTTAAATCACGGACAGAGCCTTTGCGACAAAAAGATCAAAAAGGCAAGTCTGGTGAAAAATTTTAGCCTAATGGAATAAGTCTTGAAAAGGCAAAAGCCAGTAGATAGCCTGATCAGCATCTTGAAAAGGCACACGCCATTAGATAATCCAAATAAAGGCTAAATTCATAAAAAAAAAGAGAGAAGAAGAGACTGCTATCACAGGGGAACGATCCAAGCAAGCAACAAATAAAGCAGCAAGTATATCCGGTAAATAGAGACAGAAATCAGATAAATTGTCCAAGAAATAAAAGCAGTTCACGCATTGGGAATCTGTAACAGCTGAGAAGGGGAGGCATCAGGATCTGCGGAAAGGGCACACAAGTACTGGGAGTGGATATCCTCCAGGTCACTCATTGCTTTGTTGAGAGGACTTACGGTATCCCTCACAAGCTCGGAACCACCAAGAGCAATGCGACCCTCTGCAGTAAGAACACGGATGAGCTCCGACTCGGCGTCCATCCTATTCGCATTACACAAACTGGATATCCTCGCACCAACCTCAAGGCCATTCAAGAAAGATTTGCAGACATACGGGATTACCTCAGTAACAAGCCGCTTATACTTTCCTCTCAGATCCACAAGGGCCAAACGGTCACTATCCAACATAACATCCTTGGCGGATAAATCCTCCTTCAGCAAACTAATCTCCTCCCCCTTCGAACGAACGCTTCCGCGAACAGCCTCAAGCTCTGCAGTCAACGCAGTCAATCTCACTTCCAGATCAGACACCTTAAACTCCAAAGATAACTTCTCTGCCTTCAGCTTCTCAATTTGCTCAGTCGATGGACCTGCATCATCCGAAAGCTCCCGCAACCTTGAGTCCAGCACATTACCAATTATGGAAGCACAAAAGGAGGACTGATTGAACAATTCAGAAAGCTTTGCCGAATCCAGGGCCAGTAACTTCGCATTCCACTCAGGGGGAGCAACAGACCCAATGCTATGATGACAAGATCGCCCGTCAGGAGCCTGGAATAAAGGATTGAACCTTGCAAAAAACATAAAACATAAGTATACATAAACAAAGTCAGATGACAGAGTGACATCTTCAAGGAGAATAAGACCACATACCAGAATTCTCCCCTGTTTCGTCAGACCTTTTAGTCTTCTTTCTGGAAGAAGAAACATTGGATCTTTTTGCAGAAGTCTTCTTCCTACTCCTAAGACGACCAGCAACAGTACCTTGGTCGTCCCCAGGCTGATCACAATTTTCCCCGCTGGTAGGGTAGTCTGAAACTTCAATAATGGCTGCCTATTGATCATTTGTTTAAACGCCATCCTATAGGAAATACAAAATGCGGGCGTAAACAAACACGCAACAACCCTAGACGGAGTCTATAATAGGGAGAGGGGCGATCAATTAAAAAACTACCTACCAACAACATTCCCCTATTTTAATGGATAAGTAGGGGCAAAGAACAAAAGGGGAAAAGGAGATCTACAAATGAGACGGCATTATAAGTATTAACAGAACAACTGACAAGGCTGCACATATACTAGAGGGATTCGGATCTCCAGACCTTCATCGACCAAAGATCACGATTAGGGTTTCCAGAAAGGAAATTCAAGATGCATCCCCAACAAAAGAAAGAAGGATCCAGTCAGAATTACATACCTTTTTCAATCAAAGTAATCACGGAATCAGATAGGCGGTGAAGGAATTGGTGCAGAAGATATCGCCGGCAGAGGGTAAAATATTTTATTTTTGGCCACAATATGAAAACATGATATATATATTGAAAATATTTCGGCAGAGGCCGCCACTCAAATCCTCACCGTCGGTTAAGTATGAGATACGTATCTCACAATCTTTGGTCCAATTCAAGCACGTTGTTTTTTAAGGGGCCTCCGTAGAGGTAACCTAAAGAGATGGTTATTGTTTGAGTCTAATGGGATACTCTACAGATAGCCTCTCCCATCAGACTGGGGGGCTTGATGATATACCCTATACGGAGCCCTAGCTCCGTACCCGAAGCAGAATACGAAGACACCTTCGTACAGGTAAAACTACTTATCCATATACCCAGAACGGAGCTCGATCTCCGTTCAGTACAATCATTCCGGAGCTCTTGAGGTAATAAATACCCAGCTCCGAGGGAAGATATGTCAAAGAAATCGGATTTAGATTCTTTCTATGATTATCCGAGCGAAATAACATAATTAAAGCCCGACAAACTCGGACACAAACCTCCCCATAAGGGAATGAAATCAAATAACTCCTATAAACTAGGATACGATCCAAGAGTCCTAGATATATCTTCCTTACTTAGGATATATCACAAAGGAGGAAGAGATTTACTCTAAATCTCTATCTTCCTCTCCAAGACTTTACCCTCTATATAAATAGAGGAAGAACCATACGGCAGATGATTCATTCATGCACCATCATATAACAATATACTCAATACATAATCACAACAACATATTCATCCTCCGAATAAACCCTAAACTATTCTAAAAACCTTAAAGTCGCACGAAACGACTTAGGATCACTAATAACCAACATTCTCGACCTCCGCAGAGAAACCCTCAGCCTCCTTGAGCGGCTGAGAATAAACAATAGGCGTAAAGCGGTCTTCGACCCTCTGACCGGAAGGGAATCGCCAACGAAACACCCCCAAATCCACTCACACCTCCGGTTGAGTCATAGTGCGATTATTTGATCAAACAGTGGTGAGTAACAGGTGATAAAACTAGTTTAAGTATTTGGACTTGTGTTAAGAAGATTGGTGTACTTGACTACTTTCTTAAGTTATGTATTTTTTGTGTTGGTGATTTTGTAAGGTTCATCCGGTTAAATACATTACGTAGACACAAATTCGTTTTTGGTTGAATTGAATAGACGGCTAGTGAGATACAATACACAAACTTGAGATCTTTCATAAGCCTAGTAACATAATTCCATAATAATACAAACAATTGTTAGTTGATTTCAAAAAGTATAAACTTTGTCTATTTTTCAAACCCATACACAATATTTCAAACTTTCATAAGCCTAGTAACATAATTCCATAATAATACAAACAATTGTTAGTTGATTTCATAAAGTATAAACTTTGTCTATTTTTCAAACCCATACACAATATTTCAAACTTTCATAAGCCTAGTAACATAATTCCATAAAAATACAACCAATTGTTAGTTGATTTCATAAACTATAAACTTTGTCTCTTTTTCAAACATATACATTTCAAATAAAAAAATTACTATCTATATTGTAATTGCAAGTGTTATACAAATTCCTAAAAAATTTTACATTAACCATAACAAAACTGGTCCGTTTATGTTACATGCTCCGTTTCTGCTTACAAAACGGCACTGGCATATACACAGTTTTACGTAAAATGGACAGTTTTGGAAGTTCACCTAATACGTACCGTTTTGTGTAAAACGGTATCAAAAACGGAAGAATGACACCTGTCATTCCTCTGACATTTGGGTCAGATGACGTGTAATTCCCCTCTGCAATTTTACTATCTACACACCGGGCATACGCTACGTTTTATATAAAACGTGGCGTTGAACGTAAAACGGGACGTTTCGGTAATGTGCGCTTCAAACAGTTGATGTGTGTAGATAGCCCGTCCCTAAAAGTATAAATCACCTCTCCAACCCCGCTCATATGTGGGCCCAACTTATATCAATTTTGTTTTCTAGTATATTTCAACTTGGCACAGGGTAACACGACCAGAAAAAGGGTAATGCCTGTGACGTGGCGAACCCGACAAGATGTCAGGGGCATTACTGACATCGCCGCCCAAAACAAGATGCCACGTCATAGGCATTGGCGGCAACGTCGCCGCTAATACTCTGCCAGATTTTCATTACTGACAAGGGGGCAGCTAATACTCTGCCAGATTTGCCATTACTGACATGGGGGCCCGCAGCATTAGCGGCGACGTCGCCGCAAATGCTGCCTGGTCGGGTTACCCCTTTTGCCCTGGTCGTGTTACGCGTCTCGGTTTTTAATCATCCTTAACCAAATCTACACACTAATCACACGATAATCATACTCCATAACTTGTATACTAACAGTGTTCCCTTGTCTGCTTCTTGTACCTAACTATCTTTCATGGATCATTTTCAACTGCACGGATCGTTTTCTCAATAATTTTTCTAAAGGACAAGTAGAGTTAAGCTTAGACCAAATTGGGCATTCCAAATCCATCCATTCAATCTATATCTTAATGTTACAAATATACAATCATACAAAGAATCACAAATACTCATTTCCAATGCACAAACATAGAGTCAGTTTTGATACTGCAATTTGTACTGCACTCATACTCACATAGCATTTGAAGCCAATATGGGTAATATAATCAAGATTCATGAACACATCAACACCCACGAGCGTTTCCACATATGGGTCACTGATGTAGTCCTGCGATAGTATGCTAACTCGGGGAAAATTTAGCACCAAAGGATGATCGTCTAATGAATAGATATAAAGGTCAAGAATCATGCTAATAAAAAAAGAATTGGCGACAGCTGCCTGCCTGCCTGGAGTCTTGAAGGCATTATGAGAGCTAAACTTTCATCGATTTCTTGCCTGAAATCATAAACATAATTGACCAAGAATTAGTTTTCCAATTTAGGCGACTACGTGTATGAACCACATATATTCAGATACGTGATGCTTACCTTGCTTAGGTACTTTTTGTGAATCCTCAGTGCTTCTGTCAAAGCTTTTTTTGCATCCAAACTTCCAGTTATATCACCCATGATCTACAACGATAAACCATATTAAACTCCGTGAAACAAAGGTAGATGTGGCAATTTAGACACATTAATTTACAGGTCATGTTTTATCACTAATGAGTCAAAAGGATCAAGCTTAAAAGGAAGCAGACCAAGTGGGTTGAAAGTTGCCCAAAAGCGGAATGTTTTAATCCATAAAACCACATAAAACATTATATGTAAGAATACATATCCTATTGAAGTAATCTAGTTAATACACTTGCATTTGACACACAAGTCACTAACTATACATAATTATTTTTTAAAAATACTTTAGGACAAAATGTGTTTGGATTCAATTTAACTCACTCATCCCTGTTTGATCCATTCCCAACCCATCCATTTTGCCCCCTATACAAAAGAAAAAGAAAGCTGTTGCGGTTATAATATTGGAAAAAACCTGGGCAACATCATCTAGGCCCTTAGCCTCATTTAGGAGTTTCTTGTTCTTGGTCTCTAGAACACCCGCAACCAAAAAAACAGCAAGAAGACTTTTTTGGTCAGTCCGTCCCTTCTTTACATTTTTCCGCTCATATTTTCCATACTGTTGGAGGACTTTCTTGCTTAATTTTGTTGTTACAACTTCATGAGAACCATTTGAAGCATAATCAGCAAACATGTTTGGATTATATTCCATGGCCCACATAACCTGTTTTTAAATTTTAAAGAAATTACTAGATTGCAAATTAGGGAGAAATACAGAAAAAAGCTGATTAAAGTTGAAAGCAAGGGGCAATTCTTTTACCTCCCATAGATATAATGCATCTATGAAGGAAAATTCCCTTCGAAAAAGTACCATGAGCATACGAATTGCAAACAAATATTCTCCACCATCCAAGCCCTCTGGTCAAGTCAATAAAATAAGAACATTGGCTATAAAATCTAAAACTCAAACTCTCAAAGCCAAGGTGATACTTTAATAAACAGTCTATGCATGCTTTGTGCAAGTTAATAAAGTTCGAATCTTTGATCTCTCCAGTTGAACATTGAGATTTAACAAACAAAAATCCACATTCCCTTTTCAAAGAAGTTTTTGTCCAACACATTCGAGATTTAACAAACAAAAATTGACACTTTTATAAGCATATGGGTCGAAATTGCAACCTCTATCTAAGAATAAATTATTTGACACACCTGATAATGTACTCATTTGAGAGCTACTCTCCTTCCTTACCTCTGATGAGTAGCAAATATTCTAATCTATTTAAATACCCCCCCATAATGCTCATTTTTAATAATGAGTACCATATCAAGTTCTTTCCATTAAAGTTAATATAGAATAGTTCACTAGTTTCTACAGAAACGAACAAAAGCTTAACCGCTCAAGATGTTGGTGAAGAAAATAAAAATGCTTGGATCATTCTTGGAATGATCAGGGGAAAGGTCCAGGAAGCGGCCATGTACATCAGAGCCAAAGGCTCGACGTTCCCCATGTAGGCCTGAACTGGGGATCCCTCTCCCTTTTTTTGTTTTTTGGTTATTTTGCATACAAACTGGATGACTTTCCACCAGTTCAATTCAATTCCATTTTAGCAATTGAAAATATTCATTTGACCCATTAGATACAAGTAAATCCTGAGTCAGTACATGTATGCATGAAAACTCTGAGAATAGGAAAGGCAACTTACCAAGGTGTTTATGAAGCTTCGGATCGACAACTCTCATAACTTGCGAAAGTATGCCGAGTTGTGACTGCACTCCCATAGAAGTTGCATCAGACCTGAAATTTTCCCTCTTCATAAAGGAAACAGGAGTTGTATACAATCATATCAATAAATAAACATGTCAAAAGTCAGACCACTTGGCCTCACAAGACTATACTAAATGCTAATTTAAAACTTTAAGCCCCGTGGCCACAAGGGGGTATATTTTTTTGTTCCTAGGATTTGAACTTGGGGCCCCTCCAGGTATTTTCACCCATATAGACCAAACCTTTACCACTAGGCCACCACCCTTGTGGTTTTAAACTCCGTCAATTTTGCAGGAACCACATAAACATCATTTTAGAGAAATAAAATATCACATAAGCAATACATTACATCTGGAAATATATCATGCTAATCAATTCATTACATGAAAATACAAGTAGCAGAACATCAGACTAGTGGTAATGCAATCTTTTAAACAATCTTCTTCAGCATCTACATGAAGCATATTAAAGAAACCAAAGAAAATAACCAGACTCATAGCAAGCAAACCTTTGGAAGTACAATTCAGCTCAATTCAGTATACAACTCAACAAACAGTTCTTCTTAAGATGTTTTCTAGGTAGAGCTGACGATACAAATGGGTCAAGTAAGGGGTCAAATTGGTAAGTATTGGGTTAGGTGAACCACAAACACTTTTTGTAAACAATAAATGCGTTAATCATGGTTGCATAAAACACTAGTAATGATATTGATAACAAAACCCAAAACACCCATTCATAAGTAAACGAGATGTAAAGGTCTGTTGCATAATAATAGTTGCATACCACTCTACGCATTGCATGCTCAAAGCACCAAAAAGCATCAGCTTCATCCTTTAAAAGAATAACCATCGGGGAGCATATATCATTCATTCCTAAGCAATAGAAGTGATAGTAAGCACATTCAGTTGTAATACTTTACATCTTATATTATTTATAACAGGAAACAACTTCACCTTGAACATAACCAATATCATCATCTACCCAAGTATATATAGCAAGAACATCCCAAAGTTTGGCCTGATTAGCTTCATTCTCATAAAAAACAAGAGAACGATCTGTGCGTACAACATCCAGACCTGCAGAAAAAAACTACCAGTTGTGGTAATAGTAATTAAGAACACAAACTACTTGAGACGACAATTTCAACCCATTACTAATGAACGGATCGATTCGGGTTTTTTTATCTCTAACATATCAAAATGGGTAAGAAAATGCTAAACGGGTGAGGATCAGCCAAAGTGAAATTTTGAGGGATAAAGAGTTCCTAAAGTTATATTCAAAAATCCTTAAAAGTAATAACACTATAAATTCCATGCTCTTACTTGACAAGCTAACTACTTGTAGTATTGTACACCATAAAATTTTAGATAAAAACCATTTCTGGTCAACCCAACCTGATTACCTGACCCAATTCAACATGTAAAAGAACTAGTTTTTACATTGTTACCCAACCTCCCCATTTCGCCTCCTCTACTATGAACACACAAACCACTAATCTCCTGCTAATTTATCTGCTTTCTTGGAACTAATATTAACCTAGACTTAATTGTTATAATTACAGATATTAACTGAAGGTTAGAAAAGACATAATAAAACGAAAAAATAATTACGTTTGAATCAGTTAAGACATAGAGGATTTTATCTCAAGAGGGCATAGATGAAAAGAAACTTGTAGTCGAGTTAACAAACCTATCTGATGCAAGCTCAGTTTCCACCGAGTTACTTTCTTGTCTGAATCATCAACAGATTTTGGATCGACAATGCCATTATCTTCTACCGGTTCTTCATCTTCATTCACTAACGGTGTCATAACAAACCTCCCACTACCAACAATGGGCACAATTTTTTTGCATTGCTCTTTCCATGAAGCATATTGTTCCCTAAGAACATAATATTTGGTACTTGGTTGAAATTTTTCTAAACAAAATTATATATACTAATTTTACTCATGTACATTTGAGTACTCTAATATCAAGTAGTGGAAATATTCATTTTAAAACAAAATTATATCTTTTATTGACTTTGATCATTACCCCTTATATAATGATACTGCACTTCCATATAATGGTGTTTTTTGAATTTTATAATTCTAACAGATTTACTTGATTCTTTTACAAAAAAGTCACTTAATAAAGCAGAATGGTGAGTTATATATACGTTTGAGATATATGTACGTTATACTACATATATAAATAAATACATGACATAACAGTAAACTTTTAGATGAGACTGCTACCTTCTCTTTTGCCTTAGTTGTTCTCGTTCCTCAGAGGTAGAGTTGGGATCATAACAACCCAACAAAAATTCCCAGACTGCCCCTTTGATTGATGGATGAATGCCCTGGAATTATCAAAAGAAGGCTATTAGTTTATTCTGACCAACTAATCCATGAGGCCCGACTCCACCGCCGCACAAACTCAAACCGAGTATAATTCTCCCACAGGGAGACTGGCTTAGGCACATAAGGGTTGTCATTAACAAATACATTTTTGATCGTATCTCGATTTTCAATTATAATTATCTACGAAATAGGAAACTTCAAATCAATAAGAAAAATGAACACAATAATAAGAAAGTGAAAAACTGTACCCCTCTTTGTATTCTTCTAAGCACCCCTGCTATATCCAAACGACCATCTTTATCAAACGCAGCATTCCATCTCCTTTCACTTAATGTTTTCCCAACCTTAAACATTATACAATCACCAAGTTTTAGTCATAAAAGTGTTATTCCACCAAAAAGTAACGAACTTTCACCAAAAACTGATGTTGTATGTAATGAATCCTCTTTCTTTTATATATCGTATATTTGATGTAACAAACTTTCAATATCCTTTTACCGAAAAAACTTTTAATATCCTGTTATGACTATATGTAAGTGACCTTGTATAGCAGACCGATGACATGGCGGTTCACCATTTATTCATCTGCTGTCGTAGGTTACTTACATACATTAGTAACGGAATAATAAAACTTTGTTAAATCAAACAATCAAGATATACAGTTCATTACACACAATGTCAATTCGGTGTAAGTTTGTTACATTTTGATGCAATTTTCATAAAAAAGTAACTAACTTTATTTCACGGACAAACCTTAGGCTTAAACCGGGTATTCGGGACATGTTCTCGGCACTCGGGCCTAATCGGAAAAAAGGATTCCATATCTCCATTTTCACTTTTACTACTATTACTATAAAAATTACTACCAATAATCCTCAACATAAGACCCACCAGCACCAATCCACAAACTAATAATAATAATAATAATAATAATAATAATAATAATAATAATTATAATAAAATATAGTAATATAATAATAATAATAATAATAATAATAATAATAATAGTAATGATAATAATAATAATAATCTACAAATATACAAAAACAGAATTATAGTAATAATAATAATAATAATAATAATAATAATAATAATAATAATAATAATAATAATAATAATAATAATAATAATAATAATAATAATAATAATAATAATAATAATAATAATAATAATAATAATAATAATAATAATAATAATAATAATAATAATAATAATAATAATAATAATAATAATAATAATAATAATAATAATAATAATAATAATAATAATAATAATAATAATAATAATAATAATAATAATAATAATAATAATAATAATAATAATAATAATAATAATAATAATAATAATAATAATAATAATAATAATAATAATAATAATAATAATAATAATAATAATAATAATAATAATAATAATAATAATAATAATAATAATAATAATAATAATAATAATAATAATAATAATAATAATAATAATAATAATAATAATAATAATAATAATAAT
>CM067171.1:18919137-18924137 GCA_034093135.1 Erigeron breviscapus
GGCATCTCTTTCAACTTTACCACTTTACATACTGGCCGCACACGTATCAATCCTAGTTGCACTCATAATGTGCATTATTGAAAATAATTTACATAGACGCATTATTAAAGTAGATGGAATCAAACAAAGAGTAGTGGACTGGGCCCACCATTAGCTTCCCTGATTGATATCCATAATTGAACTAAAATGCGTCATGCCTTACGTCATTCTTCTAGAATATGAACCGGGTTTCTTCAAGGACTTTGTATTGGGCTTCCATGTTTCTAAGCTGGGCCAAGTTGTTATAGTATTCTTCGGACTCTTCGTTTCTTGGGCTTTCTTGGGCTCTATTGATTCCCACTGTAATGTAGGCTTGGGCCAACAGTATTGCGAATTCATTTGTGATTTTTGGTCTTGAAAGATGTTGAGCATTTGTTGTCTTTCTTTGAAGCTTGTATCCAAATTTCTTGGTCCTGGTAACATGCTTTCTTGGGCCAATCTTTTGAATTCTTCCATTGAATCAATAGTGAACTCATGACTTCCCCTGTTTGTTCTTCTTGTTTGGAAACATTGTAACCCATATTCTTCCCAGTTTGTAGCTCTGCGAAAATATATTCCAGCTGGTTGAGGGGTTCCGTCATCGAATTTGGGTCTTGTTCTTGACATCCTTCTGCACAAAGAACAGTTACTAACCTTGATAAGTTATCAGCTAAAACATTGAGTTTTCCTTCAATGTGTTCTAACTTAATGTTAACTCCTGTCCCTGTTAAGAAATCTACAAAGCTTAGCCAACGAACTCTTGATGGTTTGTTTTGTGTGGTTTTGTTGTAAAAGCTAATGATAGCTTGACAATCTGTTCTGAGAACTGCTTCTTCCCTTCCAATATAATACAGCTTGAAAGATTTAAGTCCTTCCATGGCTGCATATATTTCTGCATCAATAGTGGATTTTATTGGATTGAATTTCCCACTAGCGTATGCACAAACTTTTTCAGATGATCTGGGGTCATTCTTCCTTCTCTTCCATTTGCAGATGGCACCCCATCCTTCCATACAACCATCTGTTTCAATAACAATGTAAGCATCTTCAGGTGGGATTTCCATATCAGGTAACTTTTGAACCTGAGCCTTAATTTGTCGCACAATCTCCCAATCTGACTGCTTCATTCTTTTATCTCCATGGGGATTGGTCTTTTCATACAAAGGGGCTAGCAACTTTCCAAGCCCAGGTATGTATGATCTAGCATAATTTAATATGCCTAACCAAGACCTTAATCCCTTCTTTTCTTTCAAGGTTTCTTCTTTAAATTCCACAATCTTCTTGATTACATGTGGTTGGAGCTTTATTTTACCATTTCCAATGATTGCTCCCAAGAACTCTATCTCCCTTACAGCAACCTTCATCTTGTTTTCCGATAGAACCAGACCATTTTGTCTGCATACTTCAAGCATTCTTTCCAGGTGTTGAGCATGACTTTTCTCATCTTTAGAAAAGACAAGAATATCATCAATGTACACAACAATATATTCTTCGTGTCCACGAAAACAATTGTCCATTTTCCTTTGAAAAATGGCAGGCGCATTCTTTAAACCAAATGGCATAACTAGCCATTCATAGAGACCGTCTGGTGTTATAAATGCTGTCCATGGGATGGATTCTTCATCCATTGCTACCTGGTGGAAACCACTTTTGAGATCAAACTTTGAATAAATATTCGAGTTTCCCACCTTTTGCTTGATCATATCAATACTAGGTAGAGAGTATTGATCCTTGTAGGTGTTATCATTTAAAGTACGGTAGTTAAATACCATACGCTCTTTTCCTTTCTTTTCTTTGCCTGTTTTTGGATCAACCGACGTTCCTGAATTTACCATCATTGCCATAGTTCTGTGACGACTTTTACTTGGTCTAATTACTCCTAGCCTGAGTAATTCTTTAACATGCTTCTGGAATTGCTCCTTCATTGCAGGTGTCACGTGGCTTAATGGTTTGTCTTGTACTGTTACGTCTGGGTTTATGATTTCAAGTTTACATTTAACCTTGTTTTGTTGCCAATGCTTAAGTGGTTCATCACCAATGTACCCTTGATCCTTTAAACCTTGTAACAGGGGCTGAAACCTCTGTTGGAAGTTTTGACTTGTATGCCCCAGGTTAAAATACACAGATTCTTTGATCGATATGTATTCGTCTTCATTCATTTCCAGCTCTTCAATTGCGAATCCAGTAACTTCAGTATGTTGTGTTGTTTCAATTATGGTTACATTTTTGTAGAAAGTAACCACATTGCCTTCCAATCTAACACCTCCTTGCATGTTTCTGATGAAGTTACAACCAATCAGCATCTCAATTCCATCACTTATTTCCATTTTGAAAATATAAGTGAAAGGAATTCTGAATCTATTATCACCAATCTCCATTTGCCCTTGCCTCATCTTCTTGTCAGCAATTTGCACAGAATTTATACCCGTAAATTTTACAGGTAAAGGGCAATCTTCTAATGCTTCTTCTGGGACAATTCTCATATTGGCACTACAGGTTGTGCATCCTGTGTCCAATATTGCTTGAATAATAAATTCATCCATTCCAGGAATGATGAATTTTACCTTCATGTTGTATAATTTATTCACCACTCTTCTTGCAACACCATGTTTAACAACTTCTATTTCTTTGAGATGGCCTACTGCTTCTGTTACTTCTTGAGCACATTTTTCAGCACCTTCTATTAATGAATATGCTCCTTCTTCTTGATACACTGGTTGTGGTGGCATTGGTGATAAGTTTTCCTCTTTGGGTATATCTTCTGGTTTGATACCCCTCCTGGCCATTGTTCTTCGATCTCGTTCATCTTTAGGATCTAGGAATACTTTATCAGAACTTGTTTCAGCTATTTTGAGCGATTGGTTCTTTCTTTTGGCCATTTCTTCTTTGAATTCTTTTTCTAGATCCTCTTTCTCTTTTTCTTGGTATACCCCTTTTCCTTTGAGATCTTCGATATCTTCCTCCATTTTCTCTGTAAGAGCCCTTTCCAGCCTTTCATTTTCTAATTGCAAATGCATGCAATATAGTGTTAGTTCTCTGATCAGCTCATCCTTATTTCCAAACACTTTCTTTTCTGGTGGGGCTGGTTTTACTTGAATCTTTAAGTAATGCTTTGCACACATAGGGCATGCTATGAGTATGCATTTAGGGCAATGTACACGCATTCTTTTCATCGTTCTAAGCCCACAATATGAACATGGCTCGCTTGATTCAATTTCCCCTGTGATTTCTTCATTTATTCTTAGATCATGGGGACTGCACCCGATTTGTTCCCTTTTTAAAGGAAGTGAAGCTCGCCATTGTGGTGTAACAGCAACCGGTATTGGTGTTTCTTCGATATTTGCATAGCCAAATTCTTCTGGTAATCCTGAGATTAGAGTATTAACAACATACTCTGTAGTCTTTCCAGCTTCTCCTTCTGACAGACTGCAAATATGGTCTGAATCTTGATCTCCCAAATCCACAGACACTATATCATAATCGTCTGGAATTTCTGCTTCTTTAAGAATGTTTGCTCTAACCATATTGCCATTCTTTGAAGTGCTGCTTGTTGGCACATTTCTTTCAGGTAATTGTAAGTAAAGTAGATCACAGGTACCACAGCAACATTTGTAGTTGGGTTCTTAGCATACCAGGCATCTCGAACTGCATTTCCCAATAATGGTGGCATCTTTCTGAATAACTTCTCAGTAGTCTCTGGAAAGAAAATTCTTCCAGACTTTGCAGCCAATATCTGAAACTGTCTAAGATATTCAAGAATATCTTTAGAATTTTCACAGTTTAATCTTTCCAGATCATTATAGGCTCTATTCTGCTCTTCTGTATTTCCTTGAAAAGGATCTTCTAACAGGAACATTCTTTTTATTTGCGAAAGAACATTCTGCGTTTCATCTGCGGTTTCTATGACAATTTTATAGTCTTCTGGGCACGCCATTCTCCATTGAATCCATATCTTCTTTTCAACTTCTCCCAGTAGATTTTCAATAAACATCACCTTTTGCTCGTTACTTGTCCAGATCATATTTGGATGATCTACAAGATTCAGAGTGACTGATTCCCATCTTGCAATTACTTCACTGTAAAGCCCTATATCAGCTGGTAGGATTAACATGACTCCTTGACCAGTTTGTGCTGGTGGTAGAGTCCACATGTTACTGCCATACATATCTTCCATCTTTACTTTTGACAATCTTGCTTTTACGCCATCTGTATTGAACTTTGGCTGATTGTTTGCAATAGGGTAAACATTTGCAGGTGGATAATTGACAGGGCCAGTGGTAGCTTGTGTTGGTGGTGTATAACTCGTATCCATTCCGGATAAGCTATACTGTTTTTGATTTGTGAGTTTTTGAACTTGTTGTCTTAGAACAGGATAGTCCCAATTGACATCTTCTTCTTCTTCTAGGACAAAACCAGCTTGTGTGCTTGCACCTTCATCAAAACTCTCATTAGAGTCTCGCTTTATCTTCCAGAATTCATCATCATCGTCGCTTGATTTTGAATTGCTTCTCTTTCTCCTGCTTTTTCGTGTTTTCTTTGTATTGAGATGATAATTTAGAGAAATCAACTCTTCTTTCCATTCTTCTTGTTGCAGTCTCCCGGCTATTTCTTCATCAGTGTTTGTTCTGCTAGAGTATGCATATCGGGCCATTTCTTTTCCAAAACTGGTTGGTGACGATCCCTCTGATCCAGAGAAACCAACACAAATAACCTTGGTTTCTTTATCACCATTTTCATTTTCTTTATCATCTCCCCATCCCGTTGGCTCAATTTCATTTATATCAATGTCTGAACTTGGTGGAGAGGAATATTTGACCATGTAGTCAAACTTTCCTGATGGCTGCCCAAGAGTATCCCAAACTTCTTTCTTTTTGGCTTTATGTAACTCTTCATAATTTCTTATCACTTCTGGGCTCATGCCATTTCTAAGAAAATAACTTCTCTCTTGTTTTGTGAAAACACCAGCAAATTCTTCTGGCATA
>CM067171.1:18929137-19009131 GCA_034093135.1 Erigeron breviscapus
ACAAACTGCCGCAAACCTAAATATTCGTATCAAAATCAAATTGTAGTCTCCTTCTTAAGCTTGGCTAGCTCTTGCCCAACAACTCCTGCTTTCTGCAAAACCAAACACAAATACATCATAAGAACAAGTTATATTCAACATAAAACAACATATAATAAACACGAAAAAAAGGTAAAAGAAATGTAATGAAAACATAAATGACAAAGGTGGAGTGCTACTGATTTACTTATAAGCTGCTCTCTTGGTTTGTGTTATATTACTGAATCAAATGGGTAAAAAAATATAACCACATTCGCACATAAGTATTATTTGACCACTCCCAGTAATAATATTCCAGCGTCTAAGATGAACTGAATTTGTAAGGTTAAAAAAGTAACTGAATGTGTAAACTTGTTTTTTATGATGCACGACCTATAGGCATTGTGACCGAGAGTTATTCTCAAATTCATCTCACCAAAGTAAGAATTCCACTCCTAAGGTGTCAGATCAAACAAAGTTGTTGAGAGGCAGATGGTTATATATTTACATTTAAAATGTCAGAATATATATGAAAGGGTTGTGGCTAAATATGGATCGGATATATAACAATTTGCTACCTCTGCCCTGTTTAATATAAAAACCCAAGAAATGAACACACTGATTAAGTAAGTGCATACAATAGTAACTACTAATCACAATGCCGAATGTCTACTCATGATATAAAATAAAATTCACACATTTGAATAAAAAGCTCAACCATACATAAATACAGTTTCATTTTGTGAAACTCCATTGCTTGAAAGAAGCAGTACTAGTATCACTATTCACAATACACGGGTGGGAAAGCAATAACCAGTTTACAAACCAAAAGAAGTGTAATGTTAAAATAGCAGGTTATCAAGAAAGTCAACACCGGAATTATTTTGACTACAATCATATGTGAATTTAACAAAACTTCAAAAACAATACTTGTTAGGAGAATATGAGTATTTGTAGCGCAACCCAGCCAAACACATGTCGTCCCATGATAAAGAAACACTCAATTAGACCTCAACCCGTTTTGACCTAATCCTTGTTTTTCAAATTTTCCAGCATAAGAATCATACAAATTCAATGTTCTCTATTTGTGTAAACAAATCATAGACTGAAAGTGCGTCAATAAAAAAGAATGAAACAGTGCTGACCTTTATCTTAGCCAACATAATCTTGAACCTATCAAAATCATTAAGTGAGGCCCTCTTCTTTTGAACAATGAGTTTTCGTCCCCACGAGCTGGTCTCCCATTTGTTCTTGACATCTTGATACAGCCAAAAACCCAACGATCAAACCAATGACAAGCAAAACATAAACCATTATCAATCTAATAACACAATACCTACCTGCGGCCTCCAAAGCAGCAATGAGAGTTTTCTTGTTTGGAACTCTTTTAATATCAATCTTGATGTCGGTAAGTGTTAGCCTCTTAAAGTTCATTTGTCCCCTCACCATGTCGGGAAAATCAACAAGAGCCTGCCAGTCATTAAGAATAAAATCAAAAGACAATGCATTTCCATCACATTCGTGCCTAAACTCATCAAACTAGCCACAATTCCGTAGTTTAAACCCAAATTCGGAGTAGCAAATTTAAACTACTTAAGTTGCCAAAAATTCTCTTGAAAATTATTTACTCACGAGGCGTTCAGACGCGCATTCTAAAACTGACTAATAAAACTTACAACATGATAAAATGACAAATAAATATGAAATATTTACATGGGTATTTTTCTTAAAACTCAGCTGTTTCAACGAAAAGCACACTTCTTTTGGCGTTTTGGCGAATCTTTCTAGCTAATTGAAACTTCAAAATTTCAAAAAGTTAAATTTTAGTGGCTTATGAGCTTATTATTCTATATGTCAATAAGCTCATTTTTAGTGAATTATGAGCTTATATTTAATGCCAATAAGCTCAATTCAGAGTTATAAGCTCTTATTATTATTCTTAAGCCAATAAATTCAAGTTTATAACCACATAATCCCAAAAAAAGAAGTTTATTAGAACTTCTTATAACTTCATTTACCTCAAAGATGTATACATAATTAAAATATATATATATATTATATATATATATAATATAATAAATATATAATATATATATATAATAATGAAAAGAAAAAAGAAAAAAGAATACCTATTTTGATCAATAACATCAACAATGACAACAAGCTTTCCATAATCTTTGCCATAGTTGACCAGAGCAATTCTTCCTATCTCAACGTATCTTTTGAACGGCTACACACACAATACAATTTCATTTCTTTTTTATTATCATATCATATAACAAATATATATAGATACAGAAATTATGATGTCACATTTTCTGTTTTACCATTTTTATTGTGATATACTAAGTTGCAGAGGTTGCGCCGACGAGGATTGAAACTTCAAAATTTCAAAAAGTTAAATTTTAGTGGCTTATGAGCTTATTATTCTATATGTCAATAAGCTCATTTTTAGTGAATTATGAGCTTATATTTAATGCCAATAAGCTCAATTTTAGTGAATTATGAGCTTATTATTCTATATGTCAATAAGTTAAATTTTAGTGGCTTATGAGCTTATTATTCTATATGTCAATAAGCTCATTTTTAGTGAATTATGAGCTTATATTCTATATGTCAATAAGCTCATTTTTAGTGAATTATGAGCTTATATTTAATGCCAATAAGCTCAATTCAGAGTTATAAGCTCTTATTATTATTCTTAAGCCAATAAATTCAAGTTTATAACCACATAATCCCAAAAAAAGAAGTTTATTAGAACTTCTTATAACTTCATTTACCTCAAAGATGTATACATAATTAAAATATATATATATATATATATATAATAATGAAAAGAAAAAAGAAATATATATATATATATATAAATTTATATATATGAAAACATAATATACTATACAAATGATTTTATTATATATATATATAATATATATATATATTATATATATATATTATATATATATATATTATATATATATATTATATATATATATAATATATATATATAATATATATATATATTATATATATATATATTATATATATATATATAATATATATATATAATATATATATATAATATATATATATATTATAATGTGTATAGATATAGATATTAGCATGTTATCATCGCATAACAACGATACGGCCAATATTCAAAGATTAGATATCAACATAACGCTTAACAGTAATCATATCATAATTGTAATAATAATAAGGTATGAATGGATGCCCTTTTATGTGAAAGCTTACTAGGGTAATCCCTTTTACCTGATATATTTACCGTTTGGGTGGATTAAATGGCATTAGAAATGGATTCGAATAATCTACGAATGACTCAATTGATCTTGTATATAACTTTCTCTTTTAGATAATACATTAACTTATCTAAGTGGAGTAGAGGTTATGAATGTAGTTTTCTCTAGATATAAAGTAATTTGGGACACCACTGGACGAGCCATCTAAGCGGTGTTCTTTCGTCAATGAATCATTCCGTACGGAGTATCTTGTCAATTATGTTAATTGGCCATTAAAAAAAAATCGATTAAATAAATCTATTATCAAAAAGCATAACATGTTATTCATCCTACACGAAGAATTTATTACATTTCATCTCTAATTTCATCTTACCAAAAAGGCAACTCATGAAAATCCTACAAGCCTGCCTTTTTCTTTAATAGTTGAGACATTAAGAAACAAGAAAAGCATTGGGAATTGATAAACTTACCATAATTTTTGATAAATTTATCCCTATCCCTAGTATGCAATATATGCTCATGTTATAAAAACTAAAAACTATACATACTCGTCACTATTAGAGAAGTTTTTGCACTCTCACCATTAATAGTTGCTTCCATCTAACATGTTTTGTTTTATACACGGATTATGTGTAGCTGTTGTTTAATACGTTTAAATGGGTTCTCATATGTTATGCACTTATGCTTTATTGGATATGGTCTAAGGTGTTCTATGTTATATGTCTGTTATTCTACTCTAGCCTTCTCGACTGAAAAAGTATGATTACTTATATACTAACTTGTTCTTTCTCCATTTGGCCGGAAATCCTTATGAAAACAGTCTAATTACCTTGTGTAAAGACAAGATCATCTACATCTCATCACCCTCACACCCCGCTTATGCAGGGATTGAGCAGTGGTGTTGTGCCCGAAAGGCATTTTGGTTGCTAATACTCACGCAGTCATGAACAAAATTCACGTCGTACACTCAATATATTATATCGCTCATACATGGTTCTAATAATGATCACGGACCTTTTGAAATAGTTCTGTTGTAAACATACTCGATTTTACTTGGTCAAAAAAGAAATCATGTTAGGGCACAATTTTTTAACAAGATCATGTAAATGTTGCGTAATTGCCTTCATGCTAGGAATCGGGGATATATAAATCCATCAACAAATAACGACACAAATTGCCAATCGTAACGGATCATTCACATAAATCCACAACCGTCTATATTCCATCCTCAAAAGTCAAAACCCTGCTTATGAGAGGATTAGGCAACATTGATTTCGACACGGAAATGGAGTTTAGATTAGATGTTCCTTGGTTATAACTGGGTCCAACAAACTCATAAGCTACTTGAGATGAACCCAAACCAAAAAAAAAAAGGCACAAAAATGAAATGGACTTCATTTAGATCAGCCAACCAATTGAGTAAACTTTCAGCAAAAGCACAAAATACACATATATTTAGTAGTTGGTTTATTTTCAAGCAAAAAACACGCAACAAACAACATGAAATGATCCTCTCAAGAATCAGCAAAACATCACTCAAAACACTTCGAGTAAATAACCACCGTAGTATTCAAATATAACCATACAATAGTGTTTATAACCATAATGAGTGCTCGAGTCACAACTGACCCAAATCTCTGAAATATAGAAACGAAGACCAGGAGAGCAGAAGTTACCCATTTTGACAAAAATACCTTTAATTTTCTTTTTACCTTTACTTCCTGATTTGGAGGAACTCAAAGCTCCGGAGCGGATCTTCCCGACCAACCTTTGTGGCCCGAGGAAATCCCGATGGTTTGGTCTCATGGCCAAGTTGTGCTCTTTGAGTTGTAGATGTGCGACCCCCAATGCTTGAGACAATCCGGCTTGATGGACCTTCAGTACGTTCACCAGACAAGCTTGGTCTGGTTCCCGAATGACCAGGAAATTTCGAAGAGCTCCCATTTCGAGACGATCGGACTTTTTCAGAATCGGCTTGCTGTGAACAAGATTATCGCAGTAAGACAACACAGGTAGATGTGCAAACATATAAAATGAAAATAATATATAACAAGAAGTTGCAATTTCGACCCAATTTTAATGAATGGGTCAACTTTAGTTATGCTCTACCCCTAACGGTTGGCTGGTAAAATAAAATAGGGAGTTTATATAAGAAACGGGTCAAATGGCTAGAAAGTCACCCAAAATAAGCCAATAACATAAAATCTAAAAACTATATTACTTATATCAGCCATAAGAAACTAATTTTTTATAACTTCAGATTTTGGATAACAAGTAATTCAGATTAACCCAAATTCAACTATTTGAAAGCATACCAAATTGCCTGTTTTGACACATTACACAACCCGCCTAAATCCCCCATTTTGCCACTTACCACATCCTTTGATGAAGGCACGTCTTCAGAAGTCCTGTGTCTTGAATGTTCATAACGCCCAGCTGTAGCTGGATTTCTTCTCTGTAATCCTTCTAATGCACGGGAATCTTGTCCAGCTGTACAAGAGCAAAGAGCGGTTCATATATGAATATGCATATGTACACTCCAACAAGTCTCAAGATGGCTATAAGCAATACCCGAGGTTCTTCCTTGCTTTTCGGCCGATGTTCCTGCATTTAACCCTGCACTACCACTAAGATGCTGCAAAAAGAACAGAAGGGGTGAATATACGCTTTGCAAAGCCGACATAAATGCATACAAAATACAAAATTGCGCCCGACCCGTCCTCTGGAGCTGGAACCGATTTGAGGATACTTCAATACAGTCCAATCAAATACATAGTCAAATTGATAGCCTGCAGTATAAACAGAGTGTAAATAAAATGATTAATGACGGTGAAATGACTCCGAATTTAAAAGTATTTGAAGGAAGTACCTTCACGAATAAATAAATCTCGAAAAAGCCTCTTCAAGTACGAGTAGTCCGGTTTATCCTCGAATCTCAAGGATCGACAATAGTGAAAGTACGATATGAACTCCGATGGATATGATTTACAAAGTACCTGTGAAAAATGTAGTTAAGTTTAGAACAAAAGAGAAATTTCAAATACTTTTTAAGTGGCACATAAATCATAAACACAAATGATACACAAATCACGAAAATGCAATTGTGTTTAGAAGATTGTGTTTAGAAGTGCAATTGTGAGGGAAAAATGCCTATTCAACAAATCACGAAAATGACCAGAAAGGACATTCTGTCAAAGAAGTATTACGAGCTACGATTAAAAGTATCTTATTAAGTTAAAGAGGTAATTAACTATTTCCACTTTGCAATTTTATAATTAGTTTTTATGAGGCCAGGATTGAACCGACTGTTTAATCCCTAACTCACAAGCGGGATCTGTTTATCCAGACATCAAATGCTGGTTATTGTGACTACAAGTTGAAATAATCAGATAAATATTAGATACCTTCAAAAGGCAATAAATATATGGATGAAACATATTCACGATACCTCTATTGGAGTCAGCATTTTCTTTTCACTAATCCTGTCGTATTTCTGCTTCTTGTTTCCCGCTTTCAGTCCCTGCCAAGGAAGGCTATCACAAAAGCAAGCATGGAAATTAGATGGCGTGTAAGATAAAAATAAATGGCTGACAAATATACATGTCATCTACTCACCTTCCTCTTATAAAATACATAAGAACATAACCGAGAGATTCTAGATCATCCCGCCTACTTTGTTCTGCATGTTCACAATAGGATTGGATTTTTACAAGATATCAAAGCTTAAAAAACTGGCTTTTCATTATGATACTTAAAATACTGAAAGAGATGAACCGCTTACCGACTCCAAGGTGCGTGTTAACGCTAGCATACCGAGCAGTGCCTGTGAGATTCTTGTTTTCCCTGACAAAAATTTAATATAAGCTCGCGGTCATTGAGAAATTGACAATAGTCTCTAACGAGTGCAGATAGAGATTACTTTAAGAAGTGAACACATAAAGCATGAATCAATTGATCAATGTTATGACGTGAACAAAATTAAATCATTAAAAAGGCGCTCGAATTTAAATTACCCAAATGTCAAACAAGAAACAGGTTTGGTCTGGTTGGTTTGACCCAGCAATAGTTATTGTCCTGTTTTTAATCACTTATAATGTATGGTTACAAAACTGTTACCAAATAAGAAGCCATACTATTTCACTACAGCAATTTCAGATACTGCAAAGATTTATCTACAGGTTGGGTGAATTTTAGACTGTCCAGCCCATTTCTTTTTAAACTAAATTCTCAAATTTTCTCATTTGACCCATTGACAATACATTAAAACCTAAATCTAACAAACTGTATTCAAATGTTTAGAACCAAATAAATGGCTTTTGTAACCATATTTAATACATTAAATATGTACAAAAATGAAATGAACAAAAGGTGTAGGTGGGTCAACGGTCAACCCCAACATGCCCAAATTAAGCCTATTAATATTTACCCGTTTTGACGGGTTACTCAACCAGACCCGCCCATTTTGTCACCTCTAGACTATGTACTGAGTCAAAGATTGCAATCTTTAAGGTCAAAAAAGCACCACACAAAATAAAGAACCTTGAAGACAGAGACGTTACCTGTACGGTATGTGTTTATGAGTTTGAAGATCCCTATATTTTTTTGCAAGCCCAAAGTCAATGGCGTACACCTATCATATGAAGAAGATAAAATACTATTAGCTTGCACTAAGAACCAAATTGACGACAAAGCCAAACACCATAATTAAGAGAGTAAAAGAAGCTGAATAAAGCTAGGACAACACTAAAATTTCAGAAATTACCTGATTAGCTTTGCGACCGAGTCCCATAAGAAAATTGTCGGGCTTTAAGTCACGATGTAGAAAACCCCTTGCATGCATGTACTCCACTCTATTTATCTGCGACATTGTAAACATGTATGATAAATAATTCATAAACTGAAGGCATTAGCATTTTAAAGACGTGTAACCATGAATACTTACTAACTGATCTGCAAGCATTAGGACTGTTTTCAAGGAGAATTTTCTATTGCAATAGTTAAAAAGGTCTTCGAGACTTGGTCCAAGAAGATCAATAACCATAATATTGTATTCGCCCTCGACGCCAAACCACTTGAGGTTTGGTATTCCCGCTTCATTGACAAGACAAAGAAATGATTTGATTAATTATTTAACACTTGTAAGAACAGTCATATCATATCATATATACAACCACACCAGCAAGGTACATAGGGGGCCTTTGGTTGTGTGTACATATTGATTATTGCGTCATAGAGAAATCACAAGAGGCGACATTTTAACCGATTAGTCAATTACTTATTAATGGGTTCATTAAGGTTATGTTATATCTCTAACGGTCAAACGGGCAAAATCGATATTAAAGAATTCTTAAATCAGAAAAAATAAACTAAAAAAGAATTCAGGACCAACCAAACTCACCTGATCCAAACTAAAATTCTACTCATCTAATCCAAACCAGTTTAACCCATGTCAAACCTGCCCGAACCGCCTGTTTGTGCCACGATGACTTAATAATCAATTTCGAGTGTTTGACTGAGTAAATATGATTCCGGTTTTTTGATTTTTGTTAGGGTTATAATCTAGCTTTGGAGAAGCTGATGAGAAACTGGCTAATCAAACAAATGTATAAGTCCATAAATAGAGAAAGAGAAACTCACTTCCTCCTTGGAGTAGCCTATATATTTTTGATTCATAATGAAGTTGAGGATGCCTCGTCTTGACGGGTTCCTGCAAAGAAAACCGCTTAAGTTATTTGTACATCAAGATATCCAGACATTAAAGTGAATCGCAAAACTACACATGAAAGTGTCACGTCAACAGTTATTACTCCATATGTGACAGTTAATCTTAACAAGTATCATGACATAAACTAGCCATGACTGACTTAGCAACACCGTGATCCGTCATATATATACAATGATAGATAAAAAGTCATAGTACAAATAGATGCATTATTAGCACAAACTATGAGAAATGTACCATTATTGTCTTATATATTATTTTTAATTATTATTTTTAATTTACTTTCAAAACAATGAGACTCATACCACATTTACCTTAATATCATTCAATCATGAAATCATTACTCACTTTCTTAATCAGTGTACCTAGTTTTCATTGCATTACATTACATTATAAACTAACACAAATGCATGCAAGATTGAGCAATTTTGGCAAAACAGTAATATCATAAATGCAATTGTACTTCACACTTTAAGTCCAAATTTGCACATTTTTTTGCAATTTATAGTGCACTCTTTTTTACACTTTTGCAAAATACATAATTTCCTTTATTTGCAACAAAAGACAAGATTTACACATGTGAAAAACACCAAAAACCAGTAGCAAGAATAGAAGTCAATAATACCAGTTTAATAGCTACTTCTTCTCCACTTTGAATATTAACACCTACAATATACCAAAAATCTCATCAGCATACAAAAAAGTACACAAATTTATTCATATATATAATATATAATTGTATTATATATATACACAATATATTACATTTATAAAAAAATCATTTTGCTAATCATACTTGTACAAAAAATTAAAACTTTCAGAAAATCCAAAAAAAAAAAAAGATACCTAAAAAGAGTTCACCAAAAGATCCACTTCCAATTTTCCTTCCAAGCTTAAACTTATTACCAACAATACGATCCATAATTTAATTCAACTCAGATCTATATGTATTATTTAAATCTATATATAAACTACCTCAATTTATTTACACCTCAATTTTTTAGGGTCTAAAAATTCTTTAACCCCATTTCATAATTTCATACAAAAATCAAATTATATCATCCCATGCATCAAAATTTCAAGATTCTCAAAATCCCAAATACAAAAAAAGCCCTAATCTTAATTTTGATATCAAAAGCTACATAATTCTTCAACACCCACTAAAAGTTAAGCCCATAATTAGCCCTTAATGATCAAGAAATACATAAATTAATTGTCTTTTTTATGTGGGTGTTGTCGAAATAGAAAAAAGACAAGATTTTTATGAGAAAAAATAATAGGATTTGATGTGATGTGAAAGAAAGAGTATTTTCTTTTAATATATAGATATATAATGAAAATTATGTATATATATGTATATGTGTGTGTAATAAAGAGGAATTGAAGAAACGTGAAAAAGAAGAAGAATTGGGGGAGAGAGAGAGGTGAAAAAGGAAAGATGAGGAGAGGAAGATGTTGTTGTTGATGAAGAAGGAAAGAAAAGAAAAGCAGGCGTCAATATTTTGCTTTGCTTTTTTTCTGTATTTTTTTCACTTTTTTCTCTGTCTTTTTTCTTTATTTTACCTTTCTGTCTCCATGCTTCAGGTAATTTTAATTTATTTATTTTACTTTCTATACAAAAGTTTTTAAGATACTTGTTACTTGTTAATGGTTATACAAGTAATGTTTTAATCATCTATTTTTGATATAATAATCATTTTAACATACATTACAACGTGTCATGCATTATGATTAAGGTTAAAGGCTTAAAGCATAATGACTGTGGAGCTATTTTCAACGGAATCAATCAATGAATAAATGTAATAACACTTTGTGTATATTTGCTAGTCGTAGCGAAACTTCTATGAAAATGTGTTTAGTGCGACACACTCATATCTAGTACGACGTACTGGTGTCTGTTTCATTGTTTTTGTCAATTTTATTAGCGTTCAGACACGTTTCACAATGAATCGAGCTCGGACCTTATCAAGGAAGAGTTTTGGTCAGTCTTGTTTCGATTTGCTTATTAAGCATTTAAGATTATTTCAACTTTTGTGTCATTATTTTTAATTCTTGGTTTTAGTTCGGTTAGATTCCAATTGGAAGTACGCCCATAGAATGTGAATCTTTTAAGCCTAAAATGTTTAGTTTATATGTTAAGTGTGGAACATGTTTTAATATCATAATGTTCATATGACAAAACCACAAGTTGTAAATTTGTATACAGTATTGGCTATATATTCTTTGTCATATTTTAACTTATATTTATCTACTCGATAACATTTGATATGTTTGTTCGTATGGAATATCACTTTCTATGAACAGAAAGGTAGATAATTGAAAGCTAGAATATGGTTGGAGTTGTTAGTCGAACATTTGGAACTCATCCAAACGGTCTTATTCTAACTTTTTGTGTGTCCCAATTTGAAAATTAATAAAATAATAACCATGCCAAACTATGAGTTTTCACAAGTATATATATACATATATAACCCTGAGTTGCTATACAAGCTAAATAGAAAAATTACTATTATATTTAACAAGTTTTATTAATACATTAATAAAAGTCAGGTAACATGCCGAAAATCTTATCTTAGATACACAAAGATCAGGCTAGAGTGCTATAATTAAGACCACGACTTACTAGAATTATGACAACGATTAAATATCCAAGTAAATTAAATGAAACCAATAGAACATTATTAAAAACGTTTTTACTCGACTCAATCGATTATTTGAATACCAATCTGTTTTTGTGCTTTCACAAGGACTATCACTAGACGAAAAAGATAACTTCTAAAACACGTTTAAACTTTAGGGAATTAATCTAGCCAATTGAAAGGATCTTCTGATCAATCTAGAGATCATTTTACGAGACGAAACATATAACTTCTAAAACACATTTAAACTTTAGGGACATGTGGAGGTCAAGAAGGTATGAAACATAACCTATATCATGAGATAATTATATAAGAGTTAATTGCAATTGCGTTAGACCACTTCCAATGAAACCATGGTTGGGCCGTGAAGAACATCATCATAATGAGAATTGATGGCCGGTGCAGTGATGCTACGTGATGGTTGATAAGCCGACCCCCTGCTGCTCATGGCCTATTTGATCTATTTGCTCTGATTGAAATTCGAAAATTTATTATTAAAATTTTAAAAGTTTGATCTAAACCTAAATATTATTTTCCTAGAAATCATGAAGCCCCGTGCATTGCGTATGTAAAATTCCAGTTTCAGACTAGCTAGTGTTACTTCCCTTTTCCATCAACGAATTTGTTTTAATTTTTGTTGAAACAAACAACATGTTAACAGTGGTTGAGGTGAAGTCGATTCAAAAGAATTTGTCGGGTCAAATATATAGTTTATTCATGTGATTTGTACAATGGCAATATCGAATAGTTTATATATATAAAAGTGTATTGGATATTTTATATACACAACAATTATAAATTAGTTAATTAGTAGATCACACAACGTATATAAGTTGTGGAAATTTTTTTTGAAACGGGCATTTTTCAAAGGTGTTTTGTCAAACAAGTTTTCGATTTTTTTTTTTGTGAAAGTGGGTAAACCGGTACTGGGAGTACCGGTTTCGTTTTTTTGGCCCGAACCCGGTATTCCCAAAACCGGGTTCAAAAAAGGCACATTGAAACCGGTAGTAGCAAGCCCGGGTTCAGAGCTAGTACGCCACTTTTCAGTCAACAGTAAACATGCAGAGCCTTGAATGATTGATGTGACTAAAGCCTGCGAACCCGGTATTGGGAAAATCGGGTTCGAATGTCACGACAAAAAAAGCAGTCGGCCATGCATGCAATTCTCAGTTTACAATCAGTATATATACATGCATATTTTTTAGAGCATTTCACTCAAACATATTTTCATAAGCAATATATATTTTCATAAGCAATAAGCAATTTCTCACTCATTTATCATCAACTATACCCGTGTTTTCAAAATCGAAATGGCCTCTCTTAATGTTACCTGTGTACCAAGGAACCCAGATTTGTTGTGGTTACAAGCTGCAGATATGCATCGCTCATACAACATTTTCCATGAACGTGTTGTAAGCGAGCCAAGATGTAGAAAAGGTGATGGAGGGCTGTCTGAAGCAATGAAGAATAAGGTGCCCGGCAAAGTCACTCAGCATCTCAAGGATGCTGGGTTTTTCCAAATATTCAAGGCAGTGGTTCACAAACTTGATCATCCTTTGATTATCGCGTTGGTGGAAAGATGGCGTCCAGAGACCAACACGTTTCATTTTCCTATTGGTGAAACAACTATCACCTTGCAAGATGTGCAGGTGATATGGGGTTTACCCATAGATGGACCAGCCGTGACTGGTGAATGGGTTACAAAAACCCAAAATGTTGATTACTAGAACAATCTGTGTTTAGAATATCTGAGCTTTTTTCCTACAGATGAACTAGATTTTGATAATTTGAAAAACGGTAGGATCAAATTTGCAACCTTAACAAGGCACATTGATGTGGAGTTCGACCACCAAGATGATCTGCAGTGTCTATACATGGCTAGAAGGATTATTCTAGCTATTATTGGTTCGGAGATTAGTCTTGATCCTAACACCTATGATGTTAGCTTGAATTTCTTAAGGAACCTAGGAGACCTGAGCAAAGAAGGTCGAAAGAGCTGGGGTTCTGCAGCTCTTGCGTGTTTGTATAGAAACATGTGTAAGGGGAATATGCCTGCAAGAAAGGTGATGCGTAAATCACGCGACAAACGACAGCGGAAGACTATTTTTGGTATTTTCTGGATTTTATATGAAACAAACAACAAACAAGACAACAAAAATTAAAATGATAGATAAAAGAACCCACCACCAAGACTCGTAAAGGCCAAGCCACCGGAATCAAGGATAAAGGAAACACTCCGCCCCACCACTACAATCGATAAAGGTCTAACCACCACGATTATAGATAAAGGAAACCGAATTTAAGACCTCACCACAATATTTGATAAAGAACGAGTCACTACAAATATTGATAAAGGGGTTACTCCTAACCACCAAGATCAAAAGATCTCTAAAGGTAAAAGAAGATTTTTGTAAGAAATAGAGGCTGCTCTATTAATTTCATTCAACATCAACTAACTTTTTACAAGGAAAATAAGCCTCTATTTATAGCCACATGCTCTACCTAGGAAATAACGAAATACAATAAAATAATCAAAAAGCTGTCATGTGCTACGGACCACCACTAATTAATTGATCAATAGAAAATGGACAAGTAAGCTTCTAGAAATATTCCCCTGCACGTGGTCCCACAATACCGTTAGTCACACGCTCCTTCCTTGACAGCTGTCATTCCTTCTTTTTTGGACCCACAGACATAGGACTTCAGTGGGGACTTTATTATCTGGCAACTGGAGACATATCTCTGGACTTCTACTGGAGACACAAACTGGAACGCTTCACTGGTGGTCTTCAGTAGTGGTCACTGGAGCATTTATCTGGAGCATTCATCTAGTGCGCTTCAGTGGAGAACTTTACTGGTGGACTACCAGTATTGGTCACTGGAGAATCTTGCCACTGGAGGAGTGTTACTACTGGCGACTGGACTGGTTCAGAAAAGACTTGTCTGAAATGGGCCACTGCTGGCAGAATCAACATGGCTTGTTCAGATGGCATGATCAGCTCAGTTTCCTTCAGCTCAGTTGACTTCTTCAGTTCACTGGGTTCCTCCAGTTCAGTGAACCTGGACATTTTCGCATCATTCTCCCCCTCTGAAATGAGACTTGTCCTCAAGTCTTCGAGGTACTCATCCTCCAGATAAGGCATCAGATCTCCCACATTAAACGTGCTAGAAACTGCCATATCTCCAGGTAATTCAACCTTGTAAGCATTATCGCCATATCTCTCCAGAATCTTGAACGGACCTTCAGCTCTGGGCATCAGTTTACTCTTTCTCTTCGCTGGAAACCTCTCTTTTCTCAGATGCACCCACACAAGATCACCTGGTGCAAAACTGGGCTGCTTTTTATTCTTGTTTGCTCTGGCCTTGTAACTGGCATTTGCCTTCTCTATTCTGGCCTTCACTTCTTCATGAATTTTCTTTATTTCTTTTGTTCTGGTTTCAGCTTCAATGCTTGCTTTTGGGTCAATCGAAAACGGAAATAAATCAATGGGAGTCAGTGGATTGGTACCATAACAAATTTCAAACGGTGATTTACTGGTAGAATAGTTAGGAGCTCTGTTGAAAGCAAACTCAGCATGAGCAAGCTTCAGATCCCAATCTTTCAGCATCTTCTTCACTAGTGTTCTTAACAGCATACTAATTGTTCTGTTGGTGACTTCAGTCTGTCCATCAGTTTGAGGATGGTGAGACGTACTGAACAATAATCTGGTACCCATCAACCTCCACAGAGTCTTCCAGAAATAACTCAGAAACTTCACATCTCGATCTGACACAATTGTCTTTGGAATTCCATGCAATCTGACAATCTCTTTAAAGAATAAATTCGCTACTGCTGAAGCATCATTGGTTGTGTTACAAGCAATAAAATGTGCCGTCTTCGAAAATCGATCAACAACCACCATAATTGAATCTTCCCCCCTCTGGGTTCTGGGCAGTGCAACAATAAAGTCCATACTGAGATCTTCCCATGGTTGGCTTGGAACTGGAAGAGGAGTATACAAACCCTTGTGAAAAGTCGTCTTGGCCTGGTGACAAGTTGGGCAGCGGCTGATAATATTCTGGACGTCCTTCAGTAGACTTGGCCAGTAGAAATGTTCAGTCAAGATCTCTCCAGTTTTGTTGATTCCAAAATGACCAGCTAGACCTCCTCCATGTGCTTCTCTTATCAGTAAATCTCTAATCGAACCTCTGGGAATGCACAATTTGCCATTCTTAAATAAGAAACCATCTTGTACAGTAAATGGTCCCTTCTGATTAGCTTCAGTGAACTTTTCAGAAAAATCTGGGTCTGCAGCATATAACTCCTTTATAAAAGAAAACCCAAGCACTCTTGCTTCTAGGATAGATAATAATGAGTATCTTCGTGACAGTGCATCAGCAACAACATTACAAACTCCAGCTTTATGCTTTGAAACAAAGGAATAAGACTGTAAGAATTCTACCCATTTGGCATGTCTGGCATTAAGCTTGTGCTGACCATTTATAAACTTCAGTGCTTCGTGATCAGAAAATAAGACAAACTGCTTTGGCTTCAGATAATGTGACCAGTGAGTGATAGCACGAATAATGGCATAAAATTCTTTATCATAAGTGTTGTACTTCAGTAGACTTGGCCAGTAGAAATGTTCAGTCAAGATCTCTCCAGTTTTGTTGATTCCAAAATGACCAGCTAGACCTCCTCCATGTGCTTCTCTTATCAGTAAATCTCTAATCGAACCTCTGGGAATGCACAATTTGCCATTCTTAAATAAGAAACCATCTTGTACAGTAAATGGTCCCTTCTGATTAGCTTCAGTGAACTTTTCAGAAAAATCTGGGTCTGCAGCATATAACTCCTTTATAAAAGAAAACCCAAGCACTCTTGCTTCTAGGATAGATAATAATGAGTATCTTCGTGACAGTGCATCAGCAACAACATTACAAACTCCAGCTTTATGCTTTGAAACAAAGGAATAAGACTGTAAGAATTCTACCCATTTGGCATGTCTGGCATTAAGCTTGTGCTGACCATTTATAAACTTCAGTGCTTCAAACGCCAGTTGGGCTGAACTCGGACAGTTGAACACGCCTTTCTTCAGACAGTCAGTAATTGGGGCCACATCTGTAGAGAAATTTTTGATAAATCTTCTATAAAATGACGCCAGTCCCTGAAAACTTCTTACTTCAGTGATTGTAGCTGGAACTGGCCATGATCTGATGGCATCAACCTTAGAGGGATCCATAGAAATTCCATTCTTAGACACAACATATCCCAAGAATATCACACTTTCCACCATAAAATCACATTTCTCCAGTTTGCCATACAACTGGTGTCTTCTCAACAGTTCAAATACACTCTTCAGGTGATTAACATGTTCAGCTTCAGATTTTGAGTATACCAGAATATCATCAAAATATACAACAACAAAATGACCAATAAGTGGTCTGAGAACTTCGTTCATCAGCCTCATGAAAGTACTGGGAGCATTAGATAAGCCAAAAGGCATAACTAACCATTCATACAATCCTCCCTTGATTTTGAAAGCAGTTTTCCACTCATCTCCATCTTTCATCCTTATCTGGTGATATCCACTTCTGAGATCAATCTTGGAAAACACTCTGGAGCCATGTAACTCATCAAGCATGTCATCCAATCTGGGAATGGGATATCTATACTTAATGGTTATATTGTTGATGGCTCTGCTATCAACACACATTCTCATTGTACCATCTTTCTTTGGAACCAGAAGAGCTGGCACTGAATAAGGACTCATACTGACTCTCACATAACCCTTATCAACCAACTCATCTACCTGTCTTTGCAACTCTTTTGCTTCAGTAGGCAAACATCTATAAGCAGCTTTGTTTGGAAGAACTGAACCTGGAACCAGGTCAATCTGGTGTTCAATTCCTCTTACTGGTGGCAAACCTTCAGGTAGGTCTTCTGGGAAAACATCAGTGAATTCCTTCAGTAGAGACTTCAGGAGACTGGGGACACCAGTGAACTCCTTCTCTTCAGATTTTTCAACGACCAGTAACATCATAACTGGAGAGCCTTCAGATAACTCTTCTTCGACTTCAGCTTGAGACAAAAACAAAGGCTTACTGGGCTGGTCTTTCTTGACTTTCATCAGTTCATTAGGCTTTAAAGAAGCCAGTGTGACCTTCTTTCCACTTATATTCGAAGAATACGAGTTCATACGACCATCATGAAGAACATAATTATCAAATAACCATGGTCGACCCAATAAAATATGACAAGCATCCATAGGTACAACATCACAAACAATTTTGTCTTGATAAACTGATCCAATTGAAAACGGAATAGTAACTTGACGATTAACTTTTACCTCTGATCCTTCACTGAGCCATTGTAACTTGTAAGGTCAAGGGTGCTTAACTGTGGGTAGTTCCAGTTTCTCTACCATGTAAGTTGAAGCAGCATTTGCACAACTCCCTCCATCAATGATCAGATTACAAACTTTTCCTTTGACTGTGCATCTGGAGTGAAAAATGTTCTCCCTCTGGGAAGTATCAGTGGTAACTACATCAGTATGCATCACCCTTCTGACAACCAACATTTCTCCCACATCTGCACCAACATAGGACTCTTCATCTTCGTCTTCATCGTACACTGGTTCACCTTCTTCAGTGTCGACATCTGGCAAACATTCAATCTCTTTGGCAGTCAAGGCTCTTTGATTAGGACACTGGGCCTGGAAGTGACCAAAGCCATGACACTTAAAACATTTCCTTCCAACTGGTTCCTTTGATCCTCCAGTTTCTTTCTCTTTGCCTCTGAAGGATTTCTGGACAGTTTCAGTAAATCTGGGAACTGGTTGACTGGTAACTGGTTGACTTGCACTGGCAGGAACCTTACTGAATGACTTGTACGGAACCTTCTTCTTCAGTTGTCTTTCAATCTGGATAGCCATCTTGCATGCACCTTCATATGTCCAGATAGGCTGCAACTCAATTTTCTCAGTAATGGCAGCGTTTAGACCACCAAGAAATCTGGCAATAGTGTGCTCTTCAGTCTCATTCACACCAGTTCTGGTCTTCAGATGCTCAAACTCTCTAATGTACTCCACAACTTCCTTAGATCCTTGCTTCGGATTGTTCATTAGTAGATACTGATCTTGCTTGTACGACTGGGGAACAAACCTCTTCTTTATGACCTTCTTCAGTTTGGACCAGGTCTTGATTTTACTTTTGCCCTTGTACTCTCTTTCAGATTTCATGTTATCATACCAAGATGAAGCATACCTTTTAAGCTTAATAATGGCAACCTTAAAACCTTTTTTATCATCATAGCCCTTTATTTCCATTATTCTGTCCATCATCTGGACCCATTCAAAATACTCTTCTGGGTTAGAAGATCCATTAAAATCTGGTGGATCTATCTTAATATCCCTAGTATCATCACCCTTATGCCTCCTACGCCTTTCTCTATGATGTGGTTCATCAGAATCACTAGAGTTTCTAGGTGTACTATCAGATCTTAAACTAGGACCATGAGATTCAGAATCTCTTTCACTAGTAACAATATTTTCTCGATTAAATCGTAAACCACCATCTTCTAACATATGAACAACTCTACCAAGTGCTTCTTGTAGATCTTCAATTTGCCTATCTCTCCTAGCATTATTAGCTTCATCTAACGTCATATTTCTTCTAAAAGCCATTTATATTCAATAAACAATAGATCTATACAACAAAGATCTATACCAGCAACAACTAGATCTAAACAACCAACAAACAGATCTGACTAAATCGAAATGAGATATAAACAAACAATAGATCTATACCAGCAACAACTAGATCTAAACAACCAACAAACAGATCTGACTAAATCGAAATGAGATATAAACAAACAATAGATCTATACCAGCAACAACTAGATCTAAACAACCAACAAACAGATCTGACTAAATCGAAATGAGATATAAACAAACAATAGATCTATACCAGCAACAACTAGATCTAAACAACCAACAAACAGATCTGACTAAATCGAAATGAGATCTAAACAAACAATAGATCTATACCAGCAACAACTAGATCTAAACAACCAACAAACAGATCTGACTAAATCGAAATGAGATATAAACAAACAATACCCCAACGGACAAAAAGATTAAGAAACCTTTTTAAAACCTGGCTCTGATACCAAATTTGATGCGTAAATCACGCGACAAACGATAGCGGAAGACTATTTTTGGTATTTTCTGGATTTTATATGAAACAAACAACACACAAGACAATAAAAATTAAAATGATAGATAAAAGAACCCACCACCAAGACTCATAAAGGCCAAGCCACCGGAATCAAGGATAAAGAAAACACTCCGCCCCACCACTACAATCGATAAAGGTCTAACCACCACGATTATAGACAAAGGAAACCGAAGATTTAAGACCTCACCACAATATTTGATAAAGAACGAGTCACCACAAATATTGATAAAGGGGTCACTCCTAACCACCAAGATCAAAAGATCTCTAAAGGTAAAAGAAGATTTTTGTAAGAAATAGAGGCTGCTCTATTAATTTCATTCAACATCAACTAACTTTTTACAAGGAAAAAAAGTCTCTATTTATAGCTACATGCTCTACCTAGGAAATAACGAAATACAATAAAATAATCAAAAAGCTGTCATGTGCTACGGACCACCACTAATTATTTGATCAATAGAAAATGGACAAGTAAGCTTCTAGAAATATTCCCCTGCACGTGGTCCCACAATACCGTTAGTCACATGCTCCTTCCTTGACAGCTGTCATTCCTTCTTTTTTGGACCCACAGACATAGGACTTCAGTGGGGACTTTATTATCTGGCAACTGGAGACATATCTCTGGACTTCTACTGGAGACACAAACTGGAACGCTTCACTGGTGGTCTTTAGTAGTGGTCACTGGAGCATTTATCTGGAGCATTCATCTGGTGCGCTTCAGTGGAGAACTTTACTGGTGGACTACCAGTATTGGTCACTGGAGAATCTTGCCACTGGAGGAGTGTAACTACTGGCGACTGGACTGGTTCAGAAAAGACTTGTCTGAAATGGGTCACTGCTGGCAGAATCAACATGGCTTGTTCAGATGGCATGATCAGCTCAGTTTCCTTCAGCTCAGTTGACTTCTTCAGTTCACTGGGTTCCTCCAGTTCAGTGAACCTGGACATTTCCGCATCAAAAGGGCATTGATGGGCCTTTGTTGTTGCTCCAGTATTGGGCGTGGGAAAGAATGTCACGGATTGCCCCACGCATCACGACACGCAAAGAGGAGAGAGACTATGCTTATCGCACCTGCTTAGCAAACAGGTGGAATGGAGACTTCTCAAATGTTGAGACACCAGCACACGTTCTTACTGTGTACTGGTCTTTTTTCAATGCGCTCACGAATGAGCAGGTATAAAAATAATATTTTTTAATGCGTTTAATATTTTATATACTTTGTAAGTTATAATAATTTAAATTTTTTATAATATAGTTCAAGTGGACTCCGTATGAAGATTTCATCCACCTACTCCATGTGAGTTGTAGGACTGGTCGACGCATATGGAGATATATTGGTCCCTTGATCCATTGGGATGAGGTGGAGGTACATCTAGCACAGAGAGTTGCTAGACAGTTTGGCATCATACAAACCATTCCATCTAGTTATGGTTTATTGGAACCAAACGAGTTTAATAACCTTCGTAAACTCCGGCTAGGGAGACTTGCTGTGGTCGATTGGGGTCTAAAACATGCCGATTATATCAACCAGTGGGAGAACCGACACCAGCAGCTCCACCAAGGAGAGCCAGGGACCACCACTGCGGACGGATATATGCAGTGGTATCATGATAATACCGTCTTAATAGTCGGTAAACCCGGTCAGGCCCAGCCTCCAGGCGAATACCCTGCCTGGGGGTCTAATCAACAATTGTTTGTAAGTATTTTTTTAAAATAAAACTTGCTACTAATAAATATTAAATTGTTACTAATATTTGATAAAGAACGAGTCACCACAAATATTGATAAAGGGGTCACTCCTAACCACCAAGATCAAAAGATCTCTAAAGGTAAAAGAAGATTTTTGTAAGAAATAGAGGCTGCTCTATTAATTTCATTCAACATCAACTAACTTTTTACAAGGAAAAAAAGTCTCTATTTATAGCTACATGCTCTACCTAGGAAATAACGAAATACAATAAAATAATCAAAAAGCTGTCATGTGCTACGGACCACCACTAATTATTTGATCAATAGAAAATGGACAAGTAAGCTTCTAGAAATATTCCCCTGCACGTGGTCCCACAATACCGTTAGTCACATGCTCCTTCCTTGACAGCTGTCATTCCTTCTTTTTTGGACCCACAGACATAGGACTTCAGTGGGGACTTTATTATCTGGCAACTGGAGACATATCTCTGGACTTCTACTGGAGACACAAACTGGAACGCTTCACTGGTGGTCTTTAGTAGTGGTCACTGGAGAATCTTGCCACTGGAGGAGTGTAACTACTGGCGACTGGACTGGTTCAGAAAAGACTTGTCTGAAATGGGTCACTGCTGGCAGAATCAACATGGCTTGTTCAGATGGCATGATCAGCTCAGTTTCCTTCAGCTCAGTTGACTTCTTCAGTTCACTGGGTTCCTCCAGTTCAGTGAACCTGGACATTTCCGCATCAAAAGGGCATTGATGGGCCTTTGTTGTTGCTCCAGTATTGGGCGTGGGAAAGAATGTCACGGATTGCCCCACGCATCACGACACGCAAAGAGGAGAGAGACTATGCTTATCGCACCTGCTTAGCAAACAGGTGGAATGGAGACTTCTCAAATGTTGAGACACCAGCACACGTTCTTACTGTGTACTGGTCTTTTTTCAATGCGCTCACGAATGAGCAGGTATAAAAATAATATTTTTTAATGCGTTTAATATTTTATATACTTTGTAAGTTATAATAATTTAAATTTTTTATAATATAGTTCAAGTGGACTCCGTATGAAGATTTCATCCACCTACTCCATGTGAGTTGTAGGACTGGTCGACGCATATGGAGATATATTGGTCCCTTGATCCATTGGGATGAGGTGGAGGTACATCTAGCACAGAGAGTTGCTAGACAGTTTGGCATCATACAAACCATTCCATCTAGTTATGGTTTATTGGAACCAAACGAGTTTAATAACCTTCGTAAACTCCGGCTAGGGAGACTTGCTGTGGTCGATTGGGGTCTAAAACATGCCGATTATATCAACCAGTGGGAGAACCGACACCAGCAGCTCCACCAAGGAGAGCCAGGGACCACCACTGCGGACGGATATATGCAGTGGTATCATGATAATACCGTCTTAATAGTCGGTAAACCCGGTCAGGCCCAGCCTCCAGGCGAATACCCTGCCTGGGGGTCTAATCAACAATTGTTTGTAAGTATTTTTTTATAAATAAAACTTGCTACTAATAAATATTAAATTGTTACTAATATTTGAATGTGCGCAGCAAGAGGGATTGTTGCAGGTTGACGAGCGAGCTCGTCTGTATCAAGAATCACATCTGGCGATCAGCCAGATGTTTGGGGAGTTTAGAACAATACCGAGGGAGGTATTTTCTTTCAGTCATCACAAAATTTTCAGTTTCCTGAGTCACAGGAATTTCAAATGCCTCCCTCCCAACATGATCAAGGTGGGACTTCATGGGGTGCTGGTCCTTCCAGTTCGGGTGCTGGTCCTTCCAATTGGGGTGCTGGTCCTTCCAATTGGGTGCTGGTCCTTCCAGTTCGGGTGCTGGTCCTTCCAGTTAGGGTGCTGGTCCTTCCAGTTTTAATACCCAACCTGTGTTTAGGCCGTCACCAAATTCGGGTTTTCAAACTTACCAACCGGGTAATTCACAGGCTGGTGCCTCAAGTTCAGGCACCCAACAAATGTTCCCGGGTACCTCCCAAAACCCGGGTTATTTTACCCCGAATCCACCACTTCATCTATTCAATGTCTCTCCAACTATTTTTGCACCTGATTACTCATACAGTGGTCCATCCGCACGAAACTTCTCTCCTTTTCCAATGCAAAACTTATCTGCTTTTCCAAGTTATTCTCAACACCCAGTTACAAATTTGGGAAATGACAAAGAATAAGAAGAAGAACAAGAAGAACAAGAACTGTTAGGTCCAGATTTACTGGACTCGCTCCAGACTCGACTACTGGAGCCTTACTGAAGATCTGTCCAGAAACGTGTTCTACTGGACCTACTCCAGACTTGGAATCTGGAGTCCCTCTGAAGATTTGTCCAGAAATAATGGAAGACCAGTGAGCAAATACTTGTATAGGAAATCTGGAGTATTCTCCAGATTAGCTCACTGGACTTCACCCCAGTCCAAATCTACTCTACTGAAGACATTCTCACTGAAGTCAAAGACTGAAGTCAGAATAAAGAAGACTGACAAATGGCGGAGTCCACTGGAAGTCTTACCAGATCTGTACACTGGAGGATTGTCAGTGTTCTAGACCTTACAAGTCTGAACACTGATATCGAGTAATTGACTTTTGCCTTTACACACTTTCCAAAGAACAATCCACTTGTTCTTTCCCAAAGTTTATACGTGTGTAAAGGTGGTTGGTTAAAAGAATAAAGTCATATTGATGTAACTTTATCCTTGTACCTTATCCAATGCATTTAATGTTCTTGTCGGATCATTAAATGCATACAACCATATTTGTACGACACAAAATTCACTGGTGAATTTTGTTGCCTATAAATACAAAGTCATTTCCTTGAGAAAATTACTTTTAAGCATACATTTTGCATTAGAGTGAATTTGTCTAAATACTCTCGATCTTAAACAGGGATACTTCACAACTTTAAGTATCTCGATCCAAAAGAGTTATTTGACAAATATAGATCATTTGTAATTCATAGGTTGTTAGGATACATACTTATTTGTATTATCTTGATTCCGCACAACCTTGTATTTTATTTAACATCATAAATAAAATACACCTTGAAAAATACATTATGTTCCACTTTACTTGTTTATTGCTTTAAGTCATGTATTACTTTATTTATATACTTGCATTTATATTTAAGTAATACTAGTCCATTCTAGTGATTATTAGACTTGTTGTATTTTACACTTTCAGGGTTAACCATCGTAATTTAAGGGACTCACATTTGGTATCAGAGCAGAAGGCTAAACATTGCCTAGATCTGCTTCTTTGATGGGCACCCCTGAAAATACACAAGGAAGTTTTAATTTTGGTCCCGATCCTAATGTTAATGTTAATGATCAAAATAATGAACCACCTATTGTTAATAACACTAATCCACCACCTCCTCCTCCTACTCCTGCTTCTCCACACGTGCAAGTGCACTATTCAAATAATCATGTTCCTAAATTCAGTGGGAACAGTGATGAGTTTGGTACATGGAAGGCTAGGATGATATTGCATATCACTGGTATTGAGAGGAACATGATGAAAATCTTAAATGAAGGTCCTTATGTCCCTACATCACCTCTCAATCCCCTTCTTGATCCTTCTAGATCTAGAAGATGAAGGGAAAAGAGGGAGGAACATTGGTCTGAAGAGGAGAGGAGATTGGTGAATCTAGACACCCTTCTCAAAAACATGATCCTCAGGCCGTTCCAGAAACCCTAGTTCCCACACTAGTTCTTTTTCCTAGTGCTAAAACCATGTGGGATGAACGTTTAAACCAGCATGAAGGAGGAGATGACACCATTGTCACCAGAAAGGTCTCCTTAAACAAGAGGTATGAGTCATTTTTTGCTCAGCCAAATGAGTCTCTCACTGGTACTTACACCAGATTTATGAGTATCATAAACCAGTTGAGAGGTCTTGGGGTTGAGAAGGACAAGGATATACTTCTGGAGAAATTTTGTGATATTCTGCCCACCAAATGGTCTCACATGATCCTGGTCTTACGACAAGGTAAAACTCTGCACACACATACTCTCTCAACTTTATATGGAGCTTTCAGGTACACTGAAGAAAATCAAGCTCAGAGAGTGGTGGCAGAACAAGATGCTTATAACCATATTTGTACGACACAAAATTCACTGGTGAATTTTGTTGCCTATAAATACAAAGTCATTTCCTTGAGAAAATTACTTTTAAGCATACATTTTGCATTAGAGTGAATTTGTCTAAATACTCTCGATCTTAAACAGGGATACTTCACAACTTTAAGTATCTCGATCCAAAAGAGTTATTTGACAAATATAGATCATTTGTAATTCATAGGTTGTTAGGATACATACTTATTTGTATTATCTTGATTCCGCACAACCTTGTATTTTATTTAACATCATAAATAAAATACACCTTGAAAAATACATTATGTTCCACTTTACTTGTTTATTGCTTTAAGTCATGTATTACTTTATTTATATACTTGCATTTATATTTAAGTAATACTAGTCCATTCTAGTGATTATTAGACTTGTTATTTACACACTTTCCAAAGAACAATCCACTTGTTCTTTCCCAAAGTTTATACGTGTGTAAAGGTGGTTGGTTAAAAGAATAAAGTCATATTGATGTAACTTTATCCTTGTACCTTATCCAATGCATTTAATGTTCTTGTCGGATCATTAAATGCATACAACCATATTTGTACGACACAAAATTCACTGGTGAATTTTGTTGCCTATAAATACAAAGTCATTTCCTTGAGAAAATTACTTTTAAGCATACATTTTGCATTAGAGTGAATTTGTCTAAATACTCTCGATCTTAAACAGGGATACTTCACAACTTTAAGTATCTCGATCCAAAAGAGTTATTTGACAAATATAGATCATTTGTAATTCATAGGTTGTTAGGATACATACTTATTTGTATTATCTTGATTCCGCACAACCTTGTATTTTATTTAACATCATAAATAAAATACACCTTGAAAAATACATTATGTTCCACTTTACTTGTTTATTGCTTTAAGTCATGTATTACTTTATTTATATACTTGCATTTATATTTAAGTAATACTAGTCCATTCTAGTGATTATTAGACTTGTTGTATTTACACACTTTCCAAAGAACAATCCACTTGTTCTTTCCCAAAGTTTATACGTGTGTAAAGGTGGTTGGTTAAAAGAATAAAGTCATATTGATGTAACTTTATCCTTGTACCTTATCCAATGCATTTAATGTTCTTGTCGGATCATTAAATGCATACAACCATATTTGTACGACACAAAATTCACTGGTGAATTTTGTTGCCTATAAATACAAAGTCATTTCCTTGAGAAAATTACTTTTAAGCATACATTTTGCATTAGAGTGAATTTGTCTAAATACTCTCGATCTTAAACAGGGATACTTCACAACTTTAAGTATCTCGATCCAAAAGAGTTATTTGACAAATATAGATCATTTGTAATTCATAGGTTGTTAGGATACATACTTATTTGTATTATCTTGATTCCGCACAACCTTGTATTTTATTTAACATCATAAATAAAATACACCTTGAAAAATACATTATGTTCCACTTTACTTGTTTATTGCTTTAAGTCATGTATTACTTTATTTATATACTTGCATTTATATTTAAGTAATACTAGTCCATTCTAGTGATTATTAGACTTGTTGTATTTTACACTTTCAGGGTTAACCATCGTAATTTAAGGGACTCACATTTGGTATCAGAGCAGAAGGCTAAACATTGCCTAGATCTGCTTCTTTGATGGGCACCCCTGAAAATACACAAGGAAGTTTTAATTTTGGTCCCGATCCTAATGTTAATGTTAATGATCAAAATAATGAACCACCTATTGTTAATAACACTAATCCACCACCTCCTCCTCCTACTCCTGCTTCTCCACACGTGCAAGTGCACTATTCAAATAATCATGTTCCTAAATTCAGTGGGAACAGTGATGAGTTTGGTACATGGAAGGCTAGGATGATATTGCATATCACTGGTATTGAGAGGAACATGATGAAAATCTTAAATGAAGGTCCTTATGTCCCTACATCACCTCTCAATCCCCTTCTTGAGCTTTCAGGTACACTGAAGAAAATCAAGCTCAGAGAGTGGTGGCAGAAGAAGATGCTTATAACCATGCCTCCAGTAGTCCTAATGTGGTTAGTCATACCGAACCACAAAGTACAGCACTGATATCTTCTGAGAATTTATTTTCTATGAAGAAGATGGTGTCTGAACTCATGGATTCTGGAGAGTCGAGTCAAATCTCTCCAGACTGTTGTGATGAAACTGATGATGATGACCTTATTGCAATGATTGCTAAAACGTTTAACCGTTTCAAAGCAAGAGCAAATAGGCCATCTGGACAATTTGTATCCAGTTCTTCAACTGATAAGACCAATTTGACATGCTTTAAGTGTGGCAAAAAGGGTCATTTCATGAAAGATTGCAGGTCCAGCCAGTTTGTATCCAAGCCTGGTCCATTCTCTTCAAATAATAAGCCTGATGATAGCTATAAATTGAAATATAAAAAGCTTAAGGCCCAGATTGCTCTCATGGCACAACAAATTGAAAACAATAATAAGTGCATGATCGCAACAACTGAAGAGAAGTGGGTTCCTTCTGATAAATCATCTGCTGATGAAGAAGAAGAAAGAGATTGCTGTTACATGGCTCTGGCAGACGAAGAGCACCTGGTGAAGGAAGATGTCACATCTGGACGATGGGTGGACATTGTTATTAAAAAGGTTAGTGATTATGATACTGCAACTGACCAAGAATTAAAACTGGACATAGCTGAAGCTCTTAATTCTGATTTGATATTTGTAGAAACTGTTAGATCTGATTGTGTAAACGGTCTAGAAACAGATTTTTCTGAAATAACTGTTTTAAATCAAAATTAAAAGAACTTCAAGACATTGAACTGGCATTTCAAGCCCAGGTTCTGGTAACTGAACAATTGATTCAAGAAAAACAAGATCTTGAAGTCATTTTAGAGAAAGAAAAACTGGTGATTAAATCATGGCTAGAAACCAGAAAACCATATGATGCTGGAGTAAATCAATTTCCTGCTCAAAAACGTGCATATTTAGATGGAAATACTCATGTAGCATCATTAATACCAGTAATCGATCGATTACCAGAGGGGTTTAGGCCCACCACTGTTTATGATGAGCCTGTAACTCCCAAGGCCAATATTTTCCCAGTTAAATCCCCAGAGGTTAAGACTGGAGCATTCCAGATGACTGCTCCAGTTAAAGAGGTTTATCAGAATAAACCTTTGCCTCAGACCAATCCCCTACCTAAGCCTAGAACTGGAAAGGCTAAGGTATCATCTGATGAAAATGTTTTGTCCAGGTTAGAGAGCCAGATTCAAATACTGACTCGTCAATTTCAAAGTTTTAATGCAAGTTTAAACTTTATTGAGGGTACTTCATCTGGCCCTAGACAAAATACAAAACCATTTGCAAAGAAAGTTAAATCTATTTCTCCAGTTGAGAAAAAGAAAAAGGTTTCAAAACTATCAACCCCAGTGGTCTTTTCAACTAAGACCACTGTTGAAGAAAGTGAACTAAACCAGATTGCCCCAGGGACCTATAAGGGAGGGTCCAGTGAACCCATCAGTCGATGGGTTCCCAAATCTAACTGATAATATCTGGTGGATGTGCAGGGCGATCGAAAGAAATATATCTGGTATCTTGACAGTGCTGCTGGCAGGACGATGACCGAATGTAAGACCCTGCTGGAGGAGTTCACCATTTCTGATGGACCCTCCATTACTTTTGGAAATGATGGTTGTGGAAAGACTGAGGGATACGGTGTTCTGAACAATGGACAAGTCAAGTTCAGACGTGTTGCATTTGTGAATGGTTTGAAATATAACCTGATCAGTGTAAGCCAACTGTGTGATGATGGCTATCAAGTTTTATTCAATATTGCTCAGGGTATCGTATTCAACAAGGACTGGAAGGTAGTGTTGATTGCTCCCAGAAAAGGGAATGTGTACGTGATGGATATGGAAAGCTCTCCTTCATAGCAGTGTTTCTATACTCATGCTAATGAAGACACAAACTGGTTATGGCACAAAAGGTTATCCCATTTAAATTTCAAGAATATTAATAAGTTGTCCAGAAAACAACTTACAGATGGGATACCTTCAGTTTCCTTCAAAAAGGAAAGGCCATGTCCAGGATGTGAGATGGGTAAGCAAAAACGTACCAGTTTCAAGACCAAGACAAAATTTCAGCATATCTGAACCTCTTCATATGCTTCATATGGACCTCTTTGGTCCAGTGAATGTTCAGACTCGTGCTGGTAAAAGATACACCCTGGTGATCATAGATGAATTCTCCAGATATTGTTGGGTTATCTTTCTCAGGTCTAAAAGTGAAGCTGCTGCTGAAATCATCAGTCTTATCAAGCAAATTGAGCTCAAGTATAGTCGAAAGGTGTGTCAGTTAAGAAGTGACAATGGAACAGAATTCCAGAATGCAACTCTGGAGTCATTCTGTACTGACACTGGCATCTCCCTTAATTTCTCATCAGCCCGCTCTCCAGAACAGAATGGAGTTGTGGAAAGACTGAGGGATACGGTGTTCTGAACAATGGACAAGTCAAGTTCAGACGTGTTGCATTTGTGAATGGTTTGAAATATAACCTGATCAGTGTAAGCCAACTGTGTGATGATGGCTATCAAGTTTTATTCAATATTGCTCAGGGTATCGTATTCAACAAGGACTGGAAGGTAGTGTTGATTGCTCCCAGAAAAGGGAATGTGTACGTGATGGATATGGAAAGCTCTCCTTCATAGCAGTGTTTCTATACTCATGCTAATGAAGACACAAACTGGTTATGGCATAAAAGGTTATCCCATTTAAATTTCAAGTATATTAATAAGTTGTCCAGAAAACAACTTACAGATGGGATACCTTCAGTTTCCTTCAAAAAGGAAAGGCCATGTCCAGGATGTGAGATGGGTAAGCAAAAACGTACCAGTTTCAAGACAAGACAAAATTTCAGCATATCTGAACCTCTTCATATGCTTCATATGGACCTCTTTGGTCCAGTGAATGTTCAGACTCGTGCTGGTAAAAGATACACCCTGGTGATCATAGATGAATTCTCCAGATATTGTTGGGTTATCTTTCTCAGGTCTAAAAGTGAAGCTGCTGCTGAAATCATCAGTCTTATCAAGCAAATTGAGCTCAAGTATAGTCGAAAGGTGTGTCAGTTAAGAAGTGACAATGGAACAGAATTCCAGAATGCAACTCTGGAGTCATTCTGTACTGACACTGGCATCTCCCTTAATTTCTCATCAGCCCGCTCTCCAGAACAGAATGGAGTTGTGGAAAGGAAGAATCGAACGCTGATAGAAGCTGCCAGGAGTATGCTTGCTGATCTGGTCTGTCTACCAGTTTCTGGGCTGAAGCAATTGCTACTGCTTGCCACACCCAGAACCGGTCAGTGTATGTGAAGCGACACAAAAAGACAGCCTATGAAGTCTTAAGAAATAGAAAACCAAATATTGGTTATTTTCACGTTTTTGGATGTCCAGTTTACATCCTGAACGACTCCAGTCAGTTAGGCAAATTTGATGTCAAAGCTGATGAAGGGTATTTCTTAGGCTATTCAGCCATTCGCAAGGCCTTCAGAGTCTACAACAAGAGACTGGAGAAGGTCCATGAGTCAATTCATGTCACATTTGATGAATCAAATGCTGCAATCAACAAGAAGCCAGCCCTTGACACTCCCCCAGTAACTCAAATTGTCTTTTGTGAATCTGATCCTATCAACTACAATAAAGAAGATTCAGAAGACACAGTTTCCAGTCATCCTGATCTGGAACCTGTTCAGAAAAAGAAACGCTCCAGTGGTACTCCATTCTATCCTTCTATTATTTTCAAACTACCCTCTGAAATTAATATTGGATCAGATGTTCGTACTGCTCCCCCAGTATCAGTGTCAGTTGAGCATATACCAGAAATGTCTTCTTATGAAGAATTCCAAACTGAACCAGTACTTCAAGAAATACCTTCAAATGAAGAATTTCATGATGCAAATCGTGATTTAAATGACTCAGATGAAGATGCTGAAGTAGTCTGGCAAGATCCTCCTCCAGAAGTAACTCCAGAGGAGACTCAACTGAATTCTTGCACTGATATTGTTGTGAGTAACAATCCTGGTCAGTACTCCAGATGGACAAAAGCTCATCCTATTGATCAGATCATAGGTGACTCCAGTAGAGGAGTTCAGACCAGAAGAGCCTCCAGTAATTAATGCTTATATGTTAGTTTTCTATCATTGATGGAACCAAAGAAGATTGACGAGGCTATGGAAGATCCAAGCTGGGTGACTGCTATGCAAGAAGAGCTTCACCAGTTTGAAAGGAACAAGGTCTGGTATCTGGTTCCTTTCCCAGTTGGAAAGAAAGAACCAATTGGAACAAGATGGGTCTTCAGAAACAAGGTAGATGAAGATGGCCACGTAATCAGAAACAAGGCCAGACTGGTAGCACAAGGCTACTGCCAGTCAGATGTTGATTTTAATGAATCATTTGCTCCAGTGGCTAGACTTGAAGCGATCAGAATATTCTTAGCATTCGCTGCTTATCATCAGTTCAAGGTCTACCAGATGGATGTAAAGAGTGCTTTCTTGAATGGAAAGCTTGAAGAAGAAGTTTATGTCAGACAACCACCAGGTTTCGTTGATGAAAAGCATCCACATTGGGTATATCGTCTGGACAAAGCGCTTTATGGCCTCAGACAAGCCCCACGTGCCTGGTATGACACTCTGACTAAACATTTATTGAAAAATGGTTTCAAAAGAGGTGCAATTGACAATACCTTATTTATTCTTCATGAAAAAGGTAATCTGTTAATGGTACAAATTTATGTTGATGATATTATTTTTGGGTCTACTGATGAAAACATGTGCAAGAAATTTTCGAAAATAATGTCAACTGAATATGAAATGAGTTTGATGGGTGAATTAACATATTTTCTTGGACTCCAGATTAAACAAAACAAAGATGGCATTTTTATTAATCAGGAAAAATATGTTAGAGATCTTTTAAAGAAATATGATATGAACTCTTCACCATCTAAACCAACTCCAACTTCTGCACCACTGACACTGGACTCCGATCCAGATGGTAAACCAGTGAACACCACTGTCTACAGAGGCATGCTTGGTTCACTGATGTATTTAACTGCCAGTAGACCAGATATTATGTTTTCAACATGTTTATGTGCCAGATATCAGTCTAATCCAAAGGAATCTCATATGCTTGCTGTAAAGCGCATACTGAAGTACCTTAAAGGTGTCCCCAGTCTAGGTCTTTGGTACCCCAAAGGCTCAGGCATGGATCTTATGGGTTATTCAGATTCAGATCATGCAGGTTGTAAGATAGACAGGAAATCCACTACTGGTGGATGTCATTTCCTTGGTGGCAAACTGGTCAGCTGGACCAGTAAGAAGCAAACTTCAGTTTCATTGTCCACTGCTGAAGCTGAATACGTGTCTGCAGCCAGTTGTTGTGCTCAGATACTCTGGATGAAGAACCATTTGCTTGATTATGGTATTAAGTACTCAAAGACCCCAATATTTTGTGATAATACCAGTGCCATTGCTATCTCGAACAATCCAGTCATGCACTCCAAAACGAAGCATATTGATCTCAGGTATCACTTCATTCGTGATCATATTATGAAAAACAACATTGAACTCCATTTTATTCCCACTGACAAACAACTCGCTGACATTTTTACTAAACCTCTGGATGTCAAAACTTTTGAATATCTTGTTGGTGAGTTGGGAATGTTAAACCCTTAAATCTGGAACCTTGGTATTGAACGCCATTGTGTACTACTGAGGATCTTTGATTTAAAGATTTCTGGATCAACATTCCAGGGGGAAAGACTTGAAAGATATTTTTGTTCTTAAAATGTTTTAAGTTCAGGGGGAATTTATTAATTTATTTTCTCACTGGACAAATTCTTCAGAAAATATTACTGGTGCTTTGTAAATGTGTCCCTCTCACTGGTAATTGGACAGGTTGAAGTGCGTGTTTGAGGTGACTTTTGTCTCCTTGTAAATGTGTCCCTCTCACTGGTAATTGGACAGGTTGAAGTGCGTGTTTGAGGTGACTTTTGTCTCCTTGTAAATGTGTCCCTCTCATTTGTCTGTATTAGTTGACGTGCACGTTTGAGGTTACCAGTCTTTCAAAATGGTTTTCACTGGTACTTTACTGGAGTGTCCCTCCAGTGTACCATCAGTACATATTTCACTGGACTAATCCACCAGTGATACTGGAGTGTCCAGTCAACCATCAGTACATATTTCACTGGACTAATCCACCAGTGATACTGGAGTGTCCCTCCAGTGTACCATCAGTACATATTTCACTGGACTAATCCACCAGTGATACTGGAGTGTCCCTCCAGTGTACCATCAGTACATATTTCACTGGACTAATCCACCAGTGATACTGGAGTGTCCCTCCAGTGTACCATCAGTACATATTTCACTGGACTAATCCACCAGTGATACTGGAGTGTCCAGTCAACCTCCAGATGCACTGAAATAAGTCATAATATTTTTTAAATACTTGGTCATTGTGCGTGCCACGTAAGCAAACTTTTTAAAGATATTTATAATCCTACGTGGCATGTAAATTTTTCAACGTAATGATGGTATTTTTACCTTGGGAAAACAAAAAGTGCAACTTGTTACTGTTTGTGGCTGTAAACCGTCACACATTTATGTGTGATGTGATGTAATTAATGCGGATCTCAGAACCTCGATCAAAATTATATTTGATAATTTCAAATTAAACCGTTTGAGTTCCACATTCTCTCTCCTATATATACCCACTTTCACTTTCAATTACATTTACTTCGAACATATTTACTCCCAAATCTTTCAAATTTCTTCATTTATTTCTTCATTCAATTTCCAATCATAATCATCTCTCATATTTACTCCATTTCCATTCTATTCTTCATCATTTCTTCATCAAAACCCTAAATTTTCAATTTCATCTTCATCTATTCATCATTCAAATGGCACCAAGACAATCCAAATCGCTTAAAAATCTGCTCGCTGCTGAATATGCTCCAACTGAAAATGTTGAAAGGGCACCCCATATCACTCTTGAGGCTAAGGCCATAAGAATAAACATGAATAACTGGATGGCCAGACTTTCACTTTCAATTACATTTACTTCGAACATATTTACTCCCAAATCTTTCAAATTTCTTCATTTATTTCTTCATTCAATTTCCAATCATAATCATCTCTCATATTTACTCCATTTCCATTCTATTCTTCATCATTTCTTCATCAAAACCCTAAATTTTCAATTTCATCTTCATCTATTCATCATTCAAATGGCACCAAGACAATCCAAATCGCTTAAAAATCTGCTCGCTGCTGAATATGCTCCAACTGAAAATGTTGAAAGGGCACCCCATATCACTCTTGAGGCTAAGGCCATAAGAATAAACATGAATAACTGGATGGCCAGACTTTCACTTTCAATTACATTTACTTCGAACATATTTACTCCCAAATCTTTCAAATTTCTTCATTTATTTCTTCATTCAATTTCCAATCATAATCATCTCTCATATTTACTCCATTTCCATTCTATTCTTCATCATTTCTTCATCAAAACCCTAAATTTTCAATTTCATCTTCATCTATTCATCATTCAAATGGCACCAAGACAATCCAAATCGCTTAAAAATCTGCTCGCTGCTGAATATGCTCCAACTGAAAATGTTGAAAGGGCACCCCATATCACTCTTGAGGCTAAGGCCATAAGAATAAACATGAATAACTGGATGGCCAGACTTTCACTTTCAATTACATTTACTTCGAACATATTTACTCCCAAATCTTTCAAATTTCTTCATTTATTTCTTCATTCAATTTCCAATCATAATCATCTCTCATATTTACTCCATTTCCATTCTATTCTTCATCATTTCTTCATCAAAACCCTAAATTTTCAATTTCATCTTCATCTATTCATCATTCAAATGGCACCAAGACAATCCAAATCGCTTAAAAATCTGCTCGCTGCTGAATATGCTCCAACTGAAAATGTTGAAAGGGCACCCCATATCACTCTTGAGGCTAAGGCCATAAGAATAAACATGAATAACTGGATGGCCAGACTTTCACTTTCCAGTGTTCATGATGCCCAATCTGTTATTGGGAGATTAAACACATTTTTTCTCTCATGTCCATTATATGGTGCTCTAACATTAAATCCAGGAAGGATGTACCACGATTACCTTTGTGAATTCTGGTACACTGCACAATATGATGATACAACTTCCTCAATCACTTACTCTCTGAAGCAAGGTACTAGACACTTGGGTTTCACTGCTAGTTTACTCAGGTCTGTTCTACAGTTGAACTATTTTGAACAGAATGAGTTGCCCATTGAACTTCCCTCTGGTATCAATACAAGGGAAGTGTGCAGACTGATGGGGCACACAGATATTGTGGATGAGCATGGCCAGCTATCCAGGAAGGATGTACCACGATTACCTTTGTGAATTCTGGTACACTGCACAATATGATGATACAACTTCCTCAATCACTTACTCTCTGAAGCAAGGTACTAGACACTTGGGTTTCACTGCTAGTTTACTCAGGTCTGTTCTACAGTTGAACTATTTTGAACAGAATGAGTTGCCCATTGAACTTCCCTCTGGTATCAATACAAGGGAAGTGTGCAGACTGATGGGGCACACAGATATTGTGGATGAGCATGGCCAGCTATCCAGGAAGGGAACGGTCTACATGAGCAAACTGACAGACTCATGGAGATACTTCTTCACGCACATCATTGAATGCTTGGGAGGCAGTTCTGGAGGGTTAGACCAGATAAATCAAACTCATCTCCAGATTGCCTACTGCCTCTGGTTTGGACTAAGAGTGGATTTCGCTCAGATCCTATTTGATGATCTGGTAGAGCGTCTTAGGGTGAAAGGAAGAAAAGCTTTTGTTCCTTATATCCGTTTCCTTTCACTGATGTTTAAAAGAGCTCTAGGAGACCAGTACGATTATGAAACTACTCACTTTTCTGTGAGTGAGTATATGAGGGATCTGACCAACCTCAGATCTCCACTGAATGAGGTAGATATTCCTCAGTCCATGCTCTCCTTTCAAAGGGAAGAAGTTGAAGTGGCTCCAGGTAGAGGTCAAGCTGGTGAAGGACTCTCTGGTGACCAAGATATACAGATTATAGAAGCTGTACAACCAATTAGACAAGTGGCTCCTGAAGGTCAAGGACCAGAAAATATTGAACCTTCCAGACGACCTAGATCAAACAGGCGTCTGATGAGAGCTGGAGTTCAGGTGAATCCAGAAAGACATTCTGGTGATGTAATGAATTTGGATGGGTCTCCAATTTTTGAACCTGAAGAGAATGTTGAACAAGTTGTTGAGCAAGAGAATGTTGGGCAGGTGACTGATGAACAGATAGAAAATGTGGCTCAGATTATTGAGCAGGTCGAACAAGATGTTCAGACTGATGAGCAAGTATCTGGTGAGCAAGAGGCTCAAATAGATTTGAATGTTGAAGCAAGTGAACCGGCTGGTGAACCGGTTAGTGCTCAGGCTGGTGAAATGTTTTGGGATGAGGCTGATTCTCCCATGTCAGAAGATCAAAATTTTGATGTAAATATGAACTTTCTGGGTGAAGATGTTGTACAAGAAGAAGAAAGTCTACCAGAAATGCCACCACCTCCACCAGAAATAAATATTCCTCCACCAGAATCAGAAATGCCACCACCTCCACCAGAAATAAATATTCCTCCACCAGAATCAGAAATGCCACCACCTCCACCAGAAATAAATATGCCGCCACCAGAATCAGAAATGCCACCACCTCCACCAGAAATAAATATTCCGCCACCAGAATCAGAAATGCCACCACCTCCACCAGAAATAAATATTCCTCCACCAGAATCAGAAATGCCACCACCTCCACCAGAAATAAATATGCCGCCACCAGAATCAGAAATGCCACCACCTCCACCAGAAACAAATATTCCGCCACCAGAATCAGAAATGCCACCACCTCCACCAGAAATAAATATTCCTCCACCAGAATCAGAAATGCCACCACCTCCACCAGAAATAAATATTCCTCCACCAGAATCAGAAATGCCACCACCTCCACCAGAAATAAATATTCCTCCACCAGAATCAGAAATGCCACCACCTCCACCAGAAACAAATATGCCGCCACCAGAACCAGAAATGCCACCACCTCCACCAGAAACAAATATGCCGCCACCAGAATCAGAAATGCCACCACCTCCACCAGAAACAAATATGCCGCCACCAGAACCAGAAATGCCACCACCTCCACCAGAAACAAATATGCCGCCACCAGAATCAGAAATGCCACCACCTCCACCAGAAATAAATATTCCTCCACCAGAATCAGAAATGCCACCACCCCCATCAAACATGCCACCACCACCACCTTCAATTCCACAATCCACTTCTTACTTTAATCCTTTCACAATCCAAACTTCACAAACTCAACCTCCACCAACTGAAACTCCAGTCGAGATATCTGAACAAGGTGCGCTGGACTCAACAGTTGTAACATCTGAAGCTGCAACTGAAGAGGTCTGGGCACAAGTACCTCTCATGACCAGATTGACTTCCAATCTTGAACCTCCCAGTGGTCTCTCCACTTCATCTTCTGCCGAGGTCCAAGGCCTTCTTAGTAAGGTGGCGGACCTGGAGAGATCACTCCAGACTTCATCGCAGGTTATTTCAGACTTTAAATCTTTATTATCAAATAACCTTGCATCTGAGATGAATGTGTTTGCTGTTTATGAGAAGCTTGATGAACTGGTACTGGCCACAAACAACAATACTGAAAATTTCAAAGTGGCAGTCCAGGGATTGGAGACAAGGCTGGTGAACTCTGTTCAGACTGCAGTGACTGATGAACTTATTGAACCACTGGCAGGTCTGAAAGAAGAGGTTCAGAAGTTGGTTACTAGGGTTAGTTCTCTGGAGAGCAGGTCCACACTTGATCAGGATGCTGTTGTTAGCACAATTAGTGGTGAATGTACAAAGAAGTTCAGAATCAGTATGCTGAAAGAATTATCTGAAGAAATTTCTGAGACTGTTCTTCGAACTCTTCAAGATGGGCTGTTACCCCAAGTAGAGAGGTTGATGGAAGAAAAATTGCCAAAGCACTTGCCTAAAGAAGTTGAAACTGTTAAAAAGGAAGTGCAGGCACTTAAGAAAGTTGTGACTGATACAACTCCAGTGGCTGGAAGAACCTTTGGTGCACTGGACAGACACATGCTAGAACAATTATGGAATGATCTCAAGTCCAGAACTGGTGATCATTCCAAGGGGGAAAAGTTGTCTGGTGACCAAGAAGGTTTGATAAGAAAGAAGAAGGATGTTGTTGCCAGTGCTGTTGAAAGGGCCTTTGCTACTGAAAGCATTGTGCAAGAAAAACAAGTGACTGGTACTGATGCCAATGCACGATTAGCAAGAAGAGCATTTGGCACTGAAGCCACTATGCTGACTGAAGAGGCTGCTGGTACTGAAGCCAGTGAGCCCCATTTTGAGTCTTTCCCAGATATACCAACTACTCTGAAGGCTGTTAAAGGAAAAGAACAAAGGGTATCTGGAGAAGAAGAGCAAACTGCTGAAGAATCATCAGAGTATCCTACTGCTGATGATGAAACTTCTAAAAAGCTTGAACAAGAATGCATCATGATTGAAATCTTCAAGAGAAATCAAAAAGATGAAGGAAGACCCCAGAGTTCATCAATGTCTGGATGCATTGAATGATGTTCATGTACGCTCCTTTTACGCCGAAGAAGAACAGATCTATGATTCTATAATTTATGGCGTTAGTGTACCAGAACTCATCAGGCAGAGGAAGGAGGAACTGGTGATGCTCCAGAGGAAGATAAGGAAAAATGCTGCTGCACTGGAGTTAGAGTACAGAAGGAAACTGACTGGCTTACCAAAACTGACTGCCAAACAGATCAAAGCTATTAAAGATGCTGATGTAAGCAGATTCATTCCCCTGGACACTTCTCTGAAAATCAATCGTCAACAACTCCAGTCTGCTGTAGAACAAAAGAGAGTGTCAAAGGAAACTGAAGCAATGATCCAGACAGCCAAATTGAAAGACAAGTATAATGAAATGTTAAATTTCAGGGCTGATGCTAGAAGGATCACTGGTGCAGAGATTAAGCTTGCTGGCAATCATGAAGGTATGTCAAAGTTTGAAGTAAAGTTGACCAGGGAAGGTAACTTTACTGATGAAAGAAAGAGTACTTCAGTCCAAGCTTTTGGATGGAGTGAACTGAAGGAAATTGCCTTAACATTCAGGGGGAAGACAAATGTGTCGACTGATGTTAAAGCATTTCTGAAGAGGGTTGAGAAGGTATGGAGAAGAAAGCAACAGATGGAAGTTGCAATGGGCATGAAATCGCCAGAATCAATACCATCTTCTCCATCACCAAAGAGAAAGGCTTCTGAAGATGCTCCAGGACAGACATCGAAGAGAAGGGCCTGACTCTTATCATTTACTTGTTGTAATTTATTGTTTGATGAAAATTGTGACTATTTATCAGTTGATGTATGTAATATTAGTTGCAATTTTTGATTCATAAAAGTAAATGATCAGATTTAGTCTAAGTTAGAACTTAAAAGATGAAACTGAAAACACTCATGATCTATAAAGTGTTTTCCAGTAACTTAGATTTTTTAGACTAAAATCAAAACTTGTGTTTTTCAAGCATACAAAATTGTATAGATTTAAGCTTGAAAACACTTGCATTATTTCTAAACAAATAGGGGGAATTTGTTAGGTCCAGATTTACTGGACTCGCTCCAGACTCGACTACTGGAGCCTTACTGAAGATCTGTCCAGAAACGTGTTCTACTGGACCTACTCCAGACTTGGAATCTGGAGTCCCTCTGAAGATTTGTCCAGAAATAATGGAAGATCAGTGAGCAAATACTTGTATAGGAAATCTGGAGTATTCTCCAGATTAGCTCACTGGACTTCACCCCAGTCCAGATCTACTCTACTGAAGACATTCTCACTGAAGTCAAAGACTGAAGTCAGAATAAAGAAGACTGACAAATGGCGGAGTCCACTGGAAGTCTTACCAGATCTGTACACTGGAGGATTGTCAGTGTTCTAGACCTTACAAGTCTGAACACTGATATCGAGTAATTGACTTTTGCCTTTACAGACTTTCCAAAGAACAATCCACTTGTTCTTTCCCAAAGTTTATACGTGTGTAAAGGTGGTTGGTTAAAAGAATAAAGTCATATTGATGTGACTTTATCCTTGTACCTTATCCAATGCATTTAATGTTCTTGTCGGATCATTAAATGCATGCAACCATATTTGTACGGCACAAAATTCACTGGTGAATTTTGTTGCCTATAAATACAAAGTCATTTCCTTGAGAAAATTACTTTTAAGCATACATTTTGCATTAGAGTGAATTTGTCTAAATACTCTCGATCTTAAACAGGGATACTTCACAACTTTAAGTATCTCGATCCAAAAGAGTTATTTGACAAATATAGATCATTTGTAATTCATAGGTTGTTAGGATACATACTTATTTGTATTATCTTGATTCCGCACAACCTTGTATTTTATTTAACATCATAAATAAAATACACCTTGAAAAATACATTATGTTCCACTTTACTTGTTTATTGCTTTAAGTCATGTATTACTTTATTTATATACTTGCATTTATATTTAAGTAATACTAGTCTATTCTAGTGATTATTAGACTTGTTGTAATTTATTGTTTGATGAAAATTGTGACTATTTATCAGTTGATGTATGTAATATTAGTTGCAATTTTTGATTCATAAAAGTAAATGATCAGATTTAGTCTAAGTTAGAACTTAAAAGATGAAACTGAAAACACTCATGATCTATAAAGTGTTTTCCAGTAACTTAGATTTTTTAGACTAAAATCAAAACTTGTGTTTTTCAAGCATACAAAATTGTATAGATTTAAGCTTGAAAACACTTGCATTATTTCTAAACAAATAGGGGGAATTTGTTAGGTCCAGATTTACTGGACTCGCTCCAGACTCGACTACTGGAGCCTTACTGAAGATCTGTCCAGAAACGTGTTCTACTGGACCTACTCCAGACTTGGAATCTGGAGTCCCTCTGAAGATTTGTCCAGAAATAATGGAAGATCAGTGAGCAAATACTTGTATAGGAAATCTGGAGTATTCTCCAGATTAGCTCACTGGACTTCACCCCAGTCCAGATCTACTCTACTGAAGACATTCTCACTGAAGTCAAAGACTGAAGTCAGAATAAAGAAGACTGACAAATGGCGGAGTCCACTGGAAGTCTTACCAGATCTGTACACTGGAGGATTGTCAGTGTTCTAGACCTTACAAGTCTGAACACTGATATCGAGTAATTGACTTTTGCCTTTACAGACTTTCCAAAGAACAATCCACTTGTTCTTTCCCAAAGTTTATACGTGTGTAAAGGTGGTTGGTTAAAAGAATAAAGTCATATTGATGTGACTTTATCCTTGTACCTTATCCAATGCATTTAATGTTCTTGTCGGATCATTAAATGCATGCAACCATATTTGTACGGCACAAAATTCACTGGTGAATTTTGTTGCCTATAAATACAAAGTCATTTCCTTGAGAAAATTACTTTTAAGCATACATTTTGCATTAGAGTGAATTTGTCTAAATACTCTCGATCTTAAACAGGGATACTTCACAACTTTAAGTATCTCGATCCAAAAGAGTTATTTGACAAATATAGATCATTTGTAATTCATAGGTTGTTAGGATACATACTTATTTGTATTATCTTGATTCCGCACAACCTTGTATTTTATTTAACATCATAAATAAAATACACCTTGAAAAATACATTATGTTCCACTTTACTTGTTTATTGCTTTAAGTCATGTATTACTTTATTTATATACTTGCATTTATATTTAAGTAATACTAGTCTATTCTAGTGATTATTAGACTTGTTGTATTTTACACTTTCAGGGTTAACCATCGTAATTTAAGGGACTCACAAGAACAACATGTGCGTCCGCGAAGAAGTCGCAGAGTTCGTCGTGTCCGACCAGGATGTGGAACGGGGGGTGCTAGATAGATTCTATTATGTATTATTTTTTATGTTTTTATTAATAAATATCTGTTTGTCAATAAGATAAATATTATGTTTTTTATAATGTTTTTTTAATAGATATTTTATAAAAACATCATAGTCGATATAAAACTTACATCAAAATAATACATATTCAAAATAACGATATAAAACTTACATCAAAATAATACATATTCAAAATACTACATAAATTTTCTAACGGAAACCGTCTTCAGCTAGCAATTTATAATAAGTCGCATAGTCGATCTTTTTGTCAATCAACTTTAACAGTTTCTCAAGTTCAGAAGTTATTTCATCGATGCTTGGTAATGTAGACTCAATATATTCGCTATGCATTTCTTCACTTATAATGATTCCGCTGCCAATTTTCCTTATTTCTTTTATTTTCTTCTTATGTTCGAGCTTCCTTTGTTCCATAAGAAGCTTACAATCATTAATTTTGTGGTAAAGTTCATACCCGCCATCTATATCCTCTTTACATTGCGCTTTCAATGCATGAAATGTTACTGTAGGGGGTGATGATGGGTCAGATGACGATGAAGAAGCCATAAGTTTTGTTTTAAAATATATATATACTGATAATGTTTGATGATTTATTTGTTTCAAATTGTTAAAGGGAACCCGAAATATATATATATACCCGACACGAAACCGGTACTCCCAGTACCGGTTTCGTAGTTTGTGCCCACAGCCACTGTAGCGATCAACACATTCGTACCTCCCTTGTCACATCGTCTGAACCAAACCTGCAAAGCACCCGCACACTCTGAAACCGGTGATGCCAATACCGGTGTCAAAATGCTTTTTCTGAACCCGGTTTTGGGAATACCGGGTTCGGGCCAAAAAAACGAAACCGGTACTCCCAGTACCGGTCTACCCACTTTCACAAATTTTTTTTGCGAAAACTTGTTTGACAAAACACCCTTGAAAAACGTCCGTTTCAAAAAAAAATTCGTTCTCTTGTGTAACACCTCCCATGCATTCGCTAAATATACGATTTTTGTCATGTCACAATCCAATGATAAAAAGTGATATTTAGTAAAGTAAATTTTCAAACTACACAACAAATCAAACGTTAAATCAAGTAATATTCAACATAGTTAAACTTCCTATCTTGAAACATGACAAGTCCAAGCAGAAGCAGTGTACAAAGCAGTCTCTTTCCATCCTAACCTAAGTGTCCCATCTACTTGAACCAAACTATAACCATGTGTTGGTGGAAACATGTTAAGAATCAACTGAGCTTGTGCTAATGAGTTCCCACTCATTGGCACTTGCAAGAACCCGTTTCTTCCTAGTTCACTTCTCCATACCCTAAATTTATCATCCCCACTCCTTCCTGGTCCACCAACCGCGAGAACGTTGTTGATCTCTCTATGGATCAATGAGTGCTCTACACGATGACGGCTTGTGTCTTCACTAGGGAGGAACACCCCAAGAGAATCAAATATAGCGGAGTAGTAATGAAGAGAACCAACAAATCGGTCTAGGAATGAGCCTCCATGAGATATATCTTGTTCAACTAAGGTGATGATTCGAGGGTTAAGTTCTTGAAGGAGTCTCATGGTCTTCCAATCGGTTCCTGTAGCGTCATAAAGTGAATGTTGAAGCCAGTGTATTGCTAGCGCGTCTCCTCTTCGAATTTGTAGCATGGAGAGATCAGTTATGTCTCCAAATTTCTTTGCCACAGGATGAAACTCAAATGACATGCCGAGACGTTTTGCAAAATTTGAGAGTTGTTTCCCCGTCTCCACTAAGAGTTCCATGGAAGTGCCCATTCCAGTCATTCTGACATGTGGTGGGCCTTCCATTCGTGTGGCAAGAATATGAAATAATGCAGGCCACTGCAAGCCTTGCATAATATCAAGGTCAACTATGTGAACTCTTTCTCGACGTTGAAAAGCCTCCAAAATCGCTTGGTTAGAAGTGAAATGTGCAAACTTGACAAACGGAGAGATGTTATTAAAAACTTGAAAAGCACCATGAATGAGCTTATGGTTAGTTAAAGGTGAGCAAACGCCTAGCCATGAGTTTACAATCCTACTAGCCATGGCCTTTGCAAAATAAGCGACAACCCTCTCCCCACAAGATGGTGCATAAGGGGAAGCCATTTGGGTTAACTCTAGAACCATCCTATGAGCCTCGCCTAAATTATCAACCGAAATAGCAACAGCGCACTCAAACAAAAGCGCTATCAAACTCAACCCTTGATTACCTTGCTCACCAACTTGAACCTCCTCCGACCAATTATTCATCCTTGCCATCTTTCGTGGTCTTGTTTCACACATTTGAGGGGAAACACTACTACCATAAGTAGTTGGCACGTCAGCATCCGTCTGGAAGCTCTCTTCGGGGTTGTATTCTGGCAAGTCTTCAATGAGTGTTTTAGTAACATGTTCAACCCATTCAGATAGCTCATTCGGTCGCTCTAAGTTCACATGCGGCTTTGAACTATAATCACTAAAACCATTCACTGAGCTAGAATTTATACTAGTACTTGTGACATAAGCACCATGAGTGTTGTTGTAGTCCCATTGTTCATGGGGCTGGATCAACTCAAGATCACCTTGAACGACATCAAAACCTGCTCTCATTTTGTATGTTGTCAAATATCTTATGCTAGAAAGATGAGTGAGTAAGAAAGAAAAAATGCATAAAGAGTTTCACAATAGATATAATGGGTTGCAGGCCAAATGAAGAATCTATATCTATGTGTATATATATGAAATCTTATAAGAATGGTTACTATTTAAAGCTAGATTAGTTTAATAAGGGATGTAAGTAAGTAAAGAGCAGCCATGGCCGGCATAGTTTAGAGTTAGGACATATAGATGAAGTTAAGTTACTAATGGACAAACACTCCACGTTGGTTTTGGTGGTGATTTATAATACTTTTTATATCAATTGGTTTTGATTATGATGTTATTTATTCGTTATTATGTTAATACTAACAAATCAATTCTTGAAAGTAGACCTATTCGTTTGATTTTGTCATCATTTTTAACCTAGTTAGAGCATAAAGCGTAAGGTTTCGGGTTTGAATATTCTATTTACGCGTAATGGTTTGACGACCAAAAGTTTTGCTTCTTAGCTATGGCATTTAGGGTCTTGCCAAAACGAAGTTTTGATGATATATTTGATCTACGCAAGCATTTAATAAGAAAAGTAAAGTTATTTTTTTTTTAAATAGTCGTTTTTTAAGGGTGTTTTGTCAAACAAGTTTACGGAAAAAAAAATTGTGAAAGTGGGGAAACCGGTACCGGTTTCAGAAAAAAGTGATTTGAACCCGGTACTGCCATTACCGGTTTCAGAAAAAGTACCCCACTTTTCAGAACTTTTCAGACGTACAGTAACATGCAGTAGCCTAGATTGATTGATGTGACAATAGCCTGCGAACCCGGTATTGGGAAAACCGGGTTCGGTATTAGGAAAACCGGGTTCGAATAAAATGACAAAAACTTAGTGGCCATGCATGCAATTCTCATATTACAATTAGTATATATACATGCATATTTTTTAGAGCATTTCACACAAACATCATAAGCAATATATATTTTCATAAGCAATAATCAATTTGTCACTCAAATAATCATCAACTATACCAGTATTTTCAAAATCCAAATGGCCTCTCTTAATGTTACCTGTGTACCAAGAAACCCAGAGTTGTTGTGGTTACAAGCTGCAGATATCCATCGCTCATACAACATTTTCCATGAACGTGAAGTAATCGAGCCAAGATGTAGAAAAGGTGATGGAGGGCTTTCTCGAGCAATGAAGGCTGGTATGCCCGGCAAAGTCATTCAGCATCTCAAGAATGCTGGGTTTTTCCAAATCTTCAAGTCAGTGATTCACAAACTTGATCATCCTTTGATTATCGCGTTGGTGGAGAGATGGCGTCCAGAAACCAACACGTTTCACTTTCCTATTAGTGAAGCAACTGTAACCTTGCAAGATGTGAAGGTGATATAGGGTTTACCCATAGATGGACCAGCGGTGACTGGTGAGTGGGTTACAGAAAGAAAAAATGTTGATTACTGGAACAATCTGTGTATGGAATATCTGGGCTTTTTTCCTACAGATGAAGTAGATTTTGATAACTTGAAAAACGGTCGGATCAAATTTGCAACCTTAACAAGGCACATTGATGTGGAGATTGACGAGGAAGATGATCAGTTTTGTCTATTCATGACTAGAAGGGTTATTCTAGCTATTATTGGTGCGGAGATTTTTCTTGACCCTAACACCTATGATGTTAGTTTGAATTTGTTGAGGAACCTAGGAGACCTGAGAAAAGAAGGTCGAAAGAGCTGGGGTTCAGCAGCTCTTGCGTGTTTGTATAGAAACCTGTCTAAGGGGAGTATGCCTTTAAGAAAGGGCATGGATGGCCTTTGTTGTTGCTCCAGTATTGGGCGTGGGAAAGAATGTCACGGATTGCCCCACGCGTCACGGCACGCAAAGAGGACAGACCGTATGCTTATCGCTCCTGTTTAGGAAACAGGTGGAATGGAGACCACTAAAATGTTAAGACACCGGCACATGTTCTTACTGCGTACCGGTCTTTTTTCAATGCGCTCACGGATGAGCAGGTATAAAATTAATATTTATTAATGCGTTTAATATTTTATATACTTTGTAAGTTATAATAATTTAAAATTTTTATAATACAGTTCAAATGGACTCCGTATGAAGAGTTCATCCATCTACTCCCTGTGAGTTGTAGGACTGGGCGACGTATATGGAGATATATTGGTCCGTTGATCTTTTGGGATGAGGTGGAGGTACATCTAGCAAATAGAGTTGCTAGACAGTTTGGCATCATACAAACCATTCCATCTAATTATGGTTTGTTGGAACCAAACGAGTCTGATAAACTTTTTAAAATCCGGAAGGGGAGACCTGCTGTGGTCGATTGGGGTGTAAAACATGCCGACTATATCAACCAGTGGGAGAACCGACACCAGCGGCTCCACCAAGGAGAGCCAGGGACCACCACTGCGGACGGCTATATGCAGTGGTATCAAGATCATACCGTCTTAATAGTCGGTAAACCCGGTCAGGCCCAACCTCCAGGCCAATACCCTGCCTGGGGGTCTAATCAACAATTGTTTGTAAGTATATTTGTTTTAAATAAAAATTGCTACTAATAAATATTAAATTGTTACTAATATTTGAATGTGCGCAGCAAGAGGGATTGTTGCAGGTTGACGAGCGAGCTCGTCTGTATCAAGAATCACATCCGCAGATAAGCCAGCTGTTTGGGGATTTTAGAACAATACCGAGGGAGGTATTTTCTTTCAGTCAACAGGAACAACGTATGAATTATACGTCACAAAATTTTCAGTTTCCTGAGTCACAACAATTTCAAATGCCTCCCTCCCAACATGATCAAGCTGGGACTTCATGGGGTGCTGGTCCTTCCAGTTCGGGTGCTGGTCCTTCCAATTGGGGTGCTGGTCCTTCCAATTGGGGTGCTGGTCCTTCCAATTTTAATACCCAAAATGTGTTTAGGCCGTCACCAAATTCGAGTTTTCAAACTTACCAACCGGCTAATTCACAGGCTGGTCCCTCAAGTCCAGGCACCCAACAAATGTTCCCGGGTACCCAACAATTTTTTACGGGTACCTCCCAAAACCCGGGTTATTATACCCCGAATCCACCACTTCATCTGTTCAATATCTCTCCAAATATTTTCAATCCTGATTACTCATACAGTGGTCCACCGGCACGAAACTTCTCTCCTTTTCCGATGCAAAACTTATCTCCTTTTCCAAGTTCTTCTCAACACCCAGTTACAAATCTGGGAAATGACGAAGGAGAAGAAGAAGAAAAAGAAGAAGAGGAAGAAGAAGAAGAAGAAGAGGAAGAAGAAGAAGAAGAACAACAACAAGAACAACATCCGCAAAGAAGTCGCAGAGTTCGCCGTGGCCCACCAGGATGTGGAACGGGGGGGCTAGATAGATTGGATTATGTATTTTTTTTATGTAATAACTATCTGGTTGTCAATAACATAAATATTATGTTTTTTTATAATGTTTTTTAATTGATATTTTATAAAAAACAACATAGTCGATATAAAACTTAAATCAAAATAATACATATTCAAAATAACGATATAAAACTTAGATAAAAATAATACATATTCAAAATACTACATAAATTTCCTAACGGAAACCGTCTTCAGCTAGCAATTTATAATATGTCGCGTAGTCGATCTTTTTGTCAATCAACTTTAACAGTTTCTCAAGTTCAGAAGTTATTTCATCGATGCTTGGTAATGTAGACTCAACATATTCGCAATGCATTTATTCACTTATAATGATTCCGCTGCCAATTTTCCTTATTTGTTTTATTTTCTTCTTATGTTCGAGCTTCCTTTGTTCCATAAGAAGCTTACAATCATTAATTTTGTGGTAAAGTTCATACCCGTCGTCTATATCCTCTTTACATTGCGCTTTCAATGCATGAAATGTTACTGTAGGAGGTGATGATGGTTCAGATGATGATGAAGAAGCCATAAGTTTTAAAAAAAGAGACTGATAATGTTTTATAACTTTATTTGTTACAAACAAGAATTTTACCCCGCGCTTTGCCGCGGGAAGAAACTGCGGATATTGACGTAAAATGCAACCCCTTGTGGACTATAATTATATGCATCGTAAGCAATTCACGCTGGATAGTTCACATATAATTTGTAAGATTCCATAGTAACTCTAGTAAGTTACAACTTTAATACAACCTTTTGTATATGACTCCTGGGCATTGCCTGCAGATATTTCCCAGCCAATGGCTGTTGCTATATTGCTAAGACATGTTGCATCAAATGTGTAGCAGGAACCATCTGTTAATACAAAAACTGTACATCAAGAACCGTTTGTTTAGTACATATAGCAGAGAATTAAGTCGCAAAAATGTACAGTAACTCGATATCTTACATGAAAAAGTGTTGGTGAAATTATGATCGAATCGTACACAGAAAAGCCTGATCCATTTTGCACCAAACATTGGCTACTTAGATCCATTACCCAACCCGCTCATTATGCCTCTTTATAATGTAGAGCGGCGACCTTGTACTAAGTATGCAGCATGGCTCTAGGTTGTATATTCTCATTAATAGCTTCAACTTCCTCGGAATTTTTCTTCCTGCACCACATTATATTGTTGACAGCCGACATTAGGGCTATTGTTGACATCTTAACCAGTTCCGGTAGTTTATAAAACATGTGTGAGTAAAAAGGTAATTACCTAAGGTCACTGCTCTTAAGGCGACGACAAATGTAATATATATCACCAGTTTATAATCTGCAAACCAGAAAATAGCGCTGCAATGACGGAGTAGTCAGGCATAGCATTTGTATTAAAGGAAACAGTCTATGAGAGGAACAGTAACAACAGCTGTTGAGAAATAACATTAGTAATTAGTAAGAGCAACCAATGATTTATATAAGTTGATTATTTGCTGTGTATACAAAGCATCCACGTATCATTTTCAACTTCAGAAAACATTTTAGAGTTGCAAGAGCAGTGAAGTGTTGCATTATATTGATATTTAGTAAAAGGTATATTTTAATTTTGTTTACATGTTGATCTAATAAATAAAAAACACATACACAAATATAGATATAAAGATACGCATAATGCAGTAATGCACACATATGATTGCAATATATGCAAAGAAAGTGAACCACTCATAAATTACAAAGCGCAGCCATTCCAAAACGAAAACTGTCGACTCAGATTGCCTGCCGCCAAAAGACATTTAAAAGGACATTGCTTGAACACACTTTCAGTTTTATCACAATTTGACAAACCTGGCCCGTTTCTTTTCAAAGATAGATTTTAACTTAATTAACCTCACATTGAAAATAGAATATAGAGCCAAAATGTAATGTATAAATCAACACAAAACACACAAAACCAGAGCCAGTTTACATAACCTAAAGCAACTTGGTTTTTAATCTCAATTCAAAGAGAAAATGTTCCAACTTATAGCCTAAAATCTTGCAATGAGGCTGAACCTGTACAATATAATAGCATGTCCTAGCATTCATCAAACCATACACTGATGCACGAAGAATTTCATGATGCAGACGGATTTTTAGTTTAAGAAAATGATGGTTTTATTTGTTTTACTTTATTACTTGTTTTATTTGAACAAAAACATAAAGAACTGGCGGTACGTTTACCGAAGACCTGAGAGAATTTCTTATTTCTTCGATTTTTTTGTTTTGTTTTATAACTACGACTATTCTAAGTTTCTAACCTAAGAAGTGGGTGGATGTAGTAATTGTTACAGATGCATAACAACGTGAGACTGTCCATTAACTTAACAACAATTTTTTGCGAGCTTTCACCAACATTTGATTTACCTCATACAATCGACGAAAATTTAATACAAAGAACAACTATTGAAGAATATTTACCTCGCTTCATCCCATTAGTGTCGGCCTTCTGTACCCTCTATTTGATTTCCTAGCCAACAATACGTACTCATGAAGCACCTAAATCTCAAACACAAATTAAAAAAACAGTACTAATACAGTACAATAATCATAAAAAAAGAATCCATTTTATAAAAGCACCTATGTACATATACAACAAAGAAATACATATTTGATTGAAATCAGATTATAGAAAAGAATCATCCAAAAAAAAGGGAAGAACACACCTTCCTACAATCGGAGCGTTGGAAGCCCTTAAGGAATCTTCACATAGGTCAGAAGATCCCAAAATGATCAAAAACCCCAAATTCACGAAACCCTATTTTGGCAAAAGAATAGGGATCGACTGATTCAAGTGGAGACGTTAACCACCTATAGTATATAATAGATAAGAGGTTTTAGTGAAGCCAAAGTAGAAAAAGAGATAATGGAATAGACTATAGAAGTAAGTAGAAGAGAGGATGGAACAGAGAAGAAGATAGGTGGTGATGAGTTGACGGCTTATAATAAATGTATAAAGCAGGGGTAAAAAGGTAATTTTAAGGGAGGCTACTCTAGATAAGCCTCCTTTGATTGTTATACATAATATATATACAAATGCTTGTAAACCGAATTATATATATATATTCGAAACCGGTTTTGGCAATACCGGTTTCGAAATTGGTGCAAGCGACCACTGTAGCCAGTCAATATCGTACATGAGCTTGTCAAATCACACCTGCACACTCTGAAACCGGTAATGGCAGTACCGGGTTCAAATCACTTTTTCTGAAACCGGTATTGGGAGAACCGGGTTCGGGCCAAAATTTTGAAACCGGTACTCCCAGTACCGGTTTCCCCACTTTCACAAAAAAAAAATTCGAAAACTTGTTTGACAAAACACCCTTGAAAAACGACTGTTTCAAAAAAAAAATCGTGAATATATATTTTTTTAATATGCTAGCTAGTAACAATGAAAATTTGAACATATCAAAAGTCTCTTAAGTTAAGAACAGATATGTTGTCACTTAAGTAATTTGACATATAAGCTGAGTAATAGAGGATATCATTCTCTGAAACTTGCTCACTATACAACTAGTAGGAACATATAAGAACCGAAAATTTTCATAAATTGTCCGATGATAAGCTTATATATTGATTAGGTTTTATATTTTGATTATACAACTAATAAATTGTATTTGTCATTCAAATAAATTAATTATTGTATTTAACTAAGTACTCGTATCTAACAATAATACTAAAAGAGAACCTTAAATTCAAACATAAAAAAATGTGAACCATTAGATGAAGTTTCCTTACAAAATTTGAGTCATTGATCAAGAAAGATGATGTCATCTTTGACTAATCTTTTAGTCAAAACCAACTTTAGTCCTTCAATATCAATAGTTTTTATTTAACCCCTTAATAAATAAATTAAATTAGAGAATTTACTATATTATGATATTTTTGGAAAAATTTGATATCTTTAAATAAAATTCTTTCAACTTATTTCACTTATAAATTCCAAGGCATATGTCTATTTAATATTAATGGCTCGCACAAGATAAATCAAACCTCCTGCAATATTATACAACACTATTAAGTGTATATATATAACTATTTTGTTAAGTTTTTTATAGTAATTTTCATAGCATTTTATGTACTTTAATTCAAATATATGTTAGAAATGTAAAACTTTTATTCACATGCGCAAGGTATTTAATAAGATGATAGAGAAATATGGCATTACAAGTCAAATATTTGAATGTTGCAGATATTTTTTGTTTACTTACATTCTTGGGAAAAAAATTGTGCTTTTTTTCAATCTAACATAATATCTTTATGGTAGCTCTAATAATATCTTTATGGTAGCTCTAACATCTTTCGGTGTTTAAGCCTTCTAGAAAACGAGGTACGATTCTTATGGAGTCTATTATTGTTACTTCTTTCTTGTGGCATAGTAACAGAGGAAAGAAGAGTAACTTACGATGGGACGAGTGGATCCAAAATCCGTTGTTATGGATCTAAAGATTCTTTTTGTTGGGCGCGGATTGTTGGAGGAACTACAAGGGTTCACTATTTTGTAGAATCGAGAGGAAAAAAGACGAGCATTTGAGACAAGTGAATCTAGATTATGAATTTATATGTTGTATTTCTAGTTTGTATCCCTTATATTATTTAACTACTTAGCGTCTTGCTAATTAGTTGTTATTAATATAACTATTTCTTGCTGTTCAAAAAAAAAAAAAAAAAAAAAAAAAAAAAAAAAAAAAAAAAAAAAAAAAAAAAAAAAAAAAAAAAAAAAAAAAAAAAAAAAAAAAAAAAAAAAAAAAAAAAAAAAAAAAAAAAAAAAAAAAAAAAAAAAAAAAAAAAAAAAAAAAAAAAAAAAAAAAAAAAAAAAAAAAAAAAAAAAAAAAAAAAAAAAAAAAAAAAAAAAAAAAAAAAAAAAAAAAAAAAAAAAAAAAAAAAAAAAAAAAAAAAAAAAAAAAAAAAAAAAAAAAAAAAAAAAAAAAAAAAAAAAAAAAAAAAAAAAAAAAAAAAAAAAAAAAAAAAAAAAAAAAAAAAAAAAAAAAAAAAAAAAAAAAAAAAGATATATATTGACACATTAGAGGTCAAATGGTTAAAAAAATTTAGACAACAGATGATCATGAGATTATTAATGCATTATTTTGGTATACATTGACACATTAATGCTAAAAGAATTAAAATAAAACTTGTTAAATAAAGTTCAAAAAGATGTAGTTAAGGTGTATAAAAGAACTTTATCTGTTATATCAAAAATCTACTTCCTGAATTTTATTGTAAGTGTAAAACTCTGTTAAGTACCTTAATTACAGCCACTAATCCCCCATGACTGTATTTAACAATACCCAAAAGTTTATAGACAATAGAAGATAATGAGGTTATTAATGCATGATTCGTTATTATTTTACACTTGATTTTCTTTTATTTTATCGTTTCAACTTTAATCTTTTGTCTCATTTGAATGTTACTTTTTTGAATATTAACTAGAACATGAATAAATATGTTGTGTAGTAAGCAAATGTGTAAGTCCCAACTCGTTAGATGGTACTACTGAAGACACCTCTATGTCGATGGTGGAGTTACTTTGCAATATATGCACTGAACTGGAGACGACCAGTTGCAGTGTGTATATACCAAGTTCTAGATAGATTACTTATTTAAATGACAATAAGTAAAGAACAATGCAATAATACAAATAACTTGTAAGATAACTTGATGAGACAATATGTATTTTTCAATGTGTAATTTATTTATTGATATTAAACAAATTACAAGGTTGATGCGGAACCAAGATAATACACGAATGTAAATATCCTAACAACCTATGAAATACAATTGATCTATACTCGAAATTTCTCAAGACAATCGAAACACTTAAAGTTGTGAAATGTTCCTTTTAGCGATTGAGAGAAGATTGCACAAGTTCACCAAGAATATTGCAGGTTTGCAAAGTGTGAAGTGTTTGTATGTTTTTCACTTTGTGAGTTGAACACTTGAATTCTTAGTTGTGCAATGACTTGTATTTATAGGCAAAGTTAACATTGGGATGTTAACTTTAGCCGTACAAATGTGGTTGAGAGCATTTAAGGAATAACATTTAATTCCTTAAAAAGCAGTGTAAAGTCGCATGATAAAGCAACTTTACACAACCACCTTTATGTACCTTTTATTACTTAAATAATAAGACAAGGCTTATTATCCGGGTAAAGGTACATAAAGCATACAAGTCAATTCCTCGTAATCAGTGTAAAGCTTTGTAAGGGCTTTCCACTGATGGTCTCCAGTTTGTAACTGACTAGAATGCCAACTGGGCTTCGCTGCCATTGCCATTCTCTATCTTCCATTTGTTGTCTTCGACTTCAACTGGAATGATTCTTCAACTGGTCAGTTCTCAACTGGAGGAAGTCTTCAGTTGCGTTGACTGTACAGTGCAACTGGACTTCAATATATTTCTGGACAAATCTTCTTGGTCACCAGTTTTACTGGGTCACCAGATGCAACTGGTGACTGGTCAGTGTGAACTGGTGACTGGCCAGTTCCAGGTGAACTGGTCCTAACAAATTCCCCTATTTGTCTAGAAATATAGTCTAAGTCTTTTTCTAGTTCTTGTATCTATACAAGTGTGAACTATAGAGACTTGTTCGATTTAAATCTATCTAAGTTTCTTAAGGCATTTTTATAGATCAATAAATGCCTTAGGTTTTTCTTTTAGATTTGTTAGATTTTAATCTTTTATCTACCTTGTGGTTACAAACTGGTAACTTCATTTATACAAGGAAATGGAATTTATACAAGTTACAGAATGTAAATACAAATTACAAGTAGATAACTGAAGAAAGAACTTAATGAGATGGCCCTTCGCCAGTTCTTCTTCTCTTGGCAACTGAAGAGATAGGCTGAGTATCTTCAGGATCAATATTCAACTTTTGCTCAAGATTTTCTTTATGTTGAATTTTCCCCCTTAGAAAGTTTACCCATGCTTTCTCAAACCTATTCTTTTGTGCCTTCGCATCTAGCACATTCACCATCTCAACCCATTCGCTGAACCCATATTGCATAGCACCAAGATTGTCAGTTTTAACCAGTGGCCCCCTGGTATAACTAACTTCGACTTGAAAGACTTTGGTGCCTGGCTTGATTGTTACATTTACACCATTAATAGTACCACTATGTCTTCTGGTTGACATGATCTGGGAGTAGTAGCTTCTAGCTTCAGATTCATTTGTAATTCTTATACTCCCAGCACCAGCAGCCAGTACAGCGGACTTGATGTCTTCATTTGAAACCTCGCCAGTTGGTTCAACAAATGTGCTAAGGTCAGCATCTCTAGACAGTGGTCTTCTTGGTTGTGGAATCCTTCTTGGTGGATTCAAAACCTTCTTCACAACCTTCTTAACATTTTCAACTCGTTTAAGAATCCCACTGGCCCTTATCTCCTTAGCCTTCTCCACTGAAATGTTTAAACTCCTGGCATCAAATTCTGCTTCATCCTCAGGATAGTGTCTGTCCAGTTCTACATCCAGCATTTCTTTCAACTGGTCAACTATCCTGGGATCATTCTTGATCCTAACATACTCCTCCTTAGTGATACCCAAAAGATTGGCATCACTCATATCAAGTAACTTGATTTGTGCAAGATGTGCCCTGGCTTCAGCTTGGTTTCTTTGTTTCATTTTCTTTCTTTCTTTGATATCATTTCCAAGTCTGGCCAGTCTTCTGCTATCACTATCTGAAACTGGAGGAAGTACATCAGCATTACCAGTTTCAAGCATTACATCAGTGGCCGGATGGGCAGATGCTTCAACAGCCAAACCTTTACCCTTATCCAAAACAACATTCCCCCTATCACCATCATCACCAGATCCACCAACTCTTTGCTCACCAGCTTCAGTACTGGTAGCCACACTTAATTCTCTTCCAGATGGAGTCCTTCCAGGTGCAACTGGTGTAAGGACTGAACTTCTTTCCCCCTTGGCAGCATCTAGACCTGCCCTAATTGCTTCCCATTCAGAGGGGTGAGATGGAAACCGGTCAAGAGGCTGCCATGACTGCATGTCCTTACACTCTTTAAAGATGCCACACATCATCCTGAAGGACCTCCAAAGGTGGTTGGTTTCTTTAGACTGGGTCAAGACATTTGCACTAACTTGTTCTTGACCAGTTTTTAGTTCATTTAAAAGCTTGGAGTCTTCGTCCAAACCAGAAACCACCTTTTCTTTTACCTCTTCATCTTTCCTCTTCAGATGCTCTACTTCAGTTGTCAGTTTCTCTATAGATTGAGCATGTAGAGATACCTGGGTGTTCAAACTCTCTATGCTGCCTCTCAACTGGTTGATCTCACTGGTAAGTGGGGCCAGATCAACCTGAGGAGTGGCCAGCTTGGTGATCTCAGACATCACCCTTTCAATCAAATGCTCTTCTCTAGCACCCAGCGTATCCTCTATTTTCTGACCAACCGAAGTCATCAACTGCTCTCCAAGGCCAGTTACATCTAGGCCAGGTCTTTCAATTAGTTCCTTAACCTGCCTTTCAATCTCTTTCAAGTCAACTTCTGAAGTTCTGACAGTATTTCCCAGCAAGTTGGAGATTGAACTGGTGACCTTGGAGTGAGTTAGGTCAAAGGCTTCCTTTAGAGTACCAGCCAGATTGTTGCAGCCAGTGACCAACTCATTAAGCTTTCTAAACACCAAGTCTTCATTGGATGAAAACTTGTTTATCCCCAGATCGACCACCTTAATGTTTGTTAAATGATCTTTGTGGTATCTGGAGAATGACTTGGTGTTTTTGTCAAGTGTCTTCTGAATCTCCTCCACCCTGGTAAGAAGGTTTTGGAGATCGGCTTGTAGTGAGACAACTTGACTGTCCAGTGACAAAGGAGAAGGTGTCACTGGACCAGCAGCAGTTACTACTGGAGCAACTGGAGGAGGCAAACTTAAGGAAGTCTCCCCAGTTGTCAAGCCAGCAGTTGAAGATATAATTGGAGTGGTGGTTGAAGAAAGGACTGGAAAAACAAATTGTTGTTCATGCTGAGAATGCTCAGGTGTGAACAACGGCGACGGTGGGGGTGGCATTTCTCGAGCAAGTGAGAATTGCCCAGTTGGTAAAGGAGCGGAATATATTGGTAAAGATATATCTATAGGCACATTTTCTTGTGGTGGTGAAAGTGAAATTGATGTGTCTGGAAGTGAGACTGGAGATGAAGGGTCTTGAGCTTGTACAGAAGCATCAAGAATCTCCAAGTCTGTTTCAGTACCTTCAGAATCCGAAGATTCTATAAGGATTTCCTCGTCATTAACACTCATGTCCAGATCCATGAATGTAACTGAGGGCTGACCAGTTACCTGGTCAGTCTCCAGATGACCTTCCCCAGTTTCCTGGATGGGTACATCTGTTGGTGGATCAAACACCGAAGTATCTTCACCAGGGATAGATGTGATGGGGGTTGCTTCAGTTATGGTTGCTCTATCCTCAACCATAACATTAGACACACTGGAGGGTCCCTCATTATTTTGAGGCCCGCCAGTTGCCTTTCTGACTCACCTGCAAGAGGTGCATCAGTTGAAGCGAATGCCAGTTGCATTCGTTCAGGAAGTTCGACCTCTCCAGCTTCAGATACTAGAGAGTCTAAATTCCTTAGCATATCTGGAGCAGTGTACGGTGAATCTGTACCATTGTATGCTTCTCTGCCCAGAATATGCTTGAAACAAAGAGAGAGGAACCTTGAAAAGGGAATACAAACGCCCCTTGTGCCCTTCAGCTTTTGAACCAGGCTTCTATACAGAATATCTGCAAAGTCCACTCTCAATCCGTTCCACAAGCAGTAAGCCATTTCTGCTTGCGAGGAGTTAATCTGGTCAAGTCCACCAGAACTCCCACCCATGCTCTCCACCAGGTGGATGAAAAAATACCTCTATGAAGGTGTAAGGCCCTTCATGGTCATCGCACCTTTTGTCTTCAACACCCCATTCTCCAAACACTCCCTGTGTCCCATTTCAAGAAGTACTTGGCGAAAGTTTATATTTGGGGGCAAGATGACTGGAGATTCACCCTCTCTCCAGTAATTGAGGCGTAAGGCATCCCTCAATACATCGGCTGACAAGGTACACTGGATTGTTCCATCCTTTAATGTGAAACTGATGGAGGAACAATCGGAAGAAAGAATGGCAGTGTACCAAAACTCACATAAGTAGTTATGAAACAACTTACGTGGGTTTAGAGAGAATGAGGGTCCTATTGGAGAATTCTTCAAAAACTTTTGAATTCTACCAATAAGGGTATCGGACCCTTGAGATCCTCGTAGGCTGGCCATCGGATTATTTGGATTAAGTTTGATGACCGAAGCACTACTAGGGGCACTAGGTGCCGCTTTGACATCTGGTGAGGGATTATATGGAACAGTCAAGAGATTTACATCTCTTGAACGAGATGATCTAGGAGCCATAGAAGAATGAAAATGAAATTTAGGATTTAGGGTTTTGATTTGTGAAGCAAAGAGAAAAATGAAGCAATTTTGATGATTGGAAGTAAATGAAGGAATGTAAGAGAAGGAAGTAAATGAGTTCGGAGTAAATAAGGGTATTTATAAAGGGATTCAAGATCCCAATGAAACACCAAAATTATATTTTAATAAAGGGATTCAAGATCCCAATGAAACACCAAAATTATATTTTAATAAAGACAATCCTTTTTGTAGATATTTTCAACAAAGTTGGTTTGAATTTTGAAATAAAATATTGATTTTCCATGTAAACATTAAATGCTTCCATGTCAGCATTAAATGCTACGACGGCTTATCTTACCCACGCGCCCACTCACTTTTTGTTTTCCCAATACAAACAGTTGTCAAGTACTAAAATGGTTTCAAACACGTCAGGTCACGATATCAAGTGGTTTAAAACACTCGAGTATCATCACGTGTCACACATATTGACCAAGTATTTGTAACATTATAAAAATAAGACAAGACGGTTCAGACCGAAGTCTAACCTCAATAATAAGACAAGACGGTTCAGACCGAAGTCTAACCTCAATAATAAGACAAGACGGTTCAGACCGAAGTCTAACCTCAATAATAAGACAAGACGGTTCAGACCGAAGTCTAACCTCAATAATAAGACAAGACGGTTCAGACCGAAGTCTAACCTCAATAATAAGACAAGACGGTTCAGACCGAAGTCTAACCTCAATAATAAGACAAGACGGTTCAGACCGAAGTCTAACCTCAATAATAAGACAAGACGGTTCAGACCGAAGTCTAACCTCAATAATAAGACAAGACGGTTCAGACCGAAGTCTAACCTCAATAATAAGACAAGACGGTTCAGACCGAAGTCTAACCTCAATAATAAGACAAGACGGTTCAGACCGAAGTCTAACCTCAATAATAAGACAAGACGGTTCAGACCGAAGTCTAACCTCAATAATAAGACAAGACGGTTCAGACCGAAGTCTAACCTCAATAATAAGACAAGACGGTTCAGACCGAAGTCTAACCTCAATAATAAGACAAGACGGTTCAGACCGAAGTCTAACCTCAATAATAAGACAAGACGGTTCAGACCGAAGTCTAACCTCAATAATAAGACAAGACGGTTCAGACCGAAGTCTAACCTCAATAATAAGACAAGACGGTTCAGACCGAAGTCTAACCTCAATAATAAGACAAGACGGTTCAGACCGAAGTCTAACCTCAATAATAAGACAAGACGGTTCAGACCGAAGTCTAACCTCAATAATAAGACAAGACGGTTCAGACCGAAGTCTAACCTCAATAATAAGACAAGACGGTTCAGACCGAAGTCTAACCTCAATAATAAGACAAGACGGTTCAGACCGAAGTCTAACCTCAATAATAAGACAAGACGGTTCAGACCGAAGTCTAACCTCAATAATAAGACAAGACGGTTCAGACCGAAGTCTAACCTCAATAATAAGACAAGACGGTTCAGACCGAAGTCTAACCTCAATAATAAGACAAGACGGTTCAGACCGAAGTCTAACCTCAATAATAAGACAAGACGGTTCAGACCGAAGTCTAACCTCAATAATAAGACAAGACGGTTCAGACCGAAGTCTAACCTCAATAATAAGACAAGACGGTTCAGACCGAAGTCTAACCTCAATAATAAGACAAGACGGTTCAGACCGAAGTCTAACCTCAATAATAAGACAAGACGGTTCAGACCGAAGTCTAACCTCAATAATAAGACAAGACGGTTCAGACCGAAGTCTAACCTCAATAATAAGACAAGACGGTTCAGACCGAAGTCTAACCTCAATAATAAGACAAGACGGTTCAGACCGAAGTCTAACCTCAATAATAAGACAAGACGGTTCAGACCGAAGTCTAACCTCAATAATAAGACAAGACGGTTCAGACCGAAGTCTAACCTCAATAATAAGACAAGACGGTTCAGACCGAAGTCTAACCTCAATAATAAGACAAGACGGTTCAGACCGAAGTCTAACCTCAATAATAAGACAAGACGGTTCAGACCGAAGTCTAACCTCAATAATAAGACAAGACGGTTCAGACCGAAGTCTAACCTCAATAATAAGACAAGACGGTTCAGACCGAAGTCTAACCTCAATAATAAGACAAGACGGTTCAGACCGAAGTCTAACCTCAATAATAAGACAAGACGGTTCAGACCGAAGTCTAACCTCAATAATAAGACAAGACGGTTCAGACCGAAGTCTAACCTCAATAATAAGACAAGACGGTTCAGACCGAAGTCTAACCTCAATAATAAGACAAGACGGTTCAGACCGAAGTCTAACCTCAATAATAAGACAAGACGGTTCAGACCGAAGTCTAACCTCAATAATAAGACAAGACGGTTCAGACCGAAGTCTAACCTCAATAATAAGACAAGACGGTTCAGACCGAAGTCTAACCTCAATATAACTACAAGAGGGGGGGATCATTTTAGTTCGTCACAACACAAGGAACAGTTTAGTCAGCCGACAACATGGCAAGTCAAGACATATAGATCGATTTTCATAAGACATGTATACACATTTTAGACAGCCGTCTCATGGCAAATATAAGACAAATGATTTCATTTACCAAATCTCATGGCGCAGACAAAGACAAATCATTTACAAAGTAGTTGTGTATACAGTACATGCTTTCAGGCCCAAAGTAAAGGAAAAAGGGCGCCATAAACTCACCTTAGCGATAACAGAGCTAAAAGTATGAGCAGTCTGAGAATAAGAGCAGTCTAGTCTCCACGTCTATCCAAAACCTAGGATATCATTACCAAAAATGAGGATCAAATCCCTTGACGACGGGTATCCTACGTACAACTACTTAGCTATAGACCCTAGAATGCCATAACCGAGAATGTGTTTCAAACTTTCATTTTACCAACTAAAGTAAATAAAATTATTTGGACTTACGGATTCACAAGTTATTAACGTTTAAAAATTTACGCGCAAAAATTTTCCCAGAAGGTATCCACTGCGCCGCAGTGAGCCCGAACCATGCTCACTGCGCCGCAGTGGGCTAAATCGAACCAGGGACCAGTACAATGGCACTGCGCCGCAGTGGGCTAAGCCCATGCCACTGCGCCGCAGTGGCCTCATTCTGCAGCCAGCACCAGCAGGTGCAAAAATGCAGGAAAACCCAAACCGTTTTTCAACTCAAATCCTTTCATTATAACAAGTATAAACATGTTCAATAGACCTGGAAACATACCATTCCGCCAAAACATTTCGCCATTTCAATCATTTTGATTTCAAGACCAAATTCTAAATCAAAACTTCATAAATTACCAAGAACCCTAATTACATAACAAGTTTAAAGCCTCTAATTCCGTTTACAAAACTAAAACAAACCCTTAAATGAATTTAAATCGAATCAAAAGTTTGAGAAAAATGTTTACTTACCAAAATTTGATGTTCTTGAGGTAAAGATGAAGATGGTGATGATAATGATGCCAAACCCTAAATTATTATTGAAATATGATTAATTCCTTTGATTTTCTCTTTGATTTCACCTTGTAAATTGATTTAGAGCATAAAGATCTTTGTGTGTGTGTTGTGTGTTGTGTTTCTTGTGAGTGTGGGTCGACAGAACAAAGAAAGAAAAAGGGGGGAAGTGTTTGTTGTTTTAATTCCCACCACAAACAAAGGGGCCGGCCTATGTGGCTCCTTTTCAGTCATTTAAATACCCCAAATTTGGTAAAATGCTTACGATTTAATACCGTTTGACCCAAAGGTTAAAATGTAAAGTGAAGGTATTTCTCCTCGTCTCATTTTAGTCAAGACAAGCCAATAAAGTTTCGTCAAAGTGAACTTTATAATATTAAGTCTAGACAGTCTAATTATTTTGTTCAAGACATAACCTTTAAATATTAATTTAAAGTTATTTTAAAGACTCGGCATTCGTCTAGATAGCTAATAGTCTACGTCATCAAGATACGTCTATTTTGACTAAGTCAAAAGTCAAAAAGTCTAATAAGTTCCACGTCAAATGACTGTCTAATCGAGATTAGGACTAACCCGGTGTAAATTAATTACGAGTTGTACTTAAAATTAAGATGGGATAATCTTTTATGCCATAGCCAGTTGGTGTCCTCATCAGCTTTGGTATAGAAACATTGCTCTTTAGGAGCTGGTTCCATATCCATGATGTACACATTTCCTTTTCTTGGTGCAATCATCACCACTTTCCAATCCTTGTTAAATATGGTGCCTTGAGCAATATCGAACAAAAACTCTGAAGCCATCATCACAAAGTTGGCTGACACTGATCAGGTTGTATTTCAAACCATTCACAAATGTAACTCTTTTGAATTCGACTTGTCCATTATTGAGCACACCATATCCTTCAGTCTTTCCAGATTGATCGTTACCAAACGTCACTGTCGGTCCATCTTGGACAGTGAACTCTTCCAGTAGGGGCTTACATCCGGTCATAGTCCGGCCAGCAGCGCTGTCCAGATACCAGATATTCTTCTTTCGATCGCCCTACACACACACAAAAATCATTAGTTCTTTTTGTGAACCCATCTTTTCTTGATGGGTTCGCTGGACTTCTCTACAGAAGTCTTAGTTGATTGTTGAGATGTTGAACTGGAGGCTGCATCTGGAGCTTTATCACCAGCTCCAGGTGCAGGAGTAAAAACAATTGGTATTTGATACTTACTCCCCTTATTTTTACCAGATTTTGTTCCAGATGGAACATTCTTTAGTTTAGGTATTGAGGGGAGTGGTTTAATATTTTGTTTGAAAACTGGAGGTAATAAACCTCCTTCCAGATTGTTAATCCGGGCAGTACAACTCTGAACCTGCCGAGACAAAAGTTGGAGTTGACTTTCCAGATTAACCAAAATATTATTTTCTTCAGGCAGTTGAACCTTGGACCTAGGTTCAACTGGTGCTTTAGTCTGTCGGGTCTTGGGCACCTTAGACTTTTGAGGTAAAGGCTTGTTACCAGTGGCCTTTTGACTGGAGCTTTAGCCTGTTTGGCTCCAGTTTTAACCTCAATGGGGGTGGTCTCAAAGGTTTCAGTTTCAACAGCTTCAGGTTGATTATAAGGTGTTTCAACCTTGAGAGCTGGAGGCAATGCATGAAGGTCTGGTATGAGAGCTGCCATCTCCAGATCTCCAGATTTCCATGCATTTTTCTGGGCATCGATAGTTCTTGAAAATGCATCATAGTTTTTGCCAGATGCTTTTACCCATGACTTGATAATCTTTTGTTCCTTTTCAAGATCAGAAAATAGTTTTGATTATCAAGTTCTAAAGCCTCAATCTTTAAAACTGACTCCTTGAGAGCCAACTGGACACTTTGCAAATCATTTAGTTGTGGTTTAACATTGTTCAGTTCAATTAGGATAGTGTCAAGATATCTTTCACTATCAGCTCTTACAGTTTCCACAAATGCCAAATCACCACTTAATGATTCAGCCAGGTCCAGTTTTAGTTCAGGGTCAACCTGGTTATCATAGTCACATACCTTCTTCAGTATGATGTCCACCCATCTTCCAGAGATGACATCTTCTTTTACCACGTGTTGCTGCTGTTGATCTTCCAAGGCCATGAAGCACATGTCCCTTTCCTTTTCTTCATCATCAGATGAGTCATCAGAGTACTCCCATTTTCCCTCAGTTTGTGCCATTAAGCACTGATCCTTTTTCTTTTCCATGGACAGGAGGGCAATCTGGGCCTTAAGCTTCTTGTATTTAGCTTTGTAGCTATCATCAGGCCGATTGAAATTAGGGACAGAGGGGCCAGTTTGGTTGTTCAACTGACTAGATCTACATTCCTTCATAAAATGACCTTTCTTACCACACTTATAGCATGTAAGATTGGTCTTATCCAGAGAGCTGGAGCTGGAAGCATTGTTGGGGCATTAAATCTTTTGGATTTATGCTTAAACCTATTAAAGGTTTTAGCAATCATGGCGACCAGATCATCATCGTCAGTTTCATTACAACCATCACTGTTTTCAGTGGTCAGTCCAGAGTTTAAGAAACTGTTCAACATCTCCTTCATCGAGTGTACCTGGACACTCTCAGCAGACATTAAAGCAGCACAAGGTCGCTTAGTTACACTAGCAACCTTGGGACTCTGGGCATGGTTCATGGCATCTTGCTTAGCCACAAGTCTTGCAGCATTATTATCTTCAGTGAATCTGAAGGCTCCATAGAGCGATGCAAGAGTATGAGTGTGCAAGGTTTTACTTGTCTCAAGACAAGAACCATGTTTTCCCATTTGGAAGGAAGAATATCACAAAACTTCTCAAGAAGAATATCCTTATCCTTCTCTACACCCAAACCTCTCAACTGATTGATGAGGCTAGAAAATCTGGTGTATGTACCAGTTAGACTTTCATTTGGCAAGGCAAAGAAGGATTCATACTTCTTGTTCAAGGCAACTTTTCTAGTGACAATAGTGTCATCACCTCCTTCAAACTGAATAACTAATTCGTCCCACATAGATTTTGCACTGGGGAACAGCACAAGTGTTGGAATTAGATCTTCAGGAACAGCCCCAAGGATCATGTTCTTGAGTCTGGTGTCCAGATCAACAAGTCTACGATCCTCATCAGACCAATGGTCTTCAGGCTTTTCTCTTGAACCTCTTCTTCCAGTTGGATCAAGAAGAGGACTGACCCCAAGGGACATGGGTATATATGGTCCATCCTTAAGGATTTTCAACATATACCTTTCAATCCCACCAAAATGCAAAAGCATTCTAGCCTTCCATGTACCGAATGTCTCACTGTTTCCATCAAAATTTGGAACAGGAGTGTTAGAGTAGTGTACATGGACATGGTTTGGGGCAGTAGGAGGAGGAGGGTTGGTGTTAACATTTTGAAAAGGTTGTGCATTAGTATTCGAGGGGTTTTCACCTGAACCAGAACCATCTCCACCTTCAGTAGTGTTCATCTTAGCAGATCTAGGCAAGTTTATTAGCCTTCTGCTTTGATACCACTTGTAAGTCCCAACTCGTTAGATGGTACTACTAAAGACACCTCTATGTCGATGGTGGAGTTACTTTGCAATATATGCACTGAACTGGAGACGACCAGTTGCAGTGTGTATATACCAGTTCTAGATAGATTACTTATTTAAATGACAATAAGTAAAGAACAATGCAATAATACAAATAACTTGTAAGATAACTTGATGAGACAATATGTATTTTTCAATGTGTAATTTATTTATTGATATTAAACAAATTACAAGGTTGATGTGGAACCAAGATAATACACGAATGTAAATATCCTAACAACCTATGAAATACAATTGATCTATACTCGGAATTTCTCAAGACAATCGAAACACTTAAAGTTGTGAAATGTTCCTTTTAGCGATTGAGAGAAGATTACACAAGTTCACCAAGAATATTGCAGGTTTGCAAAGTGTGAAGTGTTTGTATGTTTTTCACTTTGTGAGTTGAACACTTGAATTCTTGGTTGTGCAATGACTTGTATTTATAGGCAAAGTTAACATTGGGATGTTAACTTTAGCCGTACAAATGTGGTTGAGAGCATTTAAGGAATAACATTTAATTCCTTAAAAAGCAGTGTAAAGTCGCATGATAAAGCAACTTTACATAACCACCTTTATGTACCTTTTATTACTTAAATAATAAGACAAGGCTTATTATCCGGGTAAAGGTACATAAAGCATACAAGTCAATTCCTCGTAATCAGTGTAAAGCTTTGTAAGGGCTTTCCACTGATGGTCTCCAGTTTGTAACTGACTAGAATGCCAACTGGGCTTCGCTGCCATTGCCATTCTCTATCTTCCATTGTTGTCTTCGACTTCAACTGGAATGATTCTTCAACTGGTCAGTTCTCAACTGGAGGAAGTCTTCAGTTGCGTTGACTGTACGGTGCAACTGGACTTCAATATATTTCTGGACAAATCTTCTTGGTCACCAGTTTTACTGGGTCACCAGATGCAACTGGTGACTGGTCAGTGTGAACTGGTGACTGGCCAGTTCCAGGTGAACTGGTCCTAACAAAATGATAGTTTGGTTACATGTCTGACGTCCTTGATAGTCGTGTAAGAAAAAAAGTTGTAATGTTAGTACGTTATAAACTTGATTTTTTATGTGAATTGTTTTTACATTTATTGTTATGGTGACTTCTTAATATTAAGTGCAAAATATTATTCAGATAATAATATAATATGATTAGTTCTTAAGGTATACTATTGTCAATAAGATTAGTGAAATATAATTACCCGCGTAATACGCGGGTTATTAATCTAGTTTTATTAAGATTTGACAAAGAATATAATCGCATCTAACTAGCGTAATCCTCTTTTACCAAAAAGAATTATATTAATAAGATTTAGCTACCATACTTTTTTAGTATATAGGGTCAATACATATATACATATAGATATCTTTTATGGATAACTAAGTACCATATTCTCTCACGGTCTCACCAAGATTAATGTTGTCTTGTATTGCTTCTTTTGTGAAGCCAAACTTCTATCCGAATTCCAAATCATCTCATTCATACCCGTAGCATGTAGTATGCAAATGTTTTACAGTTATTACTACAATCATATTTTTTTTTTCTTTTGAAACGACAATTCTATTTTATTTTTAAACTATCTTATGTCACGGATTGAATCTTGGACTTCTACCCCAGAGACAAGAGCCCCTACTAACTAAGTTAACTGGACGCGATATTCTTTATTCTTTTATAACCACCTAGCTTCTGGCGCAGTGGCCAGCCGGGGTACCTTCTGGGTATCTTGGCGAGAGGGGATGTTGGCTTGGAGGTCATGGGATCGAATCTTGTATTCCCCATTGACCTCGGACATTTACTCTTTAGCGTAAAATGGGCTCCCTTTGGGGTACCAGCGGTGTAAGACGCCTCGAACCCTGAGCATACTGCCCGTTTGGATGTCACTGCTCCACTCGATGGAACGACCTTCCCACCCGCCGTTCAAAAAATAAAAAAAAATGACCGTTTATGACAACACCATTTAATATTGTATCTCATATAAGAAGCCCAACTCAGCCTAGACCAAGACGGCAAGACCAAGACCAGGGAGATTTTAAAATCGTTATCTTTTGAGTAACTCCAAGTCAACCAGCAAGAGTGGAATATGAGAAATACTTATTCAAAAAATTCATTTCCATTGGTATATAGTGCTAAAGCTACAAGTCCATGATTTTGTGTATGTAACTCAATTAACAATTTGAATTTGGTTTGAGTTTAAAATTGAAAAAATTGAATATGATTTTGCAAAAACTTTCGTGACGTTTATTAAATTTTGTTAAAGTTAGTTTATTAAATTTTGTTAAAGTTATCACAATTTGCAGTGCCGTCTTTGAGGGTGTAAAAAATTTTCGGGGTCTGGCTCGAAAATAAAAAGTGGTCTCTAATATAGTCGATTCGATATTAAAGTATAATAGCATAGTATTACGACGATAAACGTTTTCGACAATAAAAACAAAGTATGACAAAAAAAAAACCTAGTTTATATTATTAAGTAAATCGTGCAGCTCTCCTTGTATTTTTTAGACATACCTAAAAAAATAAAAATTAACATTCATAATATTAATTAAAATATATATAAAATGTATGACAATAATGATAAGCTCTACAAATGTTAATCTGTAAAACTTAACTAAGTTATATGTTCCCTTGAATCAATAAACAATTAAATAATAAATTATAAATATTTAGGAATGAAGAATACCTGTTAAAAAAAGGTGGGACAAGCTTCAAAATAGTACCTTTTATATAATACTAGGAGGTTTGGGCCCCGCTTTGCGGGGCTCCAATTGTCGTGTTGAAACGGTTTCGTTTACTTGCGTTGAACCTACTTAAAAATCCAAAAGAAAAAACGTGTGAAAAAACCAATAAATAACTTGAAAAAAACAAAAAATGTTTGTGCGAGAAAACTAAGAAAACCACATCAAAAAGTTTGCAATATCGAATACATACATTTAGTTTGTGCAATAAAACGAAAAAAGCAAAAAGAAAGAAAAAAAAATGTTGAATAAAAGTTTCCAGTATGTAGTTGAGAACACAAAAGCAAAAAAACTATGAGAAAAACCAAGAAAAATCGAAAACAAAAACCCCAAACGGGATCCGAAATGACAAAATCTAGATAGTGATGCGGGGTATAAGATAAACCAATAGAAGACAACACAAGAGCAAAAAAACTGAGCAAGAAACCAAGATAAACCGAAAGAAAAAACCTTAACGGGATCCAATATGGTAAAATCCGAATAGTAACCGAATAGCAACGCGGGTATAGGTGGACTAATAGAACAGTGCCACGTGGCAGTGACACTGTTCATTAGGCTCACGCTTAATGATATTACAACAAGAATTTTAACCCCGGGCGTTGCCCGGATCGCCGTCGCATCATGCAAACATACATATAGCATTACCCAAAAGTTTGGACACTTAAAGTTTACTATAAGGGGTAGAAAGCTAAAATATTGGGCTGTCAAAGTTGAAAAAACCAAGAGTTCGATGGCAAAAGTTAAAAACTTTATAATAAGTGATAGAAAGTAAAAAATAAAGATTTAATGATTAAAGTTAAAAACCCAAAAATTAATTGATAAAAATTTAAAACTTTTGTAGAAGTAAATTATATTTACAACTTTGTAAAAGTAAAGTACATTTAAGTTTCTATAAAAATTTTGGACTAAAGTAAAAAAACCAAAAAGTTAAGTGGTAAAAATACGAAACTCTAAAAGTATACTATCGTAAAAAAAAAAAAAAGACAAAATAGCTGACGTCAGCAAGTTACTGTAGACACGCACCGGTACTGTAGCTACGCGCCATTTTAGGTTAGTTTTATTTTTTTATAAACACCAATTCAGGGATTTCGAACGAGTATATATACACATATATAGAACTTCCATGAAAAATTGTGGGAGGGGGCCTGGATCTCTAGCACCACTTGAGCCATGTTATAGCCGGCCCTGACAATTTGCATGTCTAATGACACACAGTTTATGTAACGACATGCATAAAGCTGATCCAAAAATGATATCATTAGAGACGGAAAACATCCAAGAACAATTTATCGGAGAAAAGGTTTTTAAGGCATTTAATATGTAGATATGTAACTACATACTACCAAAACGGCAAAATATATCTATACTTCTATACTATATTATATTATAAAAAGAATAACACTCTCTCTTTAAGTGTTAAAATGTAACCATGGAATGTACGAAATTGCCCTTTTATTTCAATTCAAATCTATACTTATTTATTTTATTATTAATGTTTTTACATTTTTATAATGTTAGCTGTTATTGAAGCTACGTTATCATCGTGGTATCTCGCTTAATTGATTGCCCACTTATACTGTTTTTCGGTAATCACAACATTAACACATTACAATGGTATCCGCTGTAACGCGCGGGTACCATGCTAGTATAAACTTAAAAATTTGCAAAGCTTCGGGGGCGTCATGTACTAACCATAAAAAATAAGGGCACAAATTGTCAACAATCCAAAATACAAGGTCTTTACTTGTTTAAACATATCATTAATTAATATATATAACAATTAAGGTTTGGCTTAGGAATAGTATGCCAAGCCATGAACAGTAACCGGCTTATTTTGTCTTTTTCCTATTTTGTCTTTTTCTGGTTTTTTTTTTTTTTTAAACGATAGTATACTTTTAGAGTTTCTTATTTTTACCACTTAACATTTACGTTTTATCACTTTAGTCTAACTTTTTGTATACAAGTACAATTTACTTTTCAATTAACTTTGGATTTTAACTTTAATCATCAAATCTTTTTTTTTTACTTTCTTTCTCTTATTTTAACGCTTCAAACTTATTTTTACCACTTAACTTTTGTATTTTTTAACTTTAGTCCAACTTTTTGTATACAAACTTAATTATAGTTCTAACTTTAATCATCAATTTTATTTATTTTTTACTTTCTATCTCTTATTTTAAGGCTTCTGTTTTTTTTTTAACGATAGTATACTTTTAGAGTTTCTTATTTTTACCACTTAACTTTTACGTTTTATCACTTTAGTCTAACTTTTTGTATACAAGTATAATTTACTTTTCAATTAACTTTGGATTTTAACTTTAATCATCAAATTTATTTTTTTTTTTTTTTTTACTTTCTTTCTCTTATTTTAACGCTTCAAACTTATTTTTACCACTTAACTTTTGTATTTTTTAACTTTAGTCCAACTTTTTGTATACAAACTTAATTATAGTTCTAACTTTAATCATCAATTTTATTTATTTTTTACTTTCTATCTCTTATTTTAGGCTTCTAACTTTTACCATCAAACTCTTGGTTTTGACCACCATAGTAAACTTTAAGTGTCCAAAATATCTTTGCATGACGCAACGTCGATCTCGGGCAACGTCTTCCCGGGGCAACGCTCGGGGTCAAAAAACTTGCTAAAATATAAATACAGAAACCCCTAGAACCCAAAAAGAAAAAACTCATACTTGCAGCCATCAAAAAACCCAAAAATTTCCGGCCACTTTTATAAAAAAGGTATTTTAAATTTTCATTTTTTTCTTTGTTAATCCGGTAATATAACATTTAGAGTATAATTGTTGGTTTATTATTGTTATATATATTACTAGTACTTAGACCCCGCGCGATGCGCTTGCAGCCTTAAATAATTTTTTTAACCTTTATTGCATAATTGTATCCCTATTCATAGGTTATTTACTAAAATAAGATGATCTAAAAAATATTATAACCAATATACGTATATTCAACAGCAACTCTATCCTTGTATATGCACCATTCGTGAATACCGCATCAATCCTAATCTAAAACACCACAATGGTAGCGAATACAAAATCTAAAACACCACATCAATCCTTAAGGCTGACTTTGCACAAATTATTTAACTTCAAATGCGGTGTCTTCCAAACAATGATTTCCCCCATAATCACAATCATTCAAATATAATACAATTATAAAACTAAACAAAAAGAAAAATCCTTAAGGGTGACTTTGCACAAATGATTTTGAACTGCCTACTACAAAATCTCAAATGATACCGCACATATTAAATAGAAGGTAAGAAAATATCGAGTCTAAGCATTTAGTACTATTAACAATAAGACAATAAATATCATTGCTCGCTCACTTCTGATGGGGCGATAATACCGGCATATATTTAGCAACACATCACATACTTGATCCAAATTACCCTGTAAACAAATTACTTTTTTAACATAAAAAGATCCTTATAAAGGCTAAACAAAAATGTGCCTATAACTGAAAAGAGTATCCAATCCTAGTCCGTAGAAAATACATTTGACTTGGTCACAACACAGACCATCAAACATTTAATCCAAGAATTAATTCCCCAAAAAAATTACATTTGTGCTCTGCACTAATTGATTTAAACCCATATCTACGATGCCAGAGTGCAATCTTGAACTTTTTGCAAAGAGGGAACCTCATCACTCCCAGTAACCAGTGTTGACGATGAGCTTGAAAGGCAAAGATGGCTGCAAAACATTTATTTCTATCAGTTTTCAACGCGAGGAAAGATCTTGCGGACATAAAAGCCTTCTACCTAGAATTTTTTTTTGCAGACATGAAGTTAGATGTCCGCATATGCATCAGGATTCCCGCCTTTCTTGCTAATCATTGTATCGCCTAAAGCACCCAGAGTGTTACACTAACAACCCTGCAACGAAAACATAGTACTTTTAGGAGGTCATTCTAGACTCTGTATGCTGCTTGTACAGAGGGAAAGGGTAGGAGGTCCTTGAACCGTTAATTAGCCAAGTTGAACTCAACTATCTGACCACTGTTGCTTTTTTTTGTAGGGTTTCCAATGGAGGTAATGTAACATATAAGGTCTGCAGATGCATTATTTACTTAGTCAATAACACTTACAATAAAACAAAAACTGCAGACAAACGGTTAACTAAACAAAACCTGGTTAACTAACGTGAAACTTTTTCCTTACTATGGGAACTTGGGAGGTAGACATTGTTTATCAATCTAGACCTAAAGAACTTTTCCATCTCTTAAGAAAACTTCATGACCAGTACCAAAAATAAATTAAGCTAAAAGATTTAAACCAATAACGTCTTGCATAGTTTAATGTTGGTAATGAACTTGAAAGGCGGTGTATGGGTTTGCTAACAAAAACACTTGCAGAGCTTACCTTTATGGAAGTTGGCTCCTTATGAAGTTTGTCTAAGGCGGGAGTCGGGTCCAAGGATATAGAGAACTTAATATCCTGGATTCGGCTTTCTACGTTGTTCATAAAAAGAGTTGAATTTTGTCATATTCCTGAAAAATTGAAATGTCTTTTAAATGCAAAAAAAAACTATCTAAACCATATCATTTATTACTTATATAGTAAAACAACACATCTTTATACTACGCAAGTGTTTCAGTTTGCTTATTTGAAATGTTCATTTACTTTGAAAATAAGCAAATTATTAAGCATTGTCCGCTTAGTTACATAGATACATACATACATATCAAATGTGTACATGAAGCATAAGTTAGACAAACCAGGTGCATCATTAGACATCACACTTGATGGGGTTAAAAACTATCTAAACCATATCATTTATTACTTATATAGTAAAACAACACATCTTTATACTACGCAAGTGTTTCAGTTTGCTTATTTGAAATGTTCATTTACTTTGAAAATAAGCAAATTATTAAGCATTGTCCGCTTAGTTACATAGATACATACATACATATCAAATGTGTACATGAAGCATAAGTTAGACAAACCAGGTGCATCATTAGACATCACACTTGATGGGGTTTGAAGGTTCGCTTTAGATCCGAAACTAAGGTAAATAACCAGCTTCTTAACGCTGTGACAGTTAAGGTAAGTTTACATTAATCTCTTAACGTTTGGATAAGTTAAAATCAGATAGAGACCGACAAACAAACCTCCCAAGTAGCTTCATTCTAAACACATTAAGTGCCTGTCTTTCCATATGTTGAGCACCCATATAAATAATACACTGCAACCCTAAATGGGCACACACAGTGGCAATGCAGCTTTGAAGAATTAATTTTGTAGCCAGATGCGACATCCTCAAATCCTACGTGAATTTACTCAATTACTAAAGCACCTAGATCACAATTTTTGCTTTCTTTCGCTTCCACACACACTCTCTGTATATGTTGCATGTTGTATATAATCAGAAGAGGCTTTTGGGAAAGTGTACATATATATATAATGATAAAAATAGTGTGCAACTTTTTTGAAGGATCTAATAGTAATAGCTACTTGCTAACCACCAAATGATTTCATAAATATGGTTTTTCATCGGTTCTCTTTTCAATAACCTAAAGTTTGGATGCTTGAGCTACCAACCGTATTTATAAATAAGTATTTGTAATTACACAAAATAAATAAAGAGCTGAAAGGAAAAAAGAAGATGTCAATGGAGTACTCTTACATTGTGACCTTGTAAAAAGGTATGATCGAATGTTAAAATATCAGCAACCAGGTTTCTGCAATATAAATACGACATTAGAGATTTAGCAAACCGTTAACTACAGCTACAACATTAAATAATTAGATAGTGCTTATACCTTTTCAATGAGAGTAAAAACATCTTAGTTATCGAGAAATCCCATGTAGCTCCAATCAATAGCCTATTTTTATATTTTTCCTATTTCATCTTGAAGACATGCACACTTTCAGATATGACATCTTTCCTGATATTGAGATCACACTTCATGATGGAATTGTAATAGTCTTATGAATACCACCACTACCATTCCAATCATGGATGGCTGGAACAACAACTATGGGTACGTGAACCTCTCAGCAACAATGGTGATGAATTGTCCATCAGGACACTCAAAATATTTATCCATAGTAGAGCCCGAGTTCGCAAACTCCAACAGTCCAGCTTCTGTTCATGGTCAAGAGCGATATAGGGAAACTTTTCCTTCATGTCTCTCACAAATTCCCCCTCTACTGTTGTAGTGAACATTTAACCACGCTCACTACAGATTTAATGAATCAGTGAAGTCATGCCCGGCCAAGTCCAGATGCAGGATGCATGTGGAACTTTACAATTAGGATCTATTGCTGCATATGTATGTTTAACATGCTGTTAGATCAAATTTAATACACAAAATTTATCAAATAGATATGTAACATATCAAAACGTATATAAAAATGAGAATGTTGTAAACAAATGTACCTATATATTCAGGGGCATATGTTTGGCCTTTCAAGACATCTACTGGGCATTCTTCAAAATCTATCCCAAGTATCCTTAAAAAAAAACAATCATAAATATTACAACAACTTTAGAATCAGTAAGAACAACGTAACGTAACGAAAAAAACTTGAATTTTAATAGCTTTCATGTATGGATGTACAGATATTCTACATATAAACTCATCTTTAGACTAATGAGTTGTAACAATGACAAAAAAGAAATGGGGTACAAATTTATTCTGAAAAGTTAAACAAGAAAAGTTACGTAGTAACATCATAGTTGGTTCTTAAGACGGGTAAGTTCAAAACGAACTGGTTCTCAAGACGTAGTAACCAAGTAGTTTCTCTAGTAAGGTCCGTAGCTAACTCATGTCTTAGTTTCTCTTTGTGGTTGGCAGGATGAAAGCTTGGATATTACTCACTTGACCACCTATGTATTTGTAAATGGACAGTAAAGTAGAGCTCAATCAAACGACATATTACATATATAAAGCTTGAGAGTTCCCAAAAGTATATACATGACACATACCTAATAAATGGAACAAAATTCCAACAAATAAAAGGACAGCACATATGTTCAACTATAATAAACATCATTTTCCATCAATCCAACAAAGTAAATATTATTAATGATATTAATAATCTTTGTTCTCAATGGCAAATGCCACTTGTATTACAATCATAGTTAGGAATGACGCAGCCTATTACGTACAGCAAGTAAAAAGAATTAGCTGGTATACAGAAGCACAAATTGTCAAAAGTCGTAGTAGCTATATCCTACACAATTTTGGTGATATTAAAAAAAAAATACAAACCTTCTTAATCAAAAAGTCTAGACATTGGATCATGGTGACTAAAAGTTGAAAACAAATGAACAATTTTTAAAATATTCTGTAGATACCTTTTATGTGTACAATGTATTATAAATCCAACTTCATCCATGTTGCTACTACTACTCATATCACACTCTTCAATACTCATTTCTGCAAATCATTAACAAATATACAAACTTTATATATATAAAGACTACAAAAATTTGATGTTGTAAGATCTATAAAGAAAAGCACTCAATACATAATATCACTTATCTTTAATATATCTTCAATTCTTATCATCCAATATATATAGAGAAAGCAATAGAAATTAGTAACATGAATGAAATTGTTGGAATAAAAAAAAAGGAAGAAGAAACCCCACTCAAAAATTTAAAACAAAACTAATTCAACCTAATAACTACAAATTTATGGAGTTAGGGCAAAACTTAATTCAATTGCTAGTGATAGACAACAACCATAGTGGATCCGTTTTGTGTATTGGCTCTGGGTGGTGGTTGACCGGAGATCCTCAATAAAACTGCACTTCTTATCAGCCAATAATATATCTTTATATTGAGAAAGAGAAAGAGAGTAGTAACATGAATGAAATTGTTGAAACAACCTTTAATTGGAAGCTAAATTAAAACAAAAGAACACCCAGACACAAAATTTAAAAGAACCTAAGTCAACATAATAATAACTATTTAAGGATTTGGGGTAAAACTTAATTCAATTGCTAGTGATAGACAACAAACCTGGAAACCGTTTGGTGGATTGGTCGGAGGATGGTGGCTGGCCGAAGAGGGGACTGCGGTCGTGGGCTGTGACTGTGGTGGCATGATGATGGTTGGTTTTGTGGAAACTAATGAATTTATATCATCATATTTTAAGAAGTTGTGGAAAAAGAATCACACCATCTTTGAATTAAAGCTCAAACTAAAAAGATTTCGGAGTTTTTTCTATAAAAGTTATTCTAGTGGTACCCTTTTTCATCTCACAATATATCTGTTTCTCACTTGTTTGAATGCCACACCTCTCCACTCCCAACTGTAAACTCTCAATTAATCACCTGACTATTCGCGTATCAACCTCTACCGTTATAGGAATCACATATCCTGACATTAAGAGTTGATACATTGAAAGAAGCTAAAAAAAATCTAACCGTATATGGCTTCTCATTTGCCGATTGTTTAATAAACCTTTTCGGATTACCAGCACAACCATCAATATCATTCATTCAGTACACAAATAGCCTAAACCGCTTCTTCTCAATAAATTAGAGCAGGACGTCCAAAACCGAACCGTGAAACCGAAGTGTCATCATCAGCATAATTTATCATATTAACACATAATAACATTAACACATCATTAACAAACATTAAGGATATTAATATCATCATGAAGAGAGATGATATAGGTTTAGTATTGATTCAACAGTTAACTTTTAATAACTCTGTTCCAAAAGAAATATGGAAGTCGTTCTATGACTGACCAATGACAATCAACAATTAAAAATTAAAACTGCTAGTTCATCAACGGTGTGTATAATAGAAGTAACAGTAGCAAAAAAAAAACAATTAATCAGTTTAGCTTTTGGTATTTTGGAGCCATGGATGTTCTGCGAGTACAATAGGGGCGGGGGATGGGGGGGGTGGAAGGGTAGGAGAGGGGGTGGGGTTGGTGGGGGGCCGGGGGGGGGGGGGGGACACGGGGGGGAGGGGATTGGGTTGGGGGGGGGGGAGTTGGTGAGGGTGGAGGGGAGGGGGGGGGGTAGAAGAGAGGAGGGGGAAGAGGGGGGGAGGAGGGCGGGGTGGAGGGGGGGGGGGAAGAGGGAGGGATGAAGGGGGGGTGTGGTGGGGAGGGTGGGGGGGGGGGTTAGGATTGGGGTGGTAAGGGGGGGGGCGGGGGGGGGCGTAGGGGAGGCTTTTGGTATTTTGGAGCCATGGATGTTCTGCGAGTACAAATATTATATATTAGACAACATAGAATGAACAAATACAGGTTGGAATTATCATAACTATTCAGCATATAAGAATCATAATCTATATCTCACGCTACCAACATGCACATCGTATCTAATACAATACATGACTTTGAACCACTTATCTATGCACATCCTATCTATTCCGTAATACAGTAATGACTTTTAACCACTTATCAAAGATGGCCATATAACAGAGACATGCTATTCTATCTCTAAAAGTATTTCTTTTAGTAGCCTAACTTAAAGTTTCAAACGTATGGCAATGTGATATTTTTCACTCATGAACAAACTCACCAAAACATAAATCGTCCCTGTGGTTTACTCAAAAAATCACGTTTCATCAAATTTGGTCCTTTATGCCTTGGAAAGTACCAAAATACCCATCACGTGGGAAGCACGTGGGGTGTTAACGAAGAAGAGATGACAGTCGTCTACTCAAAGGACGAAATATGAACCTTATCCACCTATAAAGGACCGCCAATGACGTTATTAAACCACAGAGATGAAACGTGATTTTTTGAGTAAACCACAGGGACGATTTATGTCGATAACTCTAAAGATTTAAAAAAATCTCAAACTTAATAGGGGGCTTAACACATTCATTCCAAAAAGTTCAAAATTAACAGATAGAGATAGAGATACACACACACACACACACACACACACATATATATATATAGAAACCAACCTTGGAGCTAGTATTATCATCATCTTCAGAATTTTTCATGGACATCAAGTTCCCAAATTTTTTCTTGCCATTATCTCAATCAAACCCTAACTTTCAACAACTAATCAAATAAATCAACACAGATCTTAATTCCAATCAAACTATATATACACATACACACACGCGATTAATACTTGCACAAAACATACCAGATCATTAAGTTAGAAATAGCAAAAGAGAATTCGGAATCTATGGCCTACCTTGAACTGCTTGAAAGATGTAAATAACCGATCCTTCAAAAGAAACTGTCGTTCGAGAGAGAAGTGTTGGATGAATATAATATACAGAGAGGGAATGAATTGAGTAAATAAAGGAAAGGAAGGCGGTTTATATTTTTGGATCGGGAATTCGGGATAACTGCTTGGTGGGGGTAATTAGTAGTAACCAATTCGTAGACTTTGTATTGAGAAATAATGTAGGAATTTTTGGGCTTTCTTGACATTTATATAATGTAGGGATTATTAACTTTTAAATTTTTTGTTGTGTTTTGAATAGTTTGTAGAGAGGAAAAATGTATCTCCAGTTTTACATAAATGATAATGGTGATAAAGTTTACACCACCAAGGTTTGTTTACTATTTGTTTATTTATATTTTGCTGTTTTAAAGATTTATTGTTTGTTTAGTAAACATAAATGTATGTTAAACAGTTTTTTTTAATAACTTCGTGTATGAATACAAATATAAGTATGCTTTATAGTTGTGTTTCGATAGACATGTAAATAGTTATTCAAGGTTGTAAATTTGGTTAGTCATTTGGACTGGTTGAGTATTAAGTTGTATGTATATCATGTTTAAAGTTTATATAAAATTGTAAATTGTTCAAAAGTGCATATGTAAAACACATGTGTTTTTTTTAGGATTATCATGAACTATAACTTTGCAAACCATAGTGTTACGACCACTGTGACAACTCGTAATTAATTAACATCGGGTTAGTCTTAATCTCAATTAGACAGTCATTAGACGTGGAAATTATTAGACTTTTGGACTTTTGCCTTAGTCAAATTAGACGTATCTTCATGACGTAGACTATTAACTATTTAGACGAATGCCGAGTCTTAAAAATAACTTTAAATAAATTTAAAGGTTATGTCTTGTACAAAATAAATAGACTGTCTAG
>CM067171.1:19015270-19033692 GCA_034093135.1 Erigeron breviscapus
GTGTTGCTTCTTTTTGATACTCGTAATTGTTTATTTAGCTTCATTGCCAAGGATTACTTTTTCTTTAAATGTTGGATTTGCTTGAGGACAAGCAATGCTCAAGTGTGGGGGGATTTGATGTGACCAATTTATACCCATCGCCCACATCGTTATTGGCCTTTTTTATTATATGTTTTTAGTCGATTTTGTCTGGCATTTGGCGCGTTTATGGGTTTTGTTAGTGGTTTCAGGTTCTAAACAGGAGACGTGTCCGTTTGGTGCAATTTCGAGTAATTTTGAGGTCATGAAGTTGATTGGAGAGTTCGAGAGTTGTTAAGATGAAAAGAGATAGAAATTCAATATGCAAGTATTCATGTGTGGCCTTCGGCTTCAGTATTATTCATACTGCGACGCAGTGGTGGTGAACAAGTCCACTGCGCCGCAGTCATCTATGTGGAATAGAGCATCGAGACCAGTATATTTATACTGCGACGCAGTGGGGGCATCACTCGCCCACTGCGCCGCAGTCAGCAAGTGAAAGAAAGGAGTGTTTAACCAGTGTATTTACACTGCGACGCAGTGGGATGTGCGTGTGCCCACTGCGCCGCAGTCAGCCTTGACAAACGAGCACCAAAGGCAGTGTATAAGCACTGCGCCGCAGTGGGGGCATCACTCGCTCACTGCGCCGCAGTGAGAGTTCGGGGCTGAAAGGCTTTGACCGATCAATTGCATCAGAATGAAAGGGGTATAAATAGTTTACATAACCTAATCCCCAATTTATCAAGTCTTCTTTCTAAGAGCTGCACTTCAAGGAACACCTTCAAGGATCAATCAAGATTTCATCATCTTCCGATTCATTGAAGATTCACGTGCACCCACTTAGATCGTATCTATTTTATTGTCGCGCAATTTCTATTTCTCAAACGATTGGTACATCATGTTCTTCCTTTATTTTGATTGTTATTTCCATTTAATCATGAGTGGCTAATCTTTTATTCATCCACCTTGATGAAACTAGACGAATGATGTGATTGCTTAATGTTTTAATTCAAAGAGTTGATTTCAATTATCGTTGTGTCGAGATCTTGGTGATTTAATTCCTTTATTTTTATTATTATGATATTGGTGGCATGTGTGTTCTTCGTTAGTGGTACTAGTTGGATACATATGTGATTTTCTAACGGTTGCTTGTCTATGAGCAATTATCACTAGTTCATGGTATGATAGTGAATGTCATTTTAATAAAAGGAATCATTTTGTCAACGTGTTTTGTAACGGTTGGTGGTACCACGTTATTTTCACATAGGCACAATTGGTAATTTGATAGTCAAGCAAACTAATTGTTGGTAAGGTTGTCTAGGCATTGGTGGTACCGGCTTGGGTAATTAAACTAGCAACTTAGGTGTTTGGGTGATTTGTGAGCGGTTGGTGGTACCACGCGAGCATTTTATCCTTTCACGATTATCTTGTCAACTCTAAATGAATTTGGTCTTAATTGAATGCAATCATGTTTGAAGTCTAGCGAAGTCAAGGCGGATGATCTTTACGATTATTGTTTGAAGCTTTTCTCTACTTTCAAGTGTTTTGTGTTTTAAATTTATTTTAATTTAATTGTCAAGTGAGATTCAAAGTGTTCCACCCTATTTTCCAAACTACTTTATTAGACAATTGATTCAAACCAATCCCCGTGAACGAACCTGGACTTACTTTTTAACTATATTGCATACGATCGGGTCCACTGCCCGATAGTGTGTAGTAGTAATTTTCGAGGTACTTCTAGTTTTAAATTTTAAACTCGATTTAGCACATCAAGTTTTTGGCGCCGCTGCCGGGGATTGTGTGCCGTTTTAGTTGTTAAGTTAGTGGTTTGATCCTTCCTCATGCGTGAGGAAGTTATTTGCTTTAATAGTTTAGCTTTTCTTTTCTTGTCTTATCACAGGTGCAGTTGACGTGTTTGGTTAGTTGTGTTTTGCAGGTCTACTTCTTAGTTGATGAACTTGCGGTCTTCGGGTTTACCGCTAAATAGTCCTTTGAGAACACCAACAAGACGTAGGTTTAACTTCACAACACCTACACCATTCTCACCTATTGCTAGACCCACTCCTGATTCAGACGAGGAAGGGTTCTATTTAGACGAGTTTTTCAATCTAGAAGTTAAGTTAGAAGAGGAAATGGGAGACCAAGAAAGGGATCCGAATGATATTCGTTATGGTGAGAGGGTCCGTACTATTCCTACCAACCGTGGTAGTCCTATAAGACCTCCAGCCATTGCTCATGATTTCAATCTGAAAGGTAATCATCTTAAAAGCATTGAGGAGCAACAGTTTGACGGTAAAAGGAAATGGGATCCATACCAACACTTAGAGAGGTTTGAGAAGTTGGCACGGTTATACCAATATGGGAACAACCAAATGAATGCCGTTAAACTTGAAACATTTCCCATGTCCATTACCGGTGATGCTTTAGATTGGTTTAATGATCTTCCGGAAAATTCCATAACAACTTGGGACCAACTCAAGCAAGCTTTCATTGGTGAGTTCTATTCACTTAGAACTCAAAGGAAGTTGGAGAATTTGATTAGGTCCTTTGACCAAGATGAAGATGAAGATGTGGTGGATGCATGGATCCGTTTTAAGGAGATGTTGAGGAATTGTCCGGGCCATAACATGACTAAGGAGCAATATGTTGAGCTTTTCTTTGATGGCCTAGATAAGAAGTCTAAGCGTGAGTTAGGATACGCTTTCGGGGGTGGTTTCAACAAGATCACACCCAATGAAGGTTTTGATATTTTGGAGTCCATGGAAAAGGACAATGCAAATATGGATGATGATAGATTTTTGAAGAATGAGAGAAGGTTAAAGAAAGGTACTAGCCAAGGTAGGGTTGCAAAGGTTGAAGCTAGTCATGATTCTGGGATGATTGGTGAGATTAGAGCGCTATCTGAGCGCATGGAAAAGGGATTGCAAAGGAATCTAGACTCACTGGTATCTGAAGCTGGTGAGGTTGAAATTCCTGAACGAATGCAACTGGCATTCGCTTCAACTGATGCACCTCTTGAAGGTGAGTCAGAAAGGCAACTGGGCGGGCCTCAAAATAATGAGGGACCCTCCAGTTCGTCTAATGTTATGGTTGAGGATAGAGCAACCATAACTGAAGCAACCCCTATCACATCTATCCCTGGTGAAGATACTTCGGCATCTGATCCACCAACAGATGCACCCATCCAGGAAACTGGGGAAGGTCATCTGGAGACTGACCAGGAAACTGGTCAGCCCTCAGTTACATTCATGGATCTGGACATGAGTGTTAATGACGAGGAAATCCTTATAGAATCTTCGGATTCTGAAGGTACTGAAATAGACTTGGAGATTCTTGATGCTTCTGTACAAGCTCAAGACCCTTCATCTCCAGTCTCACTTCCAGACGCATCAATTTCACTTTCACCACCACAAGAAAATGTGCCTACAAATATATCTTTACCAACATATTCCGCTCCTTTACCAACTGGGCAATTCTCATTTGCTCGAGAAATGCCACCCCCACCGTCGCCGTTGTTCACACCTGAGCATTCTCAGCATGAACAACAATTTGATTTTCCAGTCCTTTCTTCAACCACCACTCCAATTATATCTTCAACTGCTGGTTTGACAACTGGGGAGACTTCCTTAAGTTTGCCTCCTCCAGTTGCTCTAGTAGTAACTGCTAGTGGTCCAGTGACACCTTCTCCTTTGTCACTGGACAGTCAAGTTGTCTCACTTCAAGCCGATCTCCAAAACCTTCTAACCAAGGTGGAGGAGATTCAGAAGACACTTGACAAGAACACCAAGTCATTCTCCAGATACCACAAAGATCATTTGACAAACATTAAGGTGGTCGATCTAGGGATCAACAAGTTTTCATCTAATGAAGACTTGGTGTTTAGAAAGCTTAATGAGTTGGTCACTGGCTGCAACAATCTGGCTGGTACTCTAAAAGAAGCCTTTGACCTAACTCACTCCAAGGTCACCAGTTCAATCTCCAACTTGCTGGGAAATACTGTCAGAACTTCAGAAGTTGACTTGAAAGAGATTGAAAGGCAGGTAAAGGAACTTATTGAAAGACCTGGCCTAGATGTAACTGGCCTTGGAGATCAGTTGATGACTTCGGTTGGTCAGAAAATAGAGGATACACTGGGTGCTAGAGAAGAGCATTTGATTGAAAGGGTGATGTCTGAGATCACCAAGCTGGCCACTCCTCAGGTTGATCTGGCCCTACTTACCAGTGAGATCAACCAGTTGAGAGGCAGCATAGAGAGTTTGAACACCCAGGTATCTCTACATGCTCAATCAATAGAGAAACTGACAACTGAAGTGGAAAATCTGAAGAAGAAGGATGATGAAGTTAAGGATAAGGTTGTCTCCGGTTTGGATGAGGACTCCAAAATCTTGAATGAATTGAAAACTGGTCAAGAACAAGTTAGTGCAAATGTCTTGACCCAGTCAAAGGAGACGAACCATTTATGGAGGTCCTTCAGGATGATGTGTGGCATCTTTAAAGAGTGTAAGGACATGCAGTCATGGCAGCCTCTTGACCGGTTGCCATCTCACCCCTCTGAATGGGAAGCAATCCGGGTAGGTCTAGATGCTGCCAAGGGGGAAAGAAGTTCAGTCCTTACACCAGTTGCACCTGGAAGGACTCCATCTGGAAGAGAATTGGTTGTGGCTACCAGTACTGAAGCTGGTGAGCAAAGAGTGGGTGGATCTGGTGATGTGGGTGTTAGGGGGAATGTGATGGACAAGGGTAAAGGTTTAGCTGGTGATGCATCTGCCCAGCCGGCCACTGATGTAATGTTGGAAACTGGTAATGCTGATATACTCCCTCCAGTTTCAGATAGTGATAGTAGAAAACTGGCTAGACTTGGCAATGACATCAAAGAAAGAAAGAAAATGAAACAAAGAAACCAAGTTGAGGCCAGGGCACATCTTGCTCAGATCAAGTTGCTTGATATGAGTGATGCAAATCTATTGGGTATCACTAAGGAGGAGTATGTTAGGATTAAAAATGATCCCAGGATAGTTGATCTGTTAAATGAAATGCTTGATGTAGAACTGGACAGACACTATGCTGAGGATGAAGCTGAATTCGATGCCAGGAGCTTAAACATTTCAGTGGAGAAGGCCAAGGAGATTAGGGCCAGTGGTATTCTAAAGAGAATTGCAAATGTTAAAAAGGTTGTGAAGAGTGTATTGAATCCACCAAGAAGAAGGATTCCACAACCAAGAAGACCACTGACAAGAGATGCTGACCTTAGCACATTTGTTGAACCAACTGGCGAGGTATCCAATGAAGACATTAAGTCCGCTGTACTGGCTGCTGGTGCTGGGAGTATAAAATAACAAATGAATCTGAAGCTAGAAGCTACTACTCCCAGATCATGTCAACCAGAAGACATAGTGGTACTATCAATAGTGTCAATGTTACAATCAAGCCAGGCACCAAAGTTTTTCAAGTCGAAGTTAAGTATACTGGTGGGCCACTGGTTAGAACTGATGATCCTGGTGCTATGCAATATGGGTTCAGCGAATGGGTTGAGATGGTGAATATACTGGATGCAAAGGCACAAAAGAATAGGTTCGAGAAAGCATGGGTAAACTTTCTAAGGGGGAAGATTCAACATAAAGAAAATCTTGAGCAAAAGTTGAATATTGACCCTGAAGATACTCAGCCTATCTCTTCAGTTGCCAAGAGAAGAAGAACTGGCGAAGGGCCGTCTCATTAAGTTCTTTCTTCAGTTATCTACTTGTAATTTGTATTTACATTCTGTAACTTATGTAAATTCCATTTCCTTGTATAAATGAAGTTACCAGTTTGTAACCACAAGGTAGATAAAAGATTAAAATCTAACAAACCTAAAAGAAAAACCTAAGGCATTTATTGATCTATAAAAATGCCTTAGAAACTCAGATAGATTTAAATCGAACAAGTCTTTATAGTTCACACTTGTATAGATACAAGAACTAGAAAAAGACTTAGACTATATTTCTAGACAAATAGGGGGAATTTGTTAGGACCAGTTCACCTGGAACTGGCCAGTCACCAGTTCACACTTGCCAGTCACTAGTTGCATCTGGAGACTAGTGAAACTGGTGACCAAGAAGATTTGTCCAGAAATATATTGAAGTTCAGTTGCACCGTACAGTTAACGCAACTGAAGACTTCCTCCAGTTGAGAACTGACCAAGTTGAAGAAGCATTCCAGTTGAAGTCGAAGACAACAAATGGAGATAGAGAATGACAATGGCAGCGAAGCCCAGTTGACATTCTAGTCAGTTACAAACTGGAGACCAATAGTGGAAAGCCCTTACAAAGCTTTACACTGATTACGAGGAATTGACTTGTATACTTTATGTACCTTTACCCGGATAATAAGCCTTATCTTATTATTTAAGTATTAAAAGGTACATAAAGGTGGTTGAGTAAAGTCACTTTAACATGCGACTTTACACTGCCTTTTAAGGAATTAAATGCTATTCCTTAAATGCTCTCAACCACATTTGTACGGCTAAAGTTAACATCTCAATGTTAACTTTGCCTATAAATACAAGTCATTGCACAACCAAGAATTTAAGTGTTCGAACTCACAAAAGTGAAAACATACAAACACTTCACACTTTGCAAACCTGCAATATTCTTGGTGAACTTGTGCAATCTTCTCTCAATCGCTAAAAGGAACATTTCACAACTTTAAGTGTTTCGATTGTCTTGAGAAATTCCGAGTGTAGATCAATTGTATTTCATAGGTTGTTAGGATATTTACATTCGTGTATTATCTTGGTTCCGCATCAACCTTGTAATTGTTTAATATCAATAAATAAATTACACATTGAAAAATACATATTGTCTCATCAAGTTATCTTACAAGTTATTTGTATTATTGCATTGTTCTTTACTTATTGTCATTTATATAAGTAATCTATCTAGAACTTGGTATATATACACTGCAACTGGTCGTCTTCAGTTCAGTGCATATATTGCAAAGTAACTTCACCATCGACATAGAGGTGTCTTCAGTAGTACCATCTAACGAGTTGGGACTTATAGTTACAGATTTTGGAATGATTAAAGCACACCTACATCCAGTGGAGGATCTTGACAAGTGCTATATAGGTCAGCGCACAGGGCCTCGACTTTAAAACGGCCCCCCGATTTCTAAAAATCTTAGTTATATATTAGTATAATTTGAACATTTATTATAAAATCATTATCTTAGGGATTTACGGATGTTAGAAATATGTTTAAATGTAATTTCTTAAAAGAAAGACTAATATAATAAGTTCTAACTATTTTTATCATAAAAACATTTTTTTTTGTTAATAAATTTCTATAAGCAATTATTATCCTTTTTATACACTTATAGTAATATCGTTATATATATATTTATATATATATATAATCGTTCTCGTTATAGGGCCTCTTTTTTGATCTTGCACTCGAACCTCAAAATTCACTTGCCGGCCCTGCCTACATCTGAAAAAGTCGGCAATTTCATACTTAATTCAACGTCACAAATGCTAATATTGTTCGGATAGCTGATAATAGTTTTTTCTTGTTATTTAATGATGTGAGTGTAATGTATGATAAGAGCAACTCCAATGGTAGGTTGATGAAAAGCTTTTTGTGAAAGAAAAAGTCTTTGAATAGCTTTATACCATTGGAGACAATAGCTTTTTTCTACAAAAGCTTGATGTTCTTCAAGCTATTTGATCAAAGACTTTTTTCTACACACTCACACTCACTTTTAATTAAATACTTGTTATAATTCAACTAACACTTTTATTAAATACTTGTTTATAATTTCAACTAACACTTTTAATTAAATATCATATATTGATAGTAGGGACATTGAAAAAAAGTCTTTAATAACTTGATACCATTGGAGGTGCTCTAATAGTTGTTTTTTTTTATAATCATTTCGTCGTTGGTAGAGTTCCGCTGTATGAATTATTGTAGTCATTCATTATTGTAGTTATTCATGTAGTCATTTCATTTGTAGGCTCTTAGGGTAGTATAGGTGTAGGGTGTCAGATTGTTTTTTATTTTATATTAAAATAGTTATAGTTATGAATTGAAGTTAAAAGAATTAAGGAGTATATTTACATGAGATTAGAAAGGATTGAAGCAATAATCAAAATTTATAACTAAAAAGGATTCAAAAACATCTTAACATTTCATATATATAACTCATCAGTTTAGTAAAATAATCAATAATAGCTATATAAATTTAAAATTGCAACATATCTTTTTCTAGTACTATTTATGTTATATTATATATTTTATCAGTTTAATAAATTAAAATAATCTATAACAACAATTTATGTTAGGATTTATTTTAGAAAGAATATTGTATTACATATTTGATTTCATATCTAAACCATGTATAATATGACCATATACTTATTGTATTATATGGTACTAAACCCAAAATGAAATTAAGACAAAAATTGACCATATACACAATACAAATCCAAAATACATAATTTAAAAATAAAAAAATAAAAAAAACAATCTGATGCCCCCTATCCCCAATACCCATGAGACTAGAAATGAAATAGTAGCACTCTATCACATGCAACCCTTTTTCTTCAGTGAATGTTATTTCTCTGTTCCTTCTTTTCTCTTTCTATACGTACAATTTTTTTGTAGATTTTGCTCTCCCCTCTCCCTCACTTCTCTACACTTTCTTCACTACTTTCAACAACCATTCTTGATTTATTTCTACTTATATTTTACAATGAACACTAATCATCTTCAGATGATAGTTTCACCTTATGGCAAATGCTATATGGTACGCACAAATAACCGGACCCTTTGTTGGTCAGTACCAGATTCGGACGGCAAAGAGCTACGTAACCTGTCGCATAAAGGTTACGTCAATTCTGAGTATATAGATGTTATGCAGAACGATGGAGCATTACAAGTTTACCACGTCAATGGAAATTTTCCAAACCCAAGGGTCAGTTAATTTCAAAAACCAAACTTTTCCATTTGTGTTGTTTTCTATTTTAGTTAAAAACGACCCAATTTTGGGGAGACGTTTCCAGGCCATTTTCACCGGTTTTCGGAGGCCAAAAAAATGGTAACTTCCGTTCATAAGGGGTTGGTGGTGACGGAAAAAGATAAAAAGAAAAATGAGAATATAGAAAGAAAAAAGAAAGGGGGGGTTCGGACTTTGTAGTGTTATTCCATTAAAATAAATTCATTGGTATATTTAATAGTTATACTTGTCTATATATTTTGTGGTTGTTATGGTTAATAATATATATATAATAGATATATATATATATATAGTGAAGGGATCAAGTGAGAACCAACATATATGGCGAGAACCGTGAGAACCACTAAAAAACCATCTCTAAGGGCTTTGCCCTTAGAGTTAAGGGCTACGCCCGTACCGTATACAACCGTCACCATCTCTTGGATCGCCGCCCATCAAATCCATACCATTCCCATATGCGTCCGGTGACAACCCCTTTAGAACGGATAAGGGCAACGCCCGTACCGTATCCATACGTTTTCAACGCGTAACCCATATGATTTTTTACAAAAATTTTTTTTTTTTTTTTTTTTGGAATGGGTTTTTGTTAAAAGAAAATAAAATACAAAAAAAAGTTTCAAAAAATGAAAAATAAAAATTAAAAAAATAAAAAACCACACAAAAAATGAGAAAGAGGGAGGGAAACTAGTGGTTCTCACGGTTCTCTCCATATTTGTTGTTCTCACGTTAACCCTACCCTATATATATATTATATATATATATAAATCCGATATTTCATGAATATAATCTAACTTCATATTATTTTAACTAGTTATACGATCCGCGCTTCGCTGCCGAAATGATCAGCTTATGTTTAATGAATCGTACTACATTGTTTGCTTAATTTCTCACTTTATGCTATGTAAAAGGTATTATCGTGCCTAATAATTATTTTTTTGTATTAATAAAAGTGACTAAACAAATAATAAAGCCTCAACTTATGAGTCATGTCATGTAGGTATTTACAAAACACACGTGTAAGTTGTGGGTACTGAGTAATGGCCACATTTTAAATCATAATTAAAAGTTGAAATAAACCAAAACCACCTCCACCAAAATACTGTGGGTTACCTTTTTGATGTACTCCGTCCAGTATTCTTTGTTCTTATACGCCCCGCGTGCCCCGACCAAAGAATAATGGATAAGCCAAACAGCCACTTTCCCCGGCGATATCGCCGCGGAAAGTGCGGGCATCATGTCATTAATGGCTAATCTGACAGAATATTAGCGGGGCCCCCTCATTAGCGGCGAGGTCGCCGGGGAAAGTCCGGTCGGACTACATGGGGCCTTCTTATACTACCACCTCCACCTACCTTTTATTTCCTAAGTGTTCACATTTTCTTTCTTTCTCATCATCGACTTCATACTATCATAGTGATACAAATATTCCAATAGAAAGAGACATATCTACAATGAAAAGAAAAAAAATAGAGAGATCTACAATGAAAAGAAAGATAAATATTCAAACATGAGTTTGTGATTATATGAATCAAGACTGATTTATGAAGAAAAAGAGTAGGCTCCTTAGGCAACATGATGAAAACCATCACCGCCAACCGGAAGCACCTCCGGTGGCCACCGCCGCCGCCGCCGACGGAAGCTGCAACATCCTCTCGTTTCTCTCTCATGTAAGTATGATATATATTATTTGCTGATTTTTTAAACATTTTGTTAATTAGGTTTAAAGTTTAATTGTTGAGTGTTGTTGGCCGGGTTGGTGATTTGAAAGGTGATTGTGCTAGCGATGAAAAACGACTCGTCATTGGTCCTGTTGTTTAATACCAGTGTCAGTTGTCGATGATTGTCAGTTGCGACGAACGAAAAAATGAACGAAAGCCCAATGGCTGCAGCTTTTCCCGGCGTTTTTTTCCGGCAATGGTCCATCCTGGTGGTTATTTTTAGATTTGGTGTTATGTTTGTCTGTATATGTTTTTTTTGGTGGCTTTCTATTTGGACATAGATTTCATGTTAATTACAAAGTTGCCATTGTAAATAAGACAAAGTTGTTACTGTAGCTAAGCCTACTTGAAGAAAAAAGCAAAAGTTTAAAAGTTTTTATGATAAAACAATATAAATCTATTGCTAGGAAACTTTGATCACCCCATTTTTATCATTTTTTTATTTTTTTTTTGACAGGTTAATTTCAACAGTCGAACTCGCACTCCGAAGATACCTTCGCGAGCAAGATGCGAGACACCACCTTTATGAGAAAATACCGTCGGTGAGGAACCTGAGGCTCGAACCCGAGACCTCAGTAAAACTCACCCGGGCCGCATAGCGGATTAAGGAAAATACCCCTATCCACTAGGGTTTAACCCAGTGGTTAAAGTGAAACCACTGGCAATGAGGAATATTTCTTTCACTATAGCGGTTCACTTGATCCATGGGTACGTCCTGAGGCAAAAATGTTTAAAAAAAAAGTACATAAAAAAATGATAAAAATGGGGTGATCAAAGTTTCGGGCCTAGCAATAGATTTATATTGATTTACCAATAAGTTTTTTAATATATTAAAATAATACTTGAAGTTAGATTATATATGAAAATAACAGATTCTTATCTCTATCTATCTATATACTTAATAAAAGAGTAGTTATCCGAGCATTTAAAGCCCTCCTTTAAAATTTTAAGCTATCCTTAAACATGACATCTCCATATTTTTTTCAATATATTTATTTATTTTATATTTATATTTATTTATATATAAATAAATAAAAAACTTTATTATGTTACAAGGAAAAAATCTTCATATCTTTTATCTTTATTATACGTTTGATTAGGAAAAAAAATCTTTATAATTGAAGTATATATGTTAAATTGTTAATATATCTTTATTATTTGTATGATACTATGATTAGTTCATTTATTGTTTTTTATTCATGGTTATGACTTTTTTTTCCTGTTAGTAAATATATGTATGAATTATGAAAATACTATATGTTTATATGATGATAAACCTATGTAATTAATCTTTGAAGTAGTTGCTCACAATGAGAAACCTAAGGCTGCGATCTTCTTGAAACATGCAGATAAGATTATAGTTGTGTCTTTTATGATTTTTTATGTGTCTAAATCATATTACTAGCAATTCAATTGTGTATGTATATATGTTTGAATCCTTAAATTGTAAAGCACTTTTGTTTTATGTACAATTACATTTGTAGCATGTTTTTATTCAAAATCATGAGTTAGATCTTCTTTTGATCTTGGTATACCTATTAGAGCCGTAAACACACATCATCCAAAGTATGAATCGAATATTTTGCTGGAAAAGAAATAAATACTCCTAAAGATATTGTTTATGTCAAGAACTAAACTTTCTATTTTTTAAAATGACGTCAACATCGACTAAACAATTTTATTAACATCAAAACACTAACTCGGGTAAAAAACCTAATATATATATATATATATAATTCTCTCTGGCGTATCTCTTTGCTCGACATATCAAATTTATCCTATGTGTCATCATTACATACCTTGTGTTTAATAGCTTGACATCTCAGCAGCGAGTTTTATGCTTTCAATTATAACGGGAAAAAGAGTTTTATGCTTTCAATTATAAGGGGAAAAAAAAGCGAGGCAAACAAAATTCGAACTCACCACCTCGTGAAAATAGTAATATATCACTACCATCTCAGCTAGCATCAATTATGTTTATTTTTAGCCGCCCCTTACTAATTATTCATTGCTTATTTGATTTTTGATTCATATTGGGAATACATATATTTAATTTGGTAATTTTTCAAAAACTAAAAAAAAAAACAAATGCATTTGGAAATCTAATCTTTCATCATTTACGTTTTAACTTCTAAAAATTAATTATGAATCCGATCATGTTTTAACTCAGTTATGACTTTCCTCTCTATCTTTTCTATTTAAGTTCTTTATTTTTTTAATTTTCAATACATAGAAAACACCATTCTTTTCATTAGCATAAATCTAAAAGGCCCAAGCAACAAATATTTTACCCTATTTGTAAGTGACTAGCTCAAATAAATTCCTATCTCAAAGCCTTAATGTGGCTATATATTATTTGGATAATGATAAATATGTCTAATAATGTGCCTAAAAGTATGCCTAATGCATTCAAGTTTTGACACATGGATTCCACATCTTCTCTTTCATAATCTTTACCATTAAATTTGACATGTGTCAACTTCTCCTTATTTGACATACTTTTAGGCCTATATTTTAGGCACATTAATCATTTTCCATATTATTTATATATATTGAATTATACTGAACATGCATATATAATAAAGTTTCTTACCAAAAATATTTAGTATTGAAGTAAAATATGATATGAATCGACTAATAAGAATTCACCATAAATATATCTTAAAGACATGTTACAAATTCAAAACAGTTTTCGTATTTTAAAGGATTTTTTCTAATTCTTTTTAAAAACTAACCATGATACTTAATTTTATATATCTTTTGAGATATAAAATTTCTTATTTATATTTTTTATTTTCCAATATAAATCTATTACAAAAAAAAAACTTTATATAACTTGAAACATAAAAAATTTAATATATTATTATTTATTTCGTTAGTTTTATAATTTTATCTATAAACTGAATTGTTAATAAGAATTCACCAGACTAATAGTTTCTTACCAAAAATATTTAAATTTAATAACTTTATTATGATATAAATCGGTTAATATAAATTCACCACAAATATATCATTAATGTGTTCCAAGTTCATAATAATTTTCGTCTCTTAGAAAATTTTGCCTAATTATATTTAAAAAATAATCACAATTCTTAATTTTGTATATCATTTGAGATACATAATTTCTTATTTATATCCATATTTTATTTTTCAATACCAATTAAATGCAAAAAGATAACTTTAGATAACGTGAAACATAGCTTAAAAGATTATTGTTTGTTTCGTTAGTTTTATAATTTTATCTATAAACTGAATTGTTAATAAGAATTCACCAGACTAATAGTTTCTTACCAAAAATATTTAAATTTAATAACTTTATTATGATATAAATCGGTTAATATAAATTCACCACAAATATATCATTAATGTGTTCCAAGTTCATAATAATTTTCGTCTCTTAGAAAATTTTGCCTAATTATATTTAAAAAATAATCACAATTCTTAATTTTGTATATCATTTGAGATACATAATTTCTTATTTATATCCATATTTTATTTTTCAATACCAATTAAATGCAAAAAGATAACTTTAGATAACGTGAAACATAGCTTAAAAGATTATTGTTTGTTTCGTTAGTTTTATAATTTTATCTATAAACTGAATTGTTAATAAGAATTCACCAGACTAATAGTTTCTTACCAAAAATATTTAAATTTAATAACTTTATTATGATATAAATCGGTTAATATAAATTCACCACAAATATATCATTAATGTGTTCCAAGTTCATAATAATTTTCGTCTCTTAGAAAATTTTGCCTAATTATATTTAAAAAATAATCACAATTCTTAATTTTGTATATCATTTGAGATACATAATTTCTTATTTATATCCATATTTTATTTTTCAATACCAATTAAATGCAAAAAGATAACTTTAGATAACGTGAAACATAGCTTAAAAGATTATTGTTTGTTTCGTTAGTTTTATAATTTTATCTATAAACTGAATTGTTAATAAGAATTCACCAGACTAATAGTTTCTTACCAAAAATATTTAAATTTAATAACTTTATTATGATATAAATCGGTTAATATAAATTCACCACAAATATATCATTAATGTGTTCCAAGTTCATAATAATTTTCGTCTCTTAGAAAATTTTGCCTAATTATATTTAAAAAATAATCACAATTCTTAATTTTGTATATCATTTGAGATACATAATTTCTTATTTATATCCATATTTTATTTTTCAATACCAATTAAATGCAAAAAGATAACTTTAGATAACGTGAAACATAGCTTAAAAGATTATTGTTTGTTTCGTTAGTTTTATAATTTTATCTATAAACTGAATTGTTAATAAGAATTCACCAGACTAATAGTTTCTTACCAAAAATATTTAAATTTAATAACTTTATTATGATATAAATCGGTTAATATAAATTCACCACAAATATATCATTAATGTGTTCCAAGTTCATAATAATTTTCGTCTCTTAGAAAATTTTGCCTAATTATATTTAAAAAATAATCACAATTCTTAATTTTGTATATCATTTGAGATACATAATTTCTTATTTATATCCATATTTTATTTTTCAATACCAATTAAATGCAAAAAGATAACTTTAGATAACGTGAAACATAGCTTAAAAGATTATTGTTTGTTTCGTTAGTTTTATAATTTTATCTATAAACTGAATTGTTAATAAGAATTCACCAGACTAATAGTTTCTTACCAAAAATATTTAAATTTAATATTTATTATGACATAAATCGATTAATAAGAATTCATCATAAATATATTATTAATGTGTTCCAAGTTCATAATAATTTTCGTCTCTTAGAAAATTTTGCCTAATTATATTTAAAAAATAATCACAATTCTTAATTTTGTATATCATTTGAGATACATAATTTCTTATTTATATCCATATTTTATTTTTCAATACCAATTAATGCAAAAAGATAACTTTAGATAATGTGAAACATAGCTTAAAATATTATTGTTTGTTCGTTAGTTTTATACCTTTTTTATTATAAATTAAATTGTTAAAAAGAATTCACCACAATAATATTAATTATAAATTAAAAAATGTATAATACCTGACCAATTTTTAATTTAAAACTATATATTTATTTAATTATATACCATATGAGTTTATGTTTAATTTTATAACTAGATTTAACACTCGTGTATCAACACGGGGTTTTCTATAAAAATTACATTAATACTCGGCGTGGGTGGCAACAACTGCGACCTAATGGCGACGACGACTGGTGGCGATGGCGCCGATTATTGGTGATGGTGGGGGTGTCGAGTGGCGTATGTTAATGTAAATGTATTTGACGTAAAATTGGTAGTGGAAATATTTTAAAAGTTAATGGTTTAGGTTGGAAATTAGTAAATAAGAGTTTATGGTGTAATTAGTTCATTAAGGGGAAATTGAGTAATTTCTTATTAGTCTTTCCAATAGTGGGGGTTCATTAATGACAATTCGGTTATTTTCAATGTCCCATTTTTTTAAAATATCCAAGAAAGGAAAGGATGAAGAATTTTTATAAGGTATAGTATAGAATATAAGTATCATTAAATTTTTAATAATGAGTGAACAAATTCGATGAATACGTTCTCTTAACCGGGTCCGTTTATAGAACCCTCTCGCAATCCCCAATTTTAACATCTAGATAAAAAAAATGTTGTCACGTAGAGATCTCTGAAGAGAAAAACTCACTTACACTTACCTTATGTAGAAATTGAATACACATAATTACTCTAAAATATGCATAAGACAAGACTCAAGCCTAAGACCACTTGTCAGGAAACAAGCCTCCTATTTCCATTTATATGGTATTAAGTTCTTTCTATCTATACGCCTATAATATTACAAGGATTCATATATACATGATACATTTAATACATTTTCCTATATACGCATGATAATGCATGATACATTTTCTTATATACGCATGATAATGTATGTTCTTTTTATAAACTCATAGCCATAATATTACTTTTAGTTGAAATTCTATTCAAAAAATATATTTTTTTCTTCCTAACTGTATTTTATTTTCAATAATATTAGGAGGATGTCACCTAATAATACATTCTACCTATATTTTTTCTTTCTATATTCTCATTTTTCTTTTTATCTTTTTCCGTCACCACCAACCCCTTATGAACGGAAGTTACCATTTTTTTGGCCTCCGAAAACCGGTGAAAATGGCCTGGAAACGTCTCCCCAAAATTGGGTCGTTTTTAACTAAAATAGAAAACAACACAAATGGAAAAGTTTGGTTTTTGAAATTAACTGACCCTTGGGTTTGGAAAATTTCCATTGACGTGGTAAACTTGTAATGCTCCATCGTTCTGCATAACATCTATATACTCAGAATTGACGTAACCTTTATGCGACAGGTTACGTAGCTCTTTGCCGTCCGAATCTGGTACTGACCAACAAAGGGTCCGGTTATTTGTGCGTACCATATAGCATTTGCCATAAGGTGAAACTATCATCTGAAGATGATTAGTGTTCATTGTAAAATATAAGTAGAAATAAATCAAGAATGGTTGTTGAAAGTAGTGAAGAAAGTGTAGAGAAGTGAGGGAGAGGGGAGAGCAAAATCTACAAAAAAATTGTACGTATAGAAAGAGAAAAGAAGGAACAGAGAAATAACATTCACTGAAGAAAAAGGGTTGCATGTGATAGAGTGCTACTATTTCATTTCTAGTCTCATGGGTATTGGGGATAGGGGGCATCAGATTGTTTTTTTTATTTTTTTATTTTTAAATTATGTATTTTGGATTTGTATTGTGTATATGGTCAATTTTTGTCTTAATTTCATTTTGGGTTTAGTACCATATAATACAATAAGTATATGGTCATATTATACATGGTTTAGATATGAAATCAAATATGTAATACAATATTCTTTCTAAAATAATGCTAACATAAATTGGTTGTATAGATTATTTTATTATATTACTGGGGGATAAAATATATATATATAAGATAAAATAGTACTAGAAAAATGATATGTTGCAATTTTAAATTTATATAGCTATTATTGATTATTTTACTAAACTGATGAGTTATATATATGAAATGTTAAGATGTTTTTGAATCCTTTTTAGTTATAAATTTTGATTATTGCTTCAATCCTTTCTAATCTCATGTAAATATACTCCTTAATTCTTTTAACTTCAATTCATAACTATAACTATTTTAATATAAAATAAAAAACAATCTGACACCCTACACCTATACTACCCTAAGAGCCTGCAAATGAAATGACTACATGAATAACTACAACGAGTGTTATACCCGGCCTTTGGGCGGGGATAACAATTGGACACAAACTTGAATGCGGGTCATTAATTTTACAACTGTTACCATCAGAAAAAACCACATCCTTAAACAATACGTAAATTTAAAAACATAAAGTTTTTATGGCGAAATAGAAAATTGTAAACTATCTTGAAAGATATAAATTAAAAGCTTTGGTGAAAAAAAAAAAGACTAAAGCGAAGTACGATAAATTATCAAACATAAAATTTTAATGGTTAAATTTAAAAGTCTTAAAAGATTTAGTAGTTAAAGTATGAAACACTAAAACGTTATCACCTAAGTTGATGTCTACACAACACGTTAACTATTATAAAAAAAAACTAAGCAAGCAGGCTGGCTGCTGAGCCAGCTGCCTGCTAGGTAGCTTTACTATTCACACGAAAATTTTTATATAG
>CM067171.1:19034692-19048865 GCA_034093135.1 Erigeron breviscapus
GGTTTCAGATCAGTCTTGGGGGAACCACCACCTATAGTAACATTCCTGGTGGTTTTATGCGACAATCCACCCTGGCCGCTCATACGCGTTACCTCTGGTTCAAATATTGTATTTACTTCCTCATTACCCTTCATATTATTCCTCTCATCATCAACACCAACAGAACCGCCTACCTTAGTATTAGGATTTGTTTGGTGCATATCACCATCGACCTCAGGTAGTTGCTTCGGAGGTGCTTCTACAGGAGTTGATGTAGCCTTATCATTTACAGCTTCAGTGTCTTCTTCAATTAGATTATGAACAGTGTTTTTGAACTTTGCTGGAACCTTCACCTTACGTTTTAATGACTTGCGATTAGGAGACATCACAGGAAGGAGAGGTTTGTGAGGTGTTTAATTGCACGGAACTGAGGAAAATCATGAAGAACAATCAACTCTATAGGCGGATTTAGGGAGAATAGGGATGATTTTTGTGAAATTAGGTTATTCACTACTTCCCCCAAATCGCCAGAGAGAGAAAGTCAACGAGTCAACGTTTAAATTAGTTTACTTTGATTTAATAAATAGTAGACTTAAGAGTTGACATTGGCGAAAACGAGTTGTGTGCACTCGAATCGAAGGAGAAAGGACGGATCCAAGACTAATGTTATAAATAATAATTTTTTGATTTATGTTATAAGCCAATTTTTTTTTTAATATTAGCATTTGTGACGTTGAATTAAGTATGAAATTGCCGACTTTTTTAGATGTAGGTGTGCTTTAATCATTCCAAAATCTGTAACAAAACAAAAATAATGATATAGATTTAGTTATTCACTATATATAGTATTTAATCAGAATCAACAATATATAAATGTTATGGACCACGTAATACTAAACAAAAAAAAATAATAAAAAATAAAACCTCTTTGATATGAATAAGATCTTGTCATCATTATCATAGAATAAACAATGTATAAATGCAACAACCATTATCTAGCCATCTTGATGACTTATCAAAACCACACAAAGGACATGCATATTCTCCCTTGGTGCTCCACCCAGAAAGGTTGGCATATCCTGGAAAATCAGAGATTGTAGAAAGAACGGCTGCCTTTAAATAAAAGTTCTCCTTCATAGAGGCATCATAAGTTTTAACACCGACATCCCACAACTCTTCTAATTCCTTGATCAGAGGTTGCATGTAAACATCTATTTTATTCCCAGGTCCTTTCGGACCGGGAATTATCAAAGAAAGAATGAAGTTCGGTTGTTTTATCACATACCATGGAGGTAGGTTATATGGAATGACAAAGACAGGCCAAATACTATAAGCTACATTCATCGTCCTATATGGATTAAAACCATCACTTGCTAGGGCTAAACGAACATTACGAGGATCATTTGCGAATTCAGGATATTTCTTATCAAATTCTTTCCATGCTAATGCATCAGCCGGATGTCGCAACTTACCATCTTGCACTCGCTCAAAATGATGCCATTTCATGAGATCAGACGTCTTTGAGGACATGAACAATCTTTGAAGCCTTGGTTTGAAGGGAAACCAACGCAAAATGTTCATAGCCTTCTTCTTTTGTACACCTATTCCATCTTCTGGCATATCTTCCATGGTTTTCCATCTAGAAGTTCCACAAAAATTGCACGTCTCTTTGTCAACGTTATCATCCCAAAACAACATACAACCATCAGGACATGCATGAATTTTTTCATAGCCTAATCCTAACTTGGCCATGATTTTTTTCACAACATGGACTTTTTTAGGTAAAAGATTTCCTTCGGGCAACAAATCTTGAAGAAACTCCAAGAGCATAGAAAAGGATTTGTTGCTCCAACCACTAAGGCATTTTATATGGTACAAATAAACCAAAGATGACAGCTTACTATGTTTGGCATTTGGATACACCTTTTGTTCATCATCTTTAAGCAAATCATCGAACTCATTTTTATTATTTTGCATTGATGGTTGTGTGTTCAAATTACCATCTCCTTCGTCTCCACCTTCGGCTTCACCTTCAACTTCATTTTCACCAATATTCATTGGGGCGGTGGGAAAAAGGTCGTGTAGTAACTCATTCATATCCATTTGATAGTCTCCTTTTTCATGATTTGAGGTCGTTCTTGAAGATAATGCCTCACAAGTTTCACCATGAGATGTCCATTTGGAGTATCCTCTTTGAAAACCCCAACATACAAGGTGATCATAAACCTCTCCTCTCATGAAGTGAAATCTATTATGACATTGCGTGCATGGACACAATATCTTTCCACCCTCACTTGACTTATCAAAGGCAAAGTCTAAAAAAAATTCTACACCATTTACGTATTGTAGACTGGATCTACGGGTAGAATACATCCACGATTTATCCATGACAATAACTATGACATAAATGAAGAAAAATATTTAGAATTTAGGTAATCAGCTTATTGCCCAAAATCACAAAATCAAACCAATAAAATTCACAGATTACAAAATTAAATCAACAATCATCAAGCTAATTCAGTATCTAACTATGTATACATCAAAGTTATAACCCAAAGCTCCACAAAATACATAAATTTCACACCTCAAAGGAAAAATGATATATAATGTATATATATATATATATAGAAACATCAATTAATAAAATCAAACCAATAAACACAAAATCAAACTAATCACGAAATTAAAAGAATAATCAAAAAGTTAAACGAAATAGAAACACTTACAGATCGTTAGTGGTGCCGCGAATTTCTCTGGTCGGTGAGAAACGAGTGACGTTGCTGCTGTAGAGATAACAGATGAGATCGAGAGAAGATCAGATAAGATCGAGAGAAGAACAGATGAGATCGAGAGAAGATCGAGCTGAAGAAGAGATTTTCCGATCGATATGAGATTTTCCGGTGATCGAGCTGTAGAGATAACGTTGATCGCGAATTTTCCGGTGATTGAAGTTTGAGAAGAAGATCGAGAGTTTTTCCGGTGGATCACGATTCACGAATTGAGGTTACATCACGAATCGGGGATGGAGAGTTTCTGATTTAGCTAGTTTCTTTCATGACTCCTTTGGGATTTGAGAAATATATTAATAAACTTGTGTTTCATGCTTTTGGGATTTTTTTGTTTACGTATAGTGTAAAGAAAGTTTGAAGGGAATTTACTTTTCCTGACTGTATTGACTTTTAGTCATAAATAAAAGGTAAGAGTCACTAATTGTCATTTGTTTTGTAGTGAGATGACTATTACTCCGTATTAGATGATATGATAGTTTTCGAAAATCTCAGTGAAAACTAAACAAAGAAAGGAATATCTTATATGTAACACTTCGGTTCCAAATCAAAATATAAAATGTCACGACCAAATCTTATAATATAGCACTAATTAAAGAATACCTTATAATACTTTTTACAATATTTTTATCTTTGTAGCGTAATGTAATCTTGAACCTTGAACACACAAAAAAAACACCCCGTAACCGGTCACACTGTTAAGGAAATGTCACGCAATCAGTGCAACATTGACGTGTTTATGGTATTGTATAGGTGGTTAATAACCGGCACACCTAAAGTAAAATTGTGGTAACCTTTGCTATTTGTTTGTTCGTTTATAGGTAATGACATGTACAATCTTGGACAAGTGATCATTCATAGTTATAACGAGGAACCTGTCTTTAAGGAAGGTTACAACGTTGTGGATATAGATGACCAATGTGAAACCATGTATGATTGGGCGTGCGAGGCCAAGGACATTGCACACATGCTGTTGAATAGGTAAGATATATAACTACATTTGTAATACTATATACTGGGGTGAGATAAATTGAGTTCATGTCTTAATTTGAGTCAAAAGGGTCCATGTAACTTACACATGTGTAAGTTGTAACTTACACATGCGTAAGTCGTGGTGGCGGTGGTCGCCGTCGCCGGAAGATCATGGTGGTGGTCGGAGATGATGGTGGTGGTGGTGGTTGTATAATTTACACATGTGTAAGTCGTGGTGGCGGTGGTCGCCGTCGCCGGAGGATCATGGTGGTGGTCGGAGATGATGGTGGTGGTGGGAGGAGGTGGTTGGGATTTGAGGAGAGGGAAGAAAATCAATGGACCTTTTGGACTCAAATAAGACCTGGACTCAATTTCTCTTTTCCCACTATATACTAGTTAATATATACATATACATACATATATATAATATACTAGAGTATCCTATTTTAGGTCAATACATATTTAGTGAATATGAAGTTTAATCGTAATTATTAATGCTATGCACCAGGAATCTATCATTTGATTTCGTGATCAAGCATCCATGGCTGTGGGAGAACTACAAACGCGCCCAATTCATAGATGGAGCACATAAATTCTTGAAGAGTAATAAACAATATGAGGCAGGCATTCTTAATCGTAAGGCGGACTTTTTTGCGGTTCAAGACTGGGAGACGGTACTTCCGGATGGTCTTTATTCACGTGTGCCATATGACCCCAGAAGACGCAAGAATTTCATATATGACACTACTCATCCTTGTGAGCTCCTGAGGTTCATAAGAAATATTTTCGCTCATCATTCGGAAATTAAGGGGGATCTTATGCATTATCAACATGCTTATATCATGCTTGGCAGGGATGAAGGAGATGTAGAGGCCTCTTTCCGTCATTTGTTTCCAGAGTTGGTACTAGGTTTTTATAACTATATTAGGCTAAATGTCAACCAACCTCTTGAAAATTTGGAACATTTTTATGTGGTGGTATGAGTAGTTTGAACTAGGACATGTGTTTGATGAATTGGCTCACGTGAAGGTATTACTATAGTCAGGACTAGGACATGTGTTAAATGAATTGGCTTACTCGAAGGTTGATATATATATGGAGTGGCTAATATAGTCAATTTGTGCTTAAATGCATTCTCTGTACTTTATGGTAAATGGTGATTGCTTTTCGTATCAGAAAACGTAACGGGTTGTATTATTATTTTAATATAGTAGTAACCATGTTTGAAATCGTAAATAGGTTAACAACTATATCAATGACATTGACATTACGGGTTGCATTATTCTTTAACCCGCCGGAATCTCAGCTTTTTTGCAGTGAATACACGGGAACACTTCAAGCGTTAAAGATGGTATAAAAGAGTCTTTAGCATCTCCTTTAAAGCCCTTGATATCCAAATAGCTTACTTTCATGTTCTAGTCATCTACATGATCATGACATTGAACTACTAATACTAATTTCTAATTAACTTCTTTGATAAATCCACACGTATATGTTACAACACCACCGTATAACAAATGATATGATGATTTTCGTAAGAGGCTTACTTTTGAGGCATTTAAAAATATACACTACCAAGTACCAAGAGGACATAATGTTTTCATGTTATAAGTAATTTGGTATATATATAAAAAAAAGAAATATGGTGTTTTATGGAAATTTTATCTATATTATTTAATAAAAAAAATAACCCACTAGTGAAAATTACATGGAGGAATTCTCTAAAATACTATTAATGATTAAATTACATTATTAGTCATTTACCTTTTAAAATATTCTTATTAATCCCTTTACATCAACTGATTTACATTAATTATCTACATCACTCGACGATGTCTCCACCACCACACCATCGTCGTCACGACCACAACCGTCTTGCGCGTGTACCTCCTAATTAATAAAAATAAAATAGGTGTTACACTAATGAGAAACATTGATAAATATAACTCGTAGACTAAACATATTGATGATTAAGTTTTAGAGAAAAAAAGATTACCTTTTTAATAACCCTCTCTAAAATCCTACATAGAGATATCAAAACAAAGAATTTCATGATTTTTACCTTTTTAATTAATAACTTATTTTAGAGAAATTGTTTCAAATCGTCCATGTGGTTTGCTCGATTAGCATTTTTGTCCTTGTACTTTTTTTTCCATTAGGTGCCCCTGAGGTATGCATTTTTATTGCAAACCGTCCCTGGACTAACAGCCGTTAGTTTTGCTCCGTTAAACCTCTCACGTGCATACCACGTGAGGGTATAATCGTCAATTTTGTAACCACATGGACTATTTGTAATAAAAACTCATCATCTTCCTCCCCCTCTCACTCCCACCGCCGGCCAAACTTTCGGTCACCCTCACAACCGCCTGCCCCCGCTCTTTTCACCGGAAAAAGATTTTAGCCATCATCCCCAACAACACTTAGGGCACGTTTGGTAGGGGGAAATTCAGGGATATGAAAAGAGGCAGAGAAATGAAATAAAGAGAAATGAAATTAACTAAGAAATCAAATAATTTCCAGTGTTTGGTAACATTAGAGAAAATGACTTGAGAAATGTCGAAGAAATCAATTTATACGTTTGGTAGAGAGAAAACAGAGAAATGGATGTTGGATGACTCCATAAGGTATGCATTATTGACCAAACTACAACCACAAACACCTTTGACTGGCTATATATTTTGTGTGTATATATTATATATATATAAGTGCAGAGATCGAAGTTACCAAAACAAACAAACTGGATGAGTTTCATATTACACAGATTAACCAATTTCATTAATTAAATAGATTACCAAAACAATACAGATCGGAGGTGACAACTGAAATCGAAGCAACAAATGGGGGAATCTGTCAAATCAACAAGAAGTCAAGAATGAATCATCTTTAATGGAGGTAGAGAACAGTGGGAGAGCATGATGACAGCGGGAGAGAACCATCAATGTTAACTTGCAAATTGCCATAGAAGATAATGAATAGGGTTTGGTGGTGATTTTTCAATCTCTGTGGAAGTCACATGCCTTTTGATTTTTATACATGGTTAAAGACAAGAAAGCAAGTGGGGAGATGTTTTCTCCGTGTTTTATTTTTCAAGGCCAAAAAAGAAGAGAAAAGATTTCCACCCTAAAATTGGAGAATTTGGGTCATGTGTAAATTGATTTCTCAGGAAATGGATTTCTCACTTTTTCTATTTCTCTTGATGTACCAAATGCAGGAAATGAAATCATTTCCATTTCTCAGCCTCCAACTCACCCTACCAAACACACCCTTAGGGTTTCATCTTTAACCCTAAGCATTTGTTGCTTCATCACCACCACATAACCGACGCTACTGTTGCTGTTGCTCCGCCACTCTATCGCCGCCGCCGCTGCTGTTCTGTCTTCCGGCCACCACTACACGACTCCATAATATCCCAGGAAGGTAAGAAACGTATGTAAAGATCTTCTAAACAAACCCATTTCGTCCCTCTCTCTAAAAACCCTAATCTTCTTTTTTTTGTTTTCTTTTTCTCTCTCCTTAAAAACCCTAACCTCCAAAGAAGTTGTTTAAACTGTCCTAAAGACTTAATGATAAAACGTGGATATGCAAAGCTTTATTGTTTTTCGTAACCACCGTGGGGTGGTTGTTCTCGGTTTCTGGCAACTTTTCCGGCGGTGGTCGGTCGGTTAGTGGTGGTGGTCGGAGTTGTTCGGGAGAAGAAATCCTAAGGATTTTTTTAAAATCCAATGTTTCTATTACAAATAGTCTCTGTGCTTACAAAATTGACGATTATACCCTCACGTGGTATGCACGTGAGGTTTAACGGAGCAAACTAACGGCTGTTAGTGTCAGGGACGTTTTGCAATGAAAATGAAAAGTAGAGGGACACCTAATGGAAAAAAAAGCACAGGGACGAAATTGCTAATCGAGCAAACCACAGGGATGGTTTGTGACAATTTCTCTTTATTTTATCTCTATTTATCTGCCGTTTTTGATTAAAAAGTTTAAGAGAAATTGTCACAAATCGTCCCTGTGGTTTGCTCGATTAACATTTTCATCCTTGTGCTTTTTTTTATCATTAGATGTCATGAGCTATTCATTTTCATTGCTATTCGTCTATGCCACTAACTCACGTTACTTTTAGTCTGTTAAGTCTCTCATGTGCATTGCACATGAGGGCATTTTAGTCTTTTTGGATATAAAACTCCTTCTTCCTCTTCTTTTCTATCCAACAACCATCATCACTCTTCTTTTCTGCCCGATTATAAAAACACTTTCCCCCCAAATAAAAAAAGAACCCAGATTATAGCACAAATGAATAAGTGAATAACCCAGATTCAAGGTACAACAATTTTGCTGAATTCAAAGGATGCACAGTTTTTTTTTTTAACAGCAACGAAGGATGCATAAATGCATCGTTTGTGCATCCGAAATAAATGCGAGTAGGTTTGTAAAATTCAAACAAAACTTGATATATCTACATTAATATCAAAGCAAGATGCACACAAACAGTGGTGTTTGTACATTGTAGCGGCCAGCCATTTCGACCCAAAAACCGGCGAGTTAGTCGGCCAATAATGATATAAAAAGGGGTTGTTTAATAAGGTATGTGGGAAATGGGTTTTGATCTGGGTCGGGTATCTTGCTCTGCCACTACACTTTATGGGAATGGATCTTTTTTTGAGTGTCGTTTTCATCTCGTCGGAACACCCATCTCCGACCATCCATGAGAGAAACCTCCGCCCATCCATAAAAGAAACCCAGGTCATATCTTCATAGATTTCAACCTTGAGGCAAAACCCATGTTTTGTTTTTATGATTTTGGGTAAATTAAAATGGTGAAGAAGGTATCGGTGGTTATGGATATAGGTTTAGATATGATTGATATAGAGAATCATATATAGTATTTAACACTTGCACATATTATTTGAGGTAGAGATTTAGATACAGATATTCGTATGTATATGTATAGATTAATTTTATATTATTATCACAAGTAGTCCATGTGGTTGATAAAAGGACGGTTATGCCCTCATATGCATTGCACATGAGGGATTTAACGGAGCAAAAGTAACATCAGTTAGTGGTAGGGACGACTAGCAATGAAAATGAATAGCCCAGGATACCTAATGATAAAAAAAGCACAAGGATGAAAATGCGAATCCAGCAAACCACAGGGACAATTTGTGACAATTTCTCAAAGTTTAATCTCTCTCAATTGTGTGTCATATGTCACATGTTTAAATTCTCTTAACATAAATTTCACTTTACGTTTCTTCATATGTTTGTCATAGGCGGCACATTTTACTTTTCAATTTTGTCATTAGTTTAATTAAAATTTGAAAACAGATTATATGTAAGTCGGGCCAACTTGTTATTCAGGCATACCTTTGGATCATCTGAAAAACTAGCAACGCATGCATCTTCTCGAATAAACAACCTTCCATCCGTTTTGCTTTCTAGGAACGGTAGGGAATTAGCTTTTTATGGCTTTCCAATAGATCAACTTCACTCAACATCATTTGGTCCCAATGGAATAGTTTCAATTTTTAATCTTTCATTGTAATTTCGTGCTTCTTGTATCAGTGGCGGATCCAGAGAATTTGTTTAGAGGGGTCACTTTCCGTTTAAGCTGTAGTGTAAATGGTTCAAACGATAGGTTCGGTTTAAAACAAACATGAAAAACGTACACATATAAGTGTTACACTAGTTGATGATATACTCAAACACCACAATTCATCGCGAATACATCATTACACTAATTGATAATATACTCTATGTATCTCTCTCTTAATTACATCAAATGCATACATATTAGTTAACACACTAATTAACAAAAAAACACACATAAATTTTCACTTGATAACATAAAAGCATAAGAAATAGTTGCATGTCGAAACAAAATCACATACAATTATTCTTGCATTGAGATCTTACGATATAATACTTCATTAATTATAACATGTTAAGGAACAAGTTGAGTTTATTAAGAGTAGTTATATTGATAACGAATAAAATTATCCAAATTAACACTTCTTTTATAACTTTCATTAATATTTAATTGCTAAATATTTAGTATATGGCTAAGAAAAATTAACATATGTTAGGTTATTGGGATAAGTTGAGGGTGGGGCAAGGACCCCCCTAATCCTTAATTGCATCCGCCACTGTCTTGTATGTATCTTCTAGCTCCTTGCCAGAATTCATATAAATAAAATCCTGAGTTTAATGTTAAAAAAAAAGTATGAAATTTATGTTTTGTTGACATATGGCTTGATATAGAGATGGAAAATTAATTATTACCCGCTTACGTTCATATATAGCAGCTTGTGTTTGAAAGTTTATGTCACCGACAAATGTTTGTACAGTGACAAATAATATCGTAATACTTAGATTATATAGATGCTTGTATGAGTTATTGTATCTGAATCTTGGATTTGTTTGTTCCACATGCTTCTTCCAATGCTATTGTGATGACACTTCTATCAATGTTTTAATTGGTGCATCATAAGTCATAACCCCATGGGTAATAGGGTGTACAATATCATTGGGGTTGCATAAGATAAGACCAAAGCTCCAACTGTTTCAAATCTATAAAGCAAGCCCAAGCCCTTGATAGTTATAATATTTGATCTCTAAATCTAATACTCGTATAAGTTGTTAAATACGAGATTTGGTTTATATATTTTTTTTGAAAGGTGTGGATCATTTGCTCGCAATAAGGGATCTAGCTTACGTTGTCTTAACCCGGTCCGCTTGTTTTGTATGCCGTCCAACATGTATTGCTTTTCAAACATAAACCTTCATTAATTGCATTTCTGTGTATACTATTTTGTTATTTTTTCATTCATTAGTTACATAAGGTTTCAATAAAATTTTTTTGAATAGTTTATCAAGTAGTGATCCTACAGACGTTAATTGAAGTATATGTCTTCTCTTTTATTCTTGATCGATTTCGATACAGATATTTGTGTGATACATTGTTACAAAAATTACAACCAGCCAAGCTATCATCAAGAAATAACATCAATCCTTGTATTCCACGGGATACCCATGAGGCCAAATCAAATAGGCGAACATCCATTTTTGGAGCAACCAAGAAGTCAAATCGACAAAGACACATAGTGGGACTTTATAAGTTACAATCATATTATTTAAACATTTCATTGAAGAATTTAAATTGGTCTAACACCTATAAGAATGTTAACATATCAAAACTATACAAAGAAAACATATTAAAATGCGGAAACTAACACAAAATCTTACTTGAGAAAAAGTTGAAAACTACCACATAGTTGTTTTGTGGAGATATTTAAAATAATAAATAAAAAAAGACATTTAGGATTAAAAACTAATGGTTGAAAAAGTATAGGGAACAATTACTTTATGATGTAGTTTAAAACTTTAAATAATAAACAGATTAATTTCAAACTAAATCATTTTAGAACTTAAAAAATTGCAATGTTTTTAATTTTTGTCCAAATTTATAATCAATATTCAAGCTTATATTAACTATAGAGTAAATTACACAAATTATACCTGAGGTTTGTTCGATACTACATTAATCATACCTACAATTTAAAAATTACGCGAGACATACCCATCGTTGTCAAAAACTTACACTGACCATACCTATCGCTGACGGTCGTCTATTTGGCCGTTAAGTCAAGTCACGTGCCGTGCATGTGAGGTATCAAAACCGTAATTTCGTGTAAACTTCAGGTATCATCCGTGTATTTTACCCTAATAAAAAGTTATTAAGATATTTAGAGTTTTATTTATACTTCAGTTATTAAGTATGGTAGATATGAACATTATTATGAAAAAATTCTTTTTTTTTCAATGAAAAGTATATCAAGAAAAATAGTTGATACAAGAATGCATTTATTATTATATATATCATTATTATTTTGTTATATGTGTATAGTGAATAAAACAAGGATCAGAACCATGAAAACCACTAAAATTTTCACTTTTATATTATTTTATTATTATTTTATTTTTTATATAATTTATTTTTTAATAGAAACCTATTTAAAAAAATACAAAAAAAATAATTAAATAAGCAATATAATTTTTTCGTATGGTTTGATAACATCCCCCTCAGATTAGAGGGGTAAAGCAAAGTCGAAGACTCGTCACGGTTTTAGAATATAATTTCACCTCAGATTAGCAATCTGTAGCATTTTGGGTTTGAAGTTCCAGGGTTAGTCGTTAGTCTGACCTTGGAATTTCTAAGCCTAAACCTGTATCGTTTGATGACATCCTTTCATAAATTTTTTATTTTTTATTTTGAAATAGGTTTTTAAAATAAATAAATATATGTATGTGAATTTTAATATAGAATATCTACCCACATAAATGAAATATAAATATAAATATCTTAATAACTTTTTATTAGGGTAAATTACACGGATGATACCTGAAGTTTACACGAAATTACGGTTTTGATACCTCACATGCACGGCACGTGACTTGACTTAACGGCCAAATAGACGACCGTCAACGATAGGTATGGTCAGTGTAAGTTTTTGACAACGATGGGTATGTTTCGCGTTGTAAGTGCACGTCTATGTCAATAGCAGTCTAGATTGTTTGGGCTTATATTGTTATATGTATTTGTAATGTGATTGTCATTAATGAACTTAGTATTATGCATAGAATACTAGATTAAGATTAAGTATTGAATGTATAGTAAATCTGCTAAGTGTGAATTGCGAGTTCGCAATTCACAATAGGTAATACGACCCCGTATTTGCAGGGTCAAATACGAGGCCAATCACAGAATGCGACCTCGCATTAGTGACGGGCTGGGCTGGGTTTGCGAGGCCGACTCGCTGAAGCCCATGTCGGGTGTTACCTATATAAACCTAACCTTAACAGAGTTTAGGGTTGAACATTTGTCGAAATATCAAGCAGGTATTGCAGGTTATAGTCGTCAAAGGTTGTTCCGCTAGCCCGAAGAAGATCTGCGAGGCCGCAGATGATCTAGGGGCTTTTTGTTGATCACCAAAGTTATTGTGAGGGATTCCGCACATCAAGATAACTGGAGCAAGCTATTGACGATCCGTACCAGGGGACTTACAATTGGTATCAGAGCCTCTTGGTTTAATACTGGAAGGTTATAGCTTGTTGGTGATAGACAATATTGATTTAGGGTCGTTTAGACGTGATTCTTTCACGAGTTTACGACCGGAAATCTTGTTTGTGACATCGATTTGTATTTGCAGCAGTCGAAGGTGTTATTGTTGGTGTTTAGGGTTTCGAATTCAAGAGATCTAAGGATTCCAGCAGCTTTTGCGACCTCGCGGGCTCGTATTACCTCATCCAGCTCGTATTGCGACCTGGGTAGCTAATTACGACCTCGCCAGTTCAATTGCGACCTCGTGTTTCGTTTGCGACCTCGTGAGCTCTTTAAGACCTCGCCAGTTCAATTACGACCTCGAGTAGTTAATTGCGACCTCGTTTTTCTTCACGACCTCGTGAACTTTACGACCTCGTTTTTATAAACAGTTCGTGAATTTTGCTAGCTCGGAGAAAATGACGTCTCAATTACCCGCAAATTATCAATCTTTGCTGAATCAACTAATTTTGATGGATCACGAAACCGGAAAGGCCAACTCACGCCCAAGTTAATAAGCCTTGATAGATATTTCAGTTGGAAGGGCAGATTCGAGTCATATTGCAGGTTAATGGATGTGAGGATGTGGATATGTATTGTTAATGGTTATGTTCATCCCACTGTGCAAAATGATAAAGAACCTACTGGTTCGGGTGGTGGAAAAGCAGCTTCGTATGAGCAAATGACTGTCGATCAAAAGAAAGATTATGAAGCAAAAAGTAAAGCTTTAGGATCACTCTGAATGGCTCTTCAAGGGGAATTGATGTGACCAATTTATATAGATCGCCCAATTCATTATTGGCCTTTTTTGTATGTGTTTTGAGTCGATTTTGTATGCATTTGGCGCGTTTATGGTGTTTGTTAGTGCTTTCAGGTTCTTAGCAGGTTGTGCGCCCATTTGGTACATTTTTTGACGATTTTAGCCCAAGATGTTGATCCAGTGTTCGAGGGCCGATGATAAAGAAGAAACAAGATTTCAACAAGAATTTACTGCGCCGTAGTGGGAGGGTTGTTGCCCCACTGCGCCGCAGTCAATGGGTGCCAAAGCCACAAAGATTACAGTGGTTTAACACTGCGCCGCAGTGGGGGTGGCATAGGCCCACTGCGCCGCAGTCACCTTATGATCAGAATTCCAGGGACTTTCCACTGCGCCGCAGTGGGAGCGCACCATGCCCACTGCGGCGCAGTGAGTGCACGGGGAGATCAGGGCTACAGCCTCTTTGCATCAGATTTGGGGGAGGTATATAAAGAAAAAAACCCTATTTGCCCAAGGATCCAAGTTTTTCTTTCTAGGAGCTGTTCTACCACTAGTCTTTGACGGATCATCGCAGATTTCCAT
>CM067171.1:19049865-19059865 GCA_034093135.1 Erigeron breviscapus
CTACTTCTAAAAGATTTCCTTTTTAGCGATTGAGAGAAGATTGCACAAGTTCACCAAGAATATTGCAGGTTTGCAAAGTGTGAAGTGTTTGTATGTTTTCACTTTTGTGAGTTCGAACACTTAAATTCTTGGTTGTGCAATGACTTGTATTTATAGGCAAAGTTAACATTGGGATGTTAACTTTAGCCGTACAAATGTGGTTGGGAGCATTTAAGGAATAGCATTTAATTCCTTAAAAGGCAGTGTAAAGTCGCATGTTAAAGTGACTCTTACTCAACCACCTTTATGTACCTTTTAATACTTAAATAATAAGATAAGGCTTATTATCCGGGTAAAGGTACATAAAGTATACAAGTCAATTCCTCGTAATCAGTGTAAAGCTTTGTAAGGGCTTTCCACTGATGGTCTCCAGTTTGTAACTGACTAGAATGTCAACTGGGCTTCGCTGCCATTGCCATTCTCTATCTTCCATTTGTTGTCTTCGACTTCAACTGGAATGCTTCTTCAACTTGGTCAGTTCTCAACTGGAGGAAGTCTTCAGTTGCGTTAACTGTACGGTGCAACTGAACTTCAATATATTTCTGGACAAATCTTCTTGGTCACCAGTTTCACTAGTCTCCAGATGCAACTGGTGACTGGCAAGTGTGAACTGGTGACTGGCCAGTTCCAGGTGAACTGGTCCTAACAGTAACAAATAATGATATAGATTTAGTTATTCACTATATATAGTATTTAATCAGAATCAACAATATATAAATGTTATGGACCACGTAATACTAAACAAAAAAAAATAATAAAAAATAAAACCTCTTTGATATGAATAAGATCTTGTCATCATTATCATAGAATCAACAATGTATAAATTCAACAACCAAACCAACATAGATCAAATCACATACACCTAATCACACATATAAAGAGTATAGATTAATTACCCACAGATATTTAATGCTAAACTTGAAATATTGATCTAAAATTGCTGAAACACTAAAAGTTATGAAGTTTAGTATAGTTTAGGTTAAAATGGTGTTAAAATTTTGAACAAAACTAAAAATATATAGAGAGAATAATTGGAATGGAAGCAATGAAAGTGGGCTTATCAGCTAAGAAATAGATAATAAACTAGATTTAGACCCGTGTCAAATACACGGATTATTATGACATATTAAAAATAAAACTAAATATATGTAATTCAAGAGAAACTGTGAAAGAACAAAACAGTGAATCAAAATATAAAGAATGTAATTAAAATAATGAAAGAAGTAAATTCAAATATAAATAATGTAATGAAAATCAAAGTAACACAATATAATTTTGAACATTGACGAAAGCGTTTAACTTGTTCGTTTATCAATATCATGTCAAATTTGTTGTTGTAACTGTTTTCATATCAATATAATTAAAGAAAATTCTTATAGTTTTTGTTATGGTATTTATTTTTTATGAAAGTTTTGGATTATATCGTTGTTATCAATTAGATTTAGCCCGGATCATATACACGGGTTATTTACAACATAATTAAAATAACATTTATATTATTATTTAAATCAAAAACCTTATAAATTCAAACGTATATAAATATATAAAAAAAAACCGTAAATTCAAATGTAAATAATATAATTATATTAAAAAAAAAAAGATTATATGGAGAAAGACAAACCTTAATGTATGCAGAGTGATGGATTGATTATATAAGTTTTTGGTTTTCTTTAATTTCGACGGATGAAAATCAAAAGTGATTATTATGGCTATACGGCTTAAAATAAAAAACGTAACATATAATAATTTTTTGTTTTCTTTGATTTATATATATTTATTATGGCTATACATCTTAAAATAAAAAACGTCACATATAATAATTTTTGGTTTTCTTTGATTTATATATATTTACGTTAGAATTACTATGGATAAATCTACTTCTAAAAGATTTCTCTATATGTTTTAAAAAATTAAAAAACATATATAATAATAATATAATATGCTTTATAAGGGATTATAGATAAAGATAAAGATAAAGATAAAAGATAAAGAAGTAAAGATAAAGAAGTAAAATAAGATTATAGATAAAGATAAAGATAAAGATAAAAGATAAAGAAGTAAAGATAAAGATAAAGATATAGATAAAGATAAAGATAAAGATAAAGATAAAGATAAAGATAAAGATAAAGATAAAGATAAAGATAAAGATAAAGATAAAGATAAAATAAAGATAAAGATAAAGATAAAGATAAAGATAAAGATAAAAGATAAAGAAGTAAAGATAAAGAAGTAAAATAAGATTATAGATAAAGATAAAGATAAAGATAAAAGATAAAGAAGTAAAGATAAAGAAGTAAAATAAGATTATAGATAAAGATAAAGATAAAGATAAAGATAAAGATAAAGATAAAGATAAAGATAAAGATAAAGATAAAGATAAAGATAAAGATAAAGATAAAGATAAAGATAAAGATAAAGATAAAGATAAAGATAAAGATAAAGATAAAGATAAAGATAAAGATAAAGATAAAGATAAAGATAAAGATAAAGATAAAGATAAAGATAAAGATAAAATAAAGAAGTAAAGATAAAGATAAAGATAAAGATAAAGATAAAGATAAAGATAAAGATAAAGATAAAGATAAAGATAATAATTAAATGGATATTTATTTATACTATAATTAAAAGAGAAGGTTGAGTGTAAATTTGGCACCCTTAAAGTTTTTTTTAAGCCTAAAACTCTTTCCTAATTATTCTAGAGCACTTTTTTTTTTTCAAGATTTTTTTATTTTTTATTTATTAATAGATAATTATATTTAAAACTCTATCATAAATCTTTTACTATCAAAACAAATTTTAAATAAATAATTATATTTAAAACTCTATCATAAATCTTTTCTATCAAAACAAATCTTTTTAAATTTTAAATATATATAATATCTTTAAAACTCTCACAATAAGTTATTATATATACAACCTAAATTTTTATTAATTATTCTCATTCATATTACTCATTTCCTTCCTATCTTTAATAAACTAATCAAGTTAAGTAAATTTCTCAAAAAAAGAAACATACAATTTTTTTATATCACTTTAATTTTATTTTTAATATTTTGTTCGTGTTTGTTTATTATTTGATATTCAATTGTTATGTTATTGTTATTTATCATCTCTTTTAATTCAGTTGGTTGTCAAAAAAAAATTTGAACGTCGTGTTAATTAGTTAGTGGTTTGAACCCTAACAGTGACATCTAAGCGAGCAAGTATGTTAGCGGTTGGAACCCGAAGGCACCCCTGGAGACCAAGAGTGCGATAACACGGCCCCACGCGTCTAAAGAGGTAAATGCCCAAGACCATGGAGAATTGAGATTCGATCTCTGGTCTCCCAGCCAACATTTCCTCTCCAGAACCCCCAAAGAAGGCCCTAGGTGGCCACTTGATCTAAGACCAATGGTTAGTTTGTTGTCAATTGTAGTTTGATTATGTCTTATTCTTCTACTACAAAATGGTTTATTCTTTTAAATTTATTTTGTTCATGTTTTGTTATTTTTCACTTGTTTTGTTATTTATTATTTTGATATTTACCTTTGATTATATAATTTGAGACTATCCGTCCATCGAACGGGCTTGATGACTAGTTTAACAAAATAAATAAGGAAGAAGTTAAATTTTGGGCGGCTAATTGAAAATTTTGGAGAAAACTTAAAACAAAAATGGGGCACGAGGAATTTAAATCAAAACATGCCAATATATTTGGTTTCCATTTACCATACTCTATAAAGCAAATTATCCCTTTCTTTTTAAGTAATTAAGATTTTAAAATGTCCATATCACTTCTCTTCTCTTTTTATTAATTTAAATATCTCCACCTATTTACCTATAATACCCTTAATTTAAATATGACTTTTCACTCGTGACTCGGAACGTGACTCGACTCGTAAGCATCAGGACAGTTGTAAATATTACATAATACAAAATAATTATATGTATGTGAAGTCTTTAGATCAAAATATATGTTGATTATCTTAATACATTAACAAAATATTACATATTCGATACTTTTGAGTCATAAATTACAATTTATCTCCAAATTCGCACTTAAAGAATAACAAATACATGGGTAACAAACAAAACAATGTAGCCATAAATATATTATTATATACTCGTATATATAACTATAGTATCAAACTATAATAACTATAAGTTTGTGACTCATATTGATCCGGTCCAAGTTTACACAGTTCGCACGAGTTTGGAAAAGAAAAAGTCACCTAGCAAGTTGACTTGTTCGTGACTCGGGTATTATTATATGAAGACTCGGGTACTATTATATGAGATTTTTCCAGCCGTACCAAATGCAGTGTTGGCGTTAAGTTTGCTTTCAAGATTCAACGTTATCTAAATTTGCAACAATGTATATGTTTCTCTAATATAACTAAAACATGGAATCATATTATCTTATAATTGAATATGAACAGTATCTTTTTATTTAAAACTTTAAAATATATATATTTGGTTTAGTAAATTATAACTAATGGTCAATTGATGGCAATGGTTGTTTCACCACTTTACAAAAAGAAGGTTGTTGGTTCAAGACAATGCACACTATGTACATACTTTTTTACTTCGCTTGAATTTTTTTAAAGGTTTGAATTAATCGCGTATATCATGAGATTTAGCTTATGTTGTTTTAACCAGACCCAAGCTAGACGGCCTCCCGCTGAAATCACATTTTGATCTTTTTATTTTGATTTTAAATTTAGTATTGTTCTCTTTTTTGAAAAATGAATTTACTTTTGGTCTTTTTTTAGACCATTTTGTTTCTAAGTTCCTTTTGTAATTTTTTGGTATTATATTTTTTTTATTAACTTTTTTGTTATTTTTTTAATATTTGTTCTTTTTTTTTAAAAAACTTTTATTGTTTATTTTTAATTTTTGTCATTATAAATTTTTTTTAACGTTTTGTTTTGCATAATTTTTTGGAATTCTTTATCTCATGGTCGTTTTCTAGAAACACGATTATGTTGTTGTATTATAAACCCTTAAAAATAAAAAAACAACCATATGTTAACTTGATTTTGTCTAAATATTTGTTTTTTGACTACTGGCCGAAAACGGACCGATATAGTACGGATATGGTACGGGTGTAGCCCTTAACCGAATAGGCATAAGACGTTTAAGGGAGCTTCGCCCTTTATTGGGCGGAGCCATTAAGGAAATATATAAAGGAGTTGGAAGCTTAACATATTTGAAAATGATTTGGATTTGATGAAAGTCGATCCAAAGATGGCAATGGTTGGATACGATACCCCCTCTGCTATGGTGGTGGTGAGGGTGGCGGGTAAGAAGGTTAGTAGTAGTGGTAGTGACAGAGGCGGTAGAACGATGGTGCTGGTGGTTGGGGCGAGAGAGATGGAGAGGGAGAGAGAGAGAGGGTGTGTGGCTCAAAATTGGTTTCATGTCCTCTTGAAAATAAGAGTACTCAAATTATCTTCTTCCTTATGTTAATATATGTAATAATTTAAATAGCATCTATCATTCCCAATTCCATCTAACATTAAAATATAATAAGAATAGTTATATTTTTTTCTCTGCGCTAAAGTAATGACTAAATATGACACATAACATAAAAGTCATTGTTTGAGGGTTAAAATGTTTTAAAAGCTCTATAATTCCAAATAGCAATTTCATTATTCACTTGTAAATTGTCAAGAAAATAACCTTTAGTATTATTCATAACTTAATAAAAAAAACAATTGTAAGACGAGTAAAAGATTGGAAGAAATGGTAAATTTGGGTCACGATATATAAGACTATATGTAAAAGTTATGTTTAATTATTATTTTTTTATCATTCTTATGTTAAGAAAAATAATTGGTGATGAAAATTTCTTTCAATTGACATTGTCACATTTTACGTTTGTTACATTAAATAATTTGTGCAACTTGTTGCGTTTATATGCAAAGGTGAAAATCTGATGTATTTAGGTGGTTATAGTAATCTTTCTTGTCATTTACTATTTAGTAATTTTAGAGGGATACCTGTGTAATGCGGCGGTAGTGACGAAGGCGGTGGCGGCGACATACAGCGGTGGCGGCAATGGACGACGTTGGCGATGGTGGTGGAGGCGGCGACACTGGTGTTGACGGGTAGTAAAGGCGGTGACGGTAGTGGTGTGGTTTTTAATGTAAAAGTAACTGATGTGAAGTGTAGTTATTAGGGTTGAGTGATGTATGATGTTTATAAATTCATTAAAAATATTATACGTATATTAAGTAAAGACATCTAAATTAAAAAAAAAAAAAAAAAAAAAAAAAAAAAAAAAAAAAAAAAAAAAAAAAAAAAAAAAAAAAAAAAAAAAAAAAAAAAAAAAAAAAAAAAAAAAAAAAAAAAAAAAAAAAAAAAAAAAAAAAAAAAAAAAAAAAAAAAAAAAAAAAAAAAAAAAAAAAAAAAAAAAAAAAAAAAAAAAAAAAAAAAAAAAAAAAAAAAAAAAAAAAAAAAAAAAAAAAAAAAAAAAAAAAAAAAAAAAAAAAAAAAAAAAAAAAAAAAAAAAAAAAAAAAAAAAAAAAAAAAAAAAAAAAAAAAAAAAAAAAAAAAAAAAAAAAAAAAAAAAAAAAAAAAAAAAAAAAAAAAAAAAAAAAAAAAAAAAAAAAAAAAAAAAAAAAAAAAAAAAAAAAAAAAAAAAAAAAAAAAAAAAAAAAAAAAAAAAAAAAAAAAAAAAAAAAAAAAAAAAAAAAAAAAAAAAAAAAAAAAAAAAAAAAAAAAAAAAAAAAAAAAAAAAAAAAAAAAAAAAAAAAAAAAAAAAAAAAAAAAAAAAAAAAAAAAAAAAAAAAAAAAAAAAAAAAAAAAAAAAAAAAAAAAAAAAAAAAAAAAAAAAAAAAAAAAAAAAAAAAAAAAAAAAAAAAAAAAAAAAAAAAAAAAAAAAAAAAAAAAAAAAAAAAAAAAAAAAAAAAAAAAAAAAAAAAAAAAAAAAAAAAAAAAAAAAAAAAAAAAAAAAAAAAAAAAAAAAAAAAAAAAAAAAAAAAAAAAAAAAAAAAAAAAAAAAAAAAAAAAAAAAAAAAAAAAAAAAAAAAAAAAAAAAAAAAAAAAAAAAAAAAAAAAAAAAAAAAAAAAAAAAAAAAAAAAAAAAAAAAAAAAAAAAAAAAAAAAAAAAAAAAAAAAAAAAAAAAAAAAAAAAAAAAAAAAAAAAAAAAAAAAAAAAAAAAAAAAAAAAAAAAAAAAAAAAAAAAAAAAAAAAAAAAAAAAAAAAAAAAAAAAAAAGATATTAAGATTTGAAACATTTATCTTTAACAGTCAAGAAAAATAAAAAAAAAGATTGTCAAATATTCTATTTGAAAGAAACTCTACTAATATGTTATTCTTACACGAAAAAAGAATCAATTAAATCAATGGACAACCTCAATTAATAGATTAAACTAAATGATATCGAATTAAATTTCCTATTCTGATTCATACTAGTATATTCTTTTTTCACTTGACATGCTCTTTTTTGTTTGTTTCTTAGTATTGGTATCTTGGACATATATTGTTTTTTGACTTGACATGTCTTTGGGTAAGTTTATACTTTATAGTCTTTTCTTTCTATCAAGTATCAACTTAATTATAGACATAGCTCTTTTTTGTTTGTTTATTTGTATTGGTATCTTGGACATATATTGTTTTTTGACTTGACATGTCTTTGGGTAAGTTTATACTTTATAGTCTTTTCTTTCTATCAAGTATCAACTTAATTATAGACATAGCTCTTTTTTGTTTGTTTATTTGTATTGGTATCTTGGACATATATTGTTTTTTGACTTGACATGTCTTTGGGTAAGTTTATACTTTATAGTCTTTTCTTTCTATCAAGTATCAACTTAATTATAGACATAGCTCTTTTTTGTTTGTTTATTTGTATTGGTATCTTGGACATATATTGTTTTTTGACTTGACATGTCTTTGGGTAAGTTTATACTTTATAGTCTTTTCTTTCTATCAAGTATCAACTTAATTATAGACATAGCTCTTTTTTGTTTGTTTATTTGTATTGGTATCTTGGACATATATTGTTTTTTGACTTGACATGTCTTTGGGTAAGTTTATACTTTATAGTCTTTTCTTTCTATCAAGTATCAACTTAATTATAGACATAGCTCTTTTTTGTTTGTTTATTTGTATTGGTATCTTGGACATATATTGTTTTTTGACTTGACATGTCTTTGGGTAAGTTTATACTTTATAGTCTTTTCTTTCTATCAAGTATCAACTTAATTATAGACATAGCTCTTTTTTGTTTGTTTATTTGTATTGGTATCTTGGACATATATTGTTTTTTGACTTGACATGTCTTTGGGTAAGTTTATACTTTATAGTCTTTTCTTTCTATCAAGTATCAACTTAATTATAGACATAGCTCTTTTTTGTTTGTTTATTTGTATTGGTATCTTGGACATATATTGTTTTTTGACTTGACATGTCTTTGGGTAAGTTTATACTTTATAGTCTTTTCTTTCTATCAAGTATCAACTTAATTATAGACATAGCTCTTTTTTGTTTGTTTATTTGTATTGGTATCTTGGACATATATTGTTTTTTGACTTGACATGTCTTTGGGTAAGTTTATACTTTATAGTCTTTTCTTTCTATCAAGTATCAACTTAATTATAGACATAGCTCTTTTTTGTTTGTTTATTTGTATTGGTATCTTGGACATATATTGTTTTTTGACTTGACATGTCTTTGGGTAAGTTTATACTTTATAGTCTTTTCTTTCTATCAAGTATCAACTTAATTATAGACATAGCTCTTTTTTGTTTGTTTATTTGTATTGGTATCTTGGACATATATTGTTTTTTGACTTGACATGTCTTTGGGTAAGTTTATACTTTATAGTCTTTTCTTTCTATCAAGTATCAACTTAATTAGCACTTAATTATATCATTCAAAATTTTTTTCCCGAAAAGCCTAATCACAGTTACATAACTACTATTCATTATTTATGTCTATAAAAACATATATATTTTGATATATTACTAGTTATGTTCGTATTTTTCGATAGATAATGATGTTTTGCCGTTTGATCATCAAGATAAAACGATTGAGTTGGTTGATGAATTTTTTTCAACAATCAACGACAAACATTGAATTGCTAGAAGGATTTTTTTAAGAAATAACGTTAATCATCAAACACATTTGTACCTTAAAAGGATTGTTTTTATCTATACTATATTAAAAAAAAGTAGCACTTTATTTTTAAAAATCTTAAAAAATATGTAATATTTTCATTTAGCATCCCTTAAAATATTTTCACATACACTACCCTTAATCATAGTTGTCGACTCGTAACTTTTAACTCGACTCGAACGTGACTCGACTCGTAAGAGTCAGGACATTTTTAAATATACATAATATAGTATAATTTATATATAACGTCTTTAAAACAAAATATAAGTTTATTATCTTGATATAAATAGTTTTGATTCTTTTATTGAGAATTTAGAGATAAATTGTAAGTTTATGACTCAAAACTACTGAATTTGTAATATTTTATATATTGTATTAAAATAGATATATATATATATATGATATATAAGAAATATTTATATTTAATTATTTTTTAAAGTACAGTTGATTAGATATTAATCTATTTAAACGAACAAATGTCACAAACATAAAAGAACTATTGTTCACGAACAACGATTCACGAACATAAACGAACGAACGTTCACGAATAGATTATCAAACGTTCATGAACATAAATGAACGAACGAGAGTTTTGTTTATGTTCGTTCATTTAACTAAACGAATAGATTTTTGTGTTCATGTTCGTTTATTTAACTAGGCGAACACGAACGAATTTCTCCTGAACAATTCATGAACTGTTCCGTTCATTTACAGCCCCGATGGCTACGTATGCACACTTTTTTTGTCCACTTAAATTAGGACTTTCCTATCTAAAAATGTGTTTTCTAATCCGTACCTCCCGTAAGTAATCCGTTTCCAGTATGTACATTTTCAAATTGCTCCAATAAGAGATTGTATA
>CM067171.1:19064865-19105005 GCA_034093135.1 Erigeron breviscapus
ATATATATATATATATATATATATATATATATATATATATATATATATATATATATATATATATATATATATATATATATATATATATATATATATATATATATATATATATATATATATATATATATATATATATATATATATATATATATATATATATATATATATATATATATATATATATATATATATATATATATATATATATATATATATATATATATATATATATATATATATATATATATATATATATATATATATATATATATATATATATATATATATATATATATATATATATATATATATATATATATATATATATATATATATATATATATATATATATATATATATATATATATATATATATATATATATATATATATATATATATATATATATATATATATATATATATATATATATATATATATATATATATATATATATATATATATATATATATATATATATATATATATATATATATATATATATATATATATATATATATATATATATATATATATATATATATATATATATATGCGTTAAATATAAGTATGATAGTATAAAGACTTAGAATTTATATTTTATTATACATGCTAATAATATATATATATATATATATATATATATATATTTGTATATATATATACTAGCACGGTATTCGCCCATTGCAGCGGTGTTCGTGGTGGCGATGGTGTGGTGGTGGGAGACGATTGTTGGTGGTAGAGGCGACGTCGAGTGGTGTAAATAGTTGATGTAAAAATAGTTGATGTAAAGGGTTAATGGAGATATTTTAAAAGATAAAGGACTAATAGTGTAATATAATCATTAAGGGTATTTTAGATCTTTCTCCCATGTAACTTTTCACATGGGGACTATTTTTTTATAATATAGTATAAATATATAGTATTATTTAGTATGGTAAGTGAGTATTCATTTCCTAAAACAAAAAAATATTATTGCTGAAAAATCATCCTATTAATATTTCTGACAACTAAATTATGACATTTTCAGTCTTTCCATGAGGGTGTTGGGTCTGCGGAGAACCAGGTTCTTACCTTGAGAGGGCAATATAAACTCCTATTAATTGTAGTGTCGTTTCACGGATTAATAAGAGGGTTTCCTCTCTCTGTAGTTCCATGAAAATTCAAATGACATCATGCCCGAAAGACGTAGATGCCGATAAGTGGGACGAACATGTCTGACCATTCGAACGTTAAAAAAAATGTTATAAATAATTATATTAAATAAGTATATTTATTAAAATCTATCTATAATATAACTAAAAGATGAGTTTGGGGGTACACTTGGCACCCCTGAAATATCTTTTTAGGTCTAATACTCTCTCCTAATTACTCTAGAATTTATATTAATATTGTAACATCCGTGAGTTTTGACCGTTTGACTTTACGTGCAATTTGACTAACAATTTAAGTTAATGAAATATTTGGGTTGTTTTGTGATTAAATGACAATGTGGTATGTTCGTCGGGTCGATAATATGTTTTAATCGGTGTTTAAATGCCTAACGTTTTGTAATTTGGCTTGGGAAGAGAAACGGGTCGACCCGTGGGTGATCCACGACCCACCAGCCCCCCTTGACCCATTTCCCTCCCCTTATCTCTTCACTTTCACCACACATTTCCTTTTTCTCTTCTCTTTTCTCTCTAGCAAGAACTCCATCTCCCTCATTTCTTTCATTTCTCTAGCATCATTTGGCGTTTTGGAACTAGTTTAACTCGAGAATCATCATCCTCTTCATCTCTTTGTCACCATATCGAAGGATCAAAAGTCATAGTGCAAGGTTTTACCCATTTTGACCCAATTCGGGTTCTATCTCGAGAAGGAAGTTTTGGTAAGTCAAATTCATCCCATTTGCATCTATTTATGTTAGTTTACTCGTTTCAAGTTGTAACACCCCAAGCCAAGGCTCAGAATATCACGGAAATCATATAGCACAAGGTGGAATTAATGTAGAACATGAACTAAATGCAAATAAAGGATTCAGTGAATCCATACAATAAGATAAACAAGTATCAAAATTACATACAGAGCAAGTCACCATCAAAGATTACAACAGAACATCATAAGATGGCTAACGGTTCTAAGTACAATGCAAAAGAAGGCAAATGGATCCTTGATCCATATAAGTCCAAGTCCGGGTTCAACAGCAAGCAAACAATCAAACTCCACGCCCTGAATTAACCTGGTTACCTGAAAAGTGTACTAAGCATAGTCAACACACGGTTGGTGAGTTCGCAGTAATGGTCCATTAGAAACCATCGTCAATAATCATAATATACGAGTAGAGGTGAACCATGACTTACAGTGAGCCTCTATGAAAAACACAACAACATCCACAACAAGATTACACAAAACAAGTAAAACGTGTACTAAACAATATACTCAAGTAATATACGTAACATCCACTCAAATCAAGTATCATATCCTCTTCAGTGGGATTTATACATGTCACACGTCATATCCTCTTCAGTGGGATTTATACACTACATATGTCATATCCTCTTCAGTGGGATTTACATACGTCACATCCTCTTCAGTGGGATTTATATACTACATATGCCATATCCTCTTCAGTGGGATTTATATACGTCATATGCATCAATCAACATCCTCAAATTAAATTAAACTATACGTACATACACTTAGGAGGATTCTACTTTCTTCGAGTCCCAGATGCTTATATATAGGGTCACCCGCAGCCTTCCCACCACATCTAAGGCCCATTGAAAGTAGAACCGACTTCCATGTCTATACGTCTATCCTAATAATAATAATATACTTCACAACTTAACTAAGTCAATCAAACGTAATGAACCGTCTCATCAATCTCAATCACAAAACCATCATATCACAAATCAATCAAACTACAATGCACATACATTTCATACGACTTTACATTTAAGGAATCATAGATGCTTATATATAGGGTCACCCGCAGCCTTCCCACCACATCTACAATTCATTAAAGGTATCATCGTCTTCCATGTATGTACAACTATCCTAATAAATTACAATATCACAAACACCTTCGTAAACCATCATACGATCAATCAAAACTGTCTACCAAACTACAATCAATCAGAAATTAACTAGACAGGCAATCAAGTCAACCAGACAAACAAACAACACGTATATGTACACTTTTCAGCCCGAATCTCTATTGAGTAGGGAGCTACGAAACTCACCTGATCGGCAAAGAAGTTAAATTTGATATAAAGTCAAGTTACTGTCGTTCAATGATCACTTCACGTCCAACACCTAAATATCGATCATATACATTCATATCAACACACATAACCACATATACGTAGTTATTAAATATTCGGCAAAACCCTAATTAGGTTTTCAAAGTGCTTCTCGACGTTAAACGACTTCTAAGACTCTCAATCAATGTTATATAAGATAAGAAGTAAATTAGATTAAGGCTCGACGCGTAAAAAGGTCCAGAAAGTCAAACTAGGTCAAACAAGGAAATTTCAGAAAAACAAAGGCCGTAACTTACGGCCCAAAGGGGCGTAAGGTACGGTGGTCAAAATTACAACTGGCGTAGCTTACGGCCCAAAGTGGCGTAAGCTACGGCCCTCTAGAAAAGTCATTTTTGGCGTAAAAGTTGGCGTAAACAGAAGCATTTTGGCGTAAGATGGAAGGATCGGCGTAAGCTACGCCCCAAAGGGCCGTAACCTACGCCCAAAGAAATTTGTACCAGCGTAACCTACGCCCCATAGGGCCGTAGGTTACGCCCACTTCTGGGCAGCAACACTACCAGCAGCAGCAAGTGCAGAAAATCAAGAACCCCAAAACCCAAATCGACGTTTAAGGTTACAAGACTTGTTTTGAAGTTACATTTGACATTCTAATGCATAAATACACTTAACCAAACCCATATTTCCATCCATAACATCACCAAATTCTCCAAATCAAACAAACCCTAATTCGACCCAAACTCATTTTAAGGCGATTTAGAACTTGTAAATGTACGAGATGACTAGAAACAAGTAAACTAACATAAATAGAAGTAAATGGGATGAATTTGACTTACCAAAGCTTCCTTTCCGAGCTAGAACCCAAATTTAGGTCAAAATGGGTGAAAGTCTTGAACTATGAACTTCAAACTTATGATCAATTGAAGATTATGGTGACAATGATGATGATTCTTGTATTTAATCAGTTCCAAAACACCGAATAGATGCAAGAGAGAGATGAAGAATTGAAATGGTTTCCTTGCTTTTTCTTTTACTTGAGAGAAAGTGAGAAAGAAAGATAGAAAAGAGAAATGAGAGGTGCAAGAGAAGATAAGGGAAATGGGTCAAGGGGCTGATGGTCGTGGATGACCCACGGGCCGACCCGTTTCTCTTCTCAAGCCAAATTACAATCGTTAGACATTTAAACACCGATCAAAACACATTATTGACCCGAATACAACACATTGCCATTTAATTCACGAAACGACCCAAATAACTTCCACATTGTCATTTAATCACCAAAACGACCCGAATACTTCATTAACCTATATTGTTAGTCATATTACACGTAAAGTCAACGAGTCAAAATTCACGGATGTTACACAAGTCATTTGAGTGTTTATAGGTCCTAAAACGACTCAAAATGAAGTTTGGGTCAAATTAGGGTTAACTAGGGTTTTGTTTGATTTGGAAGATTTGATGATGTTATGGTATGAAATATGGGTTTGGGTAAGTGTATTTAGGTGTTAGAAGGCCAAATGTAACTTCAAAACGGGTCCTATAGCATTGTAGGTCGATTTAGGGTTTTGGTGCAAGTGAAAATAGGGTTTGGGGTTGGTTTTTCTGCATTTTAGACTGCTGTTCGTGGGCTGCCCAGAAGGGGGCGTAACCTACGCTCCATATGGGCGTAGGTTACGCTGGTTGAGTGTAGGCTGGGCGTAGGTTACGTCCAGGTTGGGCGTAGCTTACGCTGCAAATTTACCTTACGCCAAAATGCTCCTGTTTACGCTCCACTTTACGCTAGAACTTCACAAGGGGCGTAACTTACGCCCATAGGGCCGTAACTTACGCCAGTTGTCCAGTTTCTGATTTCTTGATTGACCTAATTCGACTTCCAGAACCCTAGTAACGCATCGAGCTTCGATCTAACTCACTTCTTAACTTATTTAACAATGAATAAGAGTCCTGGAAGTCACCAAACGTCGAGAACCACTTTGGAAACCTAATTAGGGTTTTGCCGAGTATTTGATAACTTCGTTTATGTATATCTATGTATGTTAATGTGCATGTATATGATCGATATTTAGGTTTTGGACGCGAAGCGAACATCGAACGACTGTAACTCAACTTTGTATCAAACTTAACTTCTTTGCCGATCAGGTGAGTTCCGTAGCTCCCTACTCATTTGAGATTCGGGCTGAAAAGTGTAAACATACGTGCTTTATTGTTTGAGTGATTGGTTGATTATGCATTAAATTTTGGTTACATATTGCGATTAGGTTAGTTGTACATACATGGAAGACGATGATACCTTTAATGAATTGTAGATGTGGTGGGAAGGTTGCGGGTGACCCTATATATAAGCATCTATGATTCCTTAAATGTAAAGTCGTATGAAATGTATGTGCATTGTAGTTTTAGATGATTTGTTGTACGATAGACTTGTGATTGAGATTGATTATGCTTTTGTACTTATTGATTGGTTGATGTACTTCCAAGTGTCTTGCACTTGAGAACATGCTTTTGTACTTATTGATTGGTTGATGTACTTCCAAGTGTCTTGCACTTGAGAACATGCTTTTGTACTTATTGATTGGTTGATGTACTTCCAAGTGTCTTGCACTTGAGAACATGCTTTTGTACTTATTGATTGGTTGATGTACTTCCAAGTGTCTTGCACTTGAGAACATGCTTTTGTACTTATTGATTGGTTGATGTACTTCCAAGTGTCTTGCACTTGAGAACATGCTTTAACCTATTGTTGTTGGATTAGGTGTTTGGTTTGGATGGTGTGGTATGATTAGGATAGATGTACATACATGGAAGTCGGTTTTGCTTTCAATGGGTTTTAGATGTGGTGGGAAGGCTGCGGGTCTACACGCAAGCACACCCTATTTGGTGTATTTATGACATGGTTGATACGAAATTGATATACATTATGGATATGCATACATGCGATACACGATTTGGTTATTGGCATCTTTTGCGCATATTTATTACACGCTTACTTATATTGTGTAATCTTGTTGTGGATGTTGTTGTGTTTTTCATAGAGGCTCACTGTAAGTCATGTTTCGCCTCTACTCATATATTGTGCTTATTGACGATGGTTCCTTATGGACCATTACTACGAACTCACCAACCTTGTGTTGACTATGCTTAGTACACTTTTCAGGTTATCAGGTTATTCCAGGGCGTGGAGTTTGATTGTTTGCTTGCTGTTGAACCCGAACTTGGACTTATATGGATCAAGGATTCATTTGCCTTCTTTTGCATTGTACTTAGGACTGTTATCCATCTTTTGATGTTCTTTTGTAAACTTTGATGGTTACTTGCTCCTTATGTATTTTGATACTTGTTATTCGTATTGTATGGATTCACTGAATCCTTTATTTGCATTTAGTTCATATTCTACTGTAATCCCACCTTGTGCTATATGATTTCCGTAATATTTCGAGCCTCGGCTTGGGGTGTTACAAATATTTGTAGAAAAAGTCTCATTAATTTACATTTTTTTGTTTTCCATCAATAATTTACACTTTTTAGCCCTGAATACTTAATTTATATTTATTTTTAGCCATCAACTTGAGAAGATTTTAATCATTTAATTAATTAAAAAAATTTCAACATATCAAATATTGTCTACAAAAAATTATTTCAAAAGATGAAATACATATGTATTCAATGTAATTTTGACTTTTCTTGACTCTTTATTTTATAAATAAATATAGATTTACACATATAGATATCAATGTCGACAACATGACTAAAGATAAATATTAGCTTATAAGTAAACATTATAAAATATTATAAATTGATACCTATAGATGTCGTACATTGGTATGTCAATACAATTTTGATAATGTCGTCCAATTTAATAATATATTAGATTATATTTTTATAAATTATAAATATTAATAAATTTAATATTTTATATAAACACAATATGAACTCTAGATACCTATCCCAAACACAATAACAGATGACGATATACAACATCCTTATCCTAAACACAATAGGTTTCACAGAACATGGGACGATCACTAAACAAAACACGATTTACAACAGATGGTTACTTGAATACTAAATCCAAATCAATATGAACTCCATTCAAGATTCATTCTATCTCTCAATCAAAAAGGTATAAAATTTTCTCCCTTTTTATATAAGATTAGTTTTGCGTATTAATGTTTAAAGTTACAATTGTCACTCAAATCAAGAGTTTTAATTGTTATCAAAGAATATGAAAACAATCCTATTTGTTATCTATTTATCATAGGACAAGTGATTGAAAATAAACCTATTCGTGTTATGAGCCCATATCATGAACAAAGACATATACTTGAATGTCAAGTACATGATCACAAGTATGTTTATATTTTAATTATTAATTATCTTTCATAATAATATCACATTGTAAATATATTGTAATTAGGGATGGCAACGGGGCGGGTATTGTCGGGGATCTTGATCCCCATCCCCATCCCCGGTTTCCACTTGTAATCCCCATCCCCGTCCCCATCCCCGTCGGGGATATAAATTACATCCCCATACCCGTCCCCATCGGGTATCGGGTATACCTTTTTTGAATAAATATAAATTTATCGTAGCATAAGATAAGTAGTAGAACGTGTAGTTCGACCTTTTCTTTTTATATATAAACTAATATTTATGTTAAATAAATGATAAATAAAATATAACATATAAAAAGTATTAAACAAAAAACTCTAAACTTAAAATAATTCTAACATATGTAAAAACTTAAAGTAATTCTAATAAATATATATAGTAATTTCGGGTTCGGGTATGGGGATCGGGGATTTACGCTTTCCCATCCCCGTCCCCATCCCCATCGGGGAATAGAATAACATCCCCATACCCGTCCCCATCCCCGGTCAATTCGGGGATTCCCCGGTCAAATCGGGTTCGGGTATCGGATTCCCCATCGGGTACGGGTATTTTTGCCATCCCTAATATAATTAAAAGAGGAGGTTGGGGTACACTTGGCACCTCTTAAAGCTCTTTTTAAGCTTAAAGATCTTTCCTAATTACTCTAGAGCTCTCCTTTTTTCTAGATTTTTTTTATTTTTTATTTGCTAATTAAATAGATAATTATATTTAAAACTCTATCATAAATCTTTTTCTATCAAAACAAATCTTTTTAAATTTTAAAGATATATAATATTCTTAAAATCTCCCAATAAATTATTATATATACAAGCTAAATTTTATTAATTATCCTCATTCATATTATTCTTCTCCTTCCTATCTTTAATAAACAAATCAAGTTAAGTAAATTTCTCAACAAAAGAAACATACGGGTTTTTTTATATCACTTTAATTTTATTTTTGGTATTTTGTTCTGTTTGTGTTTTGTAGATATTATTGAGCTCGTGTGGAATTATTGGACGATTTTGTCTTCATTTTATTAATGCCATTCAAGATGGACGATTTTGTCCATCTTCGTGATCGAGGTGACTACTTCCTTTGCATAAGGCTTGTTGAACAAGATATGAATTTGTTACTTTGTTGTATACTTGTATTAATATACATGGGTTGACCTTGTGAAAAATGGCAGCAAGAATACATTACAGGCACATTGTTTCTTACGTAGAATTCATATGTAAACGAATGAAATAAAATACGTTTTTTTTTATTTACCAAACACAAGAATTGATATTTTGCTAATGTCTCATATACATTAAAAACCATTTTAAAGTGGAGTTTATCATGAAGTTGTTAGTAAATAAAAAGCATGTGATCATTAAAATTTATCCTTTATCTACGTCCGGTTTACAAGAAAATAACTGCCATTTTATGTTGCTAACTATAAAACAGTAATCTTGGCAATTTTACTCCTAACAAGCGCACGTTTCAATTGCTATAACAAACTAATGAGAAAATTATGAAATTTTAAATTTCATATTTATCCATTTTCCTCCAATAATTTTCACATACCTGGCACTATATAAACACATACATGTCTTCAACCAAAAAATCGGATGCTCTCATCATGTCACCATAATCCAAAATATAGTTTCTTTCATGAAACTTTGATGATACATATGAGAAGCAAAAGATCGTGGACACCAAAAGAAAAAAAAGTTGTCTTTTACTTATAATGATTTTGTCCTAATTTTTTTTGGCAAATACTACAACTGATGTAGTATATGTTGTTGGTTAAAAGAGTGTATTTGATTACTTTGTTACTGCAAATTTGTTAGTATCTTTGTGTGTTTTGTAGAATTATTGAGCTCGTGTGGAATTATTGGACGATTTTGTCTTCATTTTATTAATGCCATTCAAGATGGACGATTTTGTCCATCTTCGTGATCGAGGTGACTACTTCCTTTGCATAAGGCTTGTTGAACAAGATATGAATTTGTTACTTTGTTGTATACTTGTATTAATATACATGGGTTGACCTTGTGAAAAATGGCAGCAAGAATACATTACAGGCACATTGTTTCTTACGTAGAATTCATATGTAAACCAATGAAATAAAATACGTTTTTTTTATTTACCAAACACAAGAATTGATATTTTGCTAATGTCTCATATCAATTTCTCTGCTGATACCGATCAAAGGAATTTATTTTATTTTTAAGCCAATTTCATTTTTTTATATTTCAATTCTATGTTTCATTTTACTGAATTTTCCTCTACCAAGAGTTACATGCTCTAATGGAGTATGGTTTTTTAGACGTGGGTAAAAGTAAAACCTTATTAAATTATGTTAAACTTTATGGTGATTTGGTCTATTTTTTTTTAATTTTCTTTTTCTTTTGAAAGACTTATAAATTTATTTTAATAATCGTAACCCGGGCAACGAACGGGTATTTTTTTATATATATTGCTACCGGTACGTGAGATTTTTTTTATTGATATCCCTCCGATCAAATTATCTTCTAAACATAGCCGTATAAAATCTCCATTTAAAACGAGTAGTTAATTAGTTACGTGGATAATTGAAACGTGCTAAATTATTTTTAATCTTTATATTAACTGATGTACGTATAACATGGAAACGGTTATAGGGATCGTTCTGCCATAGTAAAGTGTATTTATGTTCTTTCTTAATGCTAATTTAGTTTCAAAGAATTTTAACATACGCACTGTCATATTTGCTTATGCATGGATCTTTAACTCTTAAATATTGTTCAAGCACGATTCGAAGACGATGTTGGTATGGTTGGGAAGCCGGGGCGACGGCGACAAGTAGCGTAAGTTTTTTGTATAAAGATAATTGGTGTAAAGACGGTAGTTTAGTTATAATTATATATTAAAATTTTATACCCGAGCAACGCACGGGTATTGTTCTAGTTTAGTTTGTTATCAATTATATTTTGATTATGGTTTCTTCTTCTACTACAAAAGGGTTTATTATTTTAAATTTGTTTTGTTAATGTTTTGTTATTTTTTACCTGTTTTATTATTTATTATTTTGATATTTATCTTTGATATATATATTTCGAGACTATCCGTACATCGGACGGACTTGAAGACTAGTAATATACCAATAAACTAAAACATGATTAAGGCTTTTTTTAATCGACACTTGTCTCATTCTTTAGTCGACATGTGTCTTTTTAAGTTCCTAATTTTAAGTTACCTTATAACTATCAAATACGAATATTTGTTAATTATTATATTAATTTTGTAACTATTTAATTAAGGTATATTCCATATTTATCTTTTAACGACAATATACTCAGTATCTATTATAAATTGGAATTAGATACTTAATTAAGGTATATTCCATATCTATTATAACGACATATATATTTGTTTTCTTATTATATTTTTGAACGGTATATTTGTTTTCTTATATTCAACTAAAAATATAATATAATGATACTTAGATGGCTAGCTTTTAACGTTTGCAACCATTATGTATTAGGAATTTTGAATTTTTTTCCTTTCATATACTCTTATTTATTTATTTATCTATCTACCAATAAACTAAAACAGGATTGGAGTCTCATTTGATCGACACGTGTCGTTGTATTAAAACGAAACGTACTGCATGTTGAAAGAATGCTCTTAGTGTTTTTAGTTTTTTTCATAAACAACAAATAAATGTATAATATATAGTAACAAACTTAACACAATTATGGTTTATAAATGTTTCAACTTGAATTCTATTGTCTATGCATGAAATGTATATAAAGTTTATTAGAAGTAAAATAAAAATATAAATATAGATAATTATGACTCAACCGTGCATCGCGCACGGGTATTAGTACTAGTAATAATATAATAATAACTATAATAGTTATTGGCACATTATTCATAATGCTACAACAATTGAAAGTCGAGTAGGATCGATATTAGTATTCTAAAAATACATTATTTACTTTGGGATGAAAGTAAGAGTACGACATTGTTAGTTTTATCTATGAGTTTTACTAAAATCGTGGTTTTGTTTTACTAAAAATACATTATATACTTTGGCATTTCTTTTTCTGTTTTATATGAAGTCTGGTAATTATATAAGGAGTAATAATCTTCTTTTTCTCCCTTAAATTTCCTTACATTCTACATAGTTGAGCTAGCATTTGTTCCTAAAAAAATAAAAAATTCTCGATCTTTTTCATTTATACTTACGGTCCATATTCATAAGAGTAAAATTTTCGAAGAGTATTTTGCTTGAACCTCTTTAATTACCTCGACATAGTATTTTGCTTTACTTTGTGATTTTAATAGAAACATGTTTAAAAAAAAAACAACATATTTTTAATCAAGTAATCTGATCACCAGTTTCTTTTTAACCTAGATTTAATTAGTTTACCCTTTTGACCAATTAGAGATTAACCATAAAACAAGCTAGACTCAATCAATCAATAAATCAAACATGACGCTGCTAATAAAAGATGTCCTTGGATTTTCTCAACGAGGAGCGTAGAACGACCAGGGCAAACAGGGTAACCCAACCAGGGAGTATTAGCGGCGACGTCGCCGCTAATACTATGGGCCCCATCTGACACACAGCAGGGCTTTTGACCTTTGACGAGGACCTTTGACTTAGTATTAGCGGCGACGTCGCCGCTAATACTAAAAACTATTTTCTTTTTAACCCAGCCGCAGAAGACGATTCACACATTTTCCTTTCAAACTCAAAATCCGGCCATCAACCCTCTCTAACAAAAAAAACCCACATCCGACCATCAACCATTTTGTCTCCATATTCCGGCCATCAATCCCTCACCCTCTGTATCAAGAATCCGGCCACCCCCACCCTCTTGTTGGTGACGAAATTCCGGCCACCCGCTTCATTTTCCGGCTACTTTTCAGGCGAAAAATCCGGCCACCCCACCCCACTTTTCAGGCGAAGTTTTAGCGGCGACTCTTTTCCCGGCGACCCGGTTCCAAATCCGGCCACCCCACTGTTCCGGCGACCACTTTTCCGACGTTTTCTTTGTATGTTTACTAACACTCATTTACATTTTTATTGTTATTATTTTTAATATACGTTATTAGTTATAGAAATGTTATATTATTATAGTTAGAAATTATACGATTGTTAGTTTGATTGTTAGTTTATGATTATTGTTAATATGATTCTTAGTATTATGTTAGAAAACACATTTTATTATGATTGTTAGAAATTAGTGTTAGAAAGGTGATGTTATTATAGTTAGAAATGATATGATTGTTAGAAATTATATGATTTTTAGAAATTATTGGTAGCTTATGATTATTGATAAATATGATTGTTAGTATATTATGTTAGAAAAGTTATTATAGTTGTTATTAGGTTAATATGATTGCAAGTATTATTGTTAGAAAAGAAGCTTATAAAAATAAGTTGAAAAAATGTGCTCATTTGTGTATAACTTATGTAGGTTAAAATGGCTGCCGTTCAAAGCGGAGATGGTGGCAATGACCCTCCAAATTGGGGTGGAATCCGCAATGGGGCTGTAGGCGTAGCGCGGGTAAGTATATATAGATGTATGTCAAATATATATATATATATATATAGATATGTATATAGATATATAATATATATATATATATCTATATATGTATATATATTTGTTTCTTATTTTGTTTTGCAGGGATGACCTCAGGGAGAGCTGCCGCTGCTAACCAGAAAATGGAGCGGGAGTTTCAAAAGAAGGGACGTTTATCTCTTTACCTTGACGCCGATCAAAGTAAGTGGCAGGCTATCGGCGATAACGCCAAATGGTACAAGAGCTATTTAGGTTCATATGTCGCTACCGTCCCGCATACTTACGAGTCGTGGACAGAGGTGCCCCAACCTATCAGGGACGGACTTATTCCCTGGATCCAGGTAAAAAACGTTTTATTTTACAATTTAAATACGTCATAAAAAAATATGGTAGATGGTAACTATTACTACTAAATTGCAGAGACGGTTCAACTTGGACCCGTATCTACATCGCGATCCAACTGACGCATTACGGCTCGCTGTTGAACGCATGATTCTGGCGGATGCCCTAAAGAACTACAGGGATAAAAAAAACCAAATTCAAGGGGAAATGGTTCACCGAAAGGGGTGGGTTAGATAGACTCGCCGAAATCCAAAATGTTCCGCCACATGCAATGCCTCAAGAAGTCTGGACGGATCTACTACGATTCTGGACCAGGGAGGACCGGATGATTGTTGCCCAACGAAACGCGACTAACAGGCAAGAACAACGTCTTGTCAGTACTCACGGTCGCCAGTCATACGCTCAGCGTCAACATGTTTGGGCTGTAAGTTATATGTACATATTTATATCCACATATATATATATATATATACATACATATATATATATAATTTTATATATATGTATATATACATATATACTAACACATATATATAACTTTGATTAATGTATATACAGACTGGTCATGAGGGACAAGAGGAGCCCCCGACTGACTTCTTTTTGCGGGCCCACACATACCACGATGGGAGAGTGCAAGAAGCTGCTCTTCCCTTCCATGTAAGTTCTCGCACAACACTTAAATTCCTATTTGTTGTAAATTTTTATTAAGTATAGCTAACTTATTTTTTTGTTTATGATTTAATGTGGTACAGGCCCAGCTTCAGGAATCCCAGCGGATACTTTCCCAACAGCCCAACCCCACCCCGCCAACGCAGGCATTTTTGGACACTTTCGGGGCCCGATCGGGACATACCCGCGGGGTTGGGCGTATTGTTAGGGGAACCCGAGGACTGAATGTCCAGGTCCCGCGTCCAGATGACCCTCTTTTGGACGCCCCAGCCCAGCAGCACCAAGACCAGGCCGACCCAGCTGGATCACAGTCGTCGGGCCCATCTGCAGCACAGTCGCCGGGCTCTGATTACGTGGATCAATTCTTCAACCCTTGGCCCCCGGTCAACCCTTGGGACCAGGCCGGGTCTAGCACGTCGGGATTCCCCACACAGCGCTTGGGGGATTGGGATTATAGACAACATAGGGATGGTAGTGATAGTGATTAGTTTGTATTTTTTATGAACTTCTTTATTTATGTTTGTATTGTTGGTAGCTTTTCTTTATTTTTTTTTATTCTTTAATTTCTATATACCTATAATCTATAATACAAAACCCTAAAAGTAAAATATTATTTTAGAACAATGTTCTAAAAACAATCACTTTTAAAACTAATATCAAAATATAATTTATAATTTTAATTTTAGAACAATGTTCTAATTTAAAACGTAATATGGAAAAAAAAAGTTTCAATCAATTAAAAACATGTTATAAAAACAATCACTTTAAAAAAATTCGGAAACAAGAAAAGGAAAATGTTTTTTGAACTTATAATATTGAAGTAGTAGAATTACAACCATCTGTACATGATTTAATTAACAAAATTTGTGCAAAATTATCCATGGAAGAGCATTATCCGACATGGACAAAGTTTGCACCTTTACGTCCGATCATATGATTGGGAGAAATGATCCTGATGTGGCACGTGGCAAGCATTAACGAAGGCGATCATAAGATTGGGAGAAATGATACCGAGGTGCCACGTGGCAAGCATTAGCGACGACGTCGCCGCTAATGCCTGTGACGTGGCACCTCGGGATCGGTCGTTGTCAGTCATTATTGCAGGCATGTCGGTGGAATGTCGGTGGCAGCATTAGCGGCGACGTCGCCGCTAATGCTCTGGTGGGGTTGACCTTTTTCTGGTCGTGTTACCATGTGCCAATATAAATGCTTATATGAGTTGTGGTATTCAAATCTTTGATTTGTTGGTCCCACATGCCTTCCAAGTTTCAATGCTCTTGTGATGACACTTCCACCTACTTCCACCCACGTATTAATTCTTGCATCATAACTCCATGGGTAAATCAATGGATTCTATATAGCTACCAAAAAGAAATTAAAGATATATTATTTATTTAGTTGGTCCCACTGTCATCACTCCTGCACAGCCCTTTATGTTTTGGTCTTTCTCTCCTAATTGGCCCAATTATTAGTTAACATTTACAGTATTTATTTATTTTTTACATATCCAACATATTCTTAATGAATGATTAGAGTAAATATTTTTTGAGAAATTCATTTTCAGTTTTTTTTTTTTTAAAATAAATTGAAAAAGAATTTCTCAAAAAGTATTTATTCTAATCATTCATTTGATATTACCAAGAATATGTTGGATATGTAAAAAATAAATAAATACTGTAAATGTTAACTAACTAGTTTTATACCCCGGACGTTGCCCCGGGAAACATAACGATGCGTAAAATCTACAACGTATATAAGACCGACGATCGATATATAATGATAAACGCACATTACAAAAGCGTATCATAAAGGTAAAAAAGATTTGTAAAAAAGTATTTAAAAGATAAAAACTTTATACATTGAGTCACAAATTTTTGCATAAAATAGTTTATATGCCATTTGCCTTTTTTCTCACCTTGTTTACTACTAAAATCTGTGGTAAATAATCATTCCCTTCATATTTTTCCATCTAATCTATAATCAATCTAAAATGATGAGTCATGTTTTATAAAATGTTAATACATGTTTTTGCTAAGTTTTAAAGTACATGTTTATTCACATATTATATTCTGTGTATGTATATAGTATATATTATACTAAAAATTAAGTTACATTAAAATGATAACAAAGAAATTAATTATAAGTAATACATTAGTTAAAAATGACAGTGTAGAAAATAAGTTAAAATAAGGAAAGGGAAAAAATAAGAAAGAAACCGAACAAAAAGATTATGACATTGGCATACAATTTTTTTAGGTGACTCATGTTTTAAGACATACATACAAGCACACCACACAAACAAACAGTCTCTTACTCTCTTTCTTCCTCAGTCACTACACCATCCCACCCATCAAAACTATCTACAAACATCTACATGACTACATAGCCGCCTCTTTCATCTAGTTAAATCCGCCATTCATCACAACTCACAACTACCAACAATAATACTTAACATTCCAATCAATAATGTTGACCAATATTATTGTACTTTTAGTAAGAATTAACCGGTGAAACCACTCATTTCCGATGATGAAAAAATTAGTAAGCCGACAATAGATGGCGGAAACAAACCCCAATTTTGATAAGTGGTGGCCGGAGATCTAGTGGGAAGACGGTGTGGTGGCGGTTGGTTGAAAAGTTAATATGTGGATTTGAGAGGAATACTTGGATACAAAGGTTGTTTTCATGTTATATAAGGCCTTCATTGATTAAGTTTGTTGTATTTAAACTATGCAATCAGTTTTTTAATTTCTTTCTGTAGCTCCATCTTCACTACAAAAATTAAAAGGATAAAGAAAAGGTTAAAAAGGGTTGGGTGAAGATCTAAATTAAGAGAATGGGTTGATGAATGATGATGGTGGAGAATCAGGGATGGTAAAGATATGATGAAGATTGGTTTTTTTGCCTATTCATGAAGATGGAGGTTTCTTGTGGTGTTTGGGGCAAAAAGGTGAATGATATAGTCAGGGGGTAAATTAGAAAGAGAATAAAGTTTGGTGGTAAAAAATCAAAAGGTCACAACTTTACTGTAGTTAAGACAACATTAATTGTTATATATATAATAAGACGTTTAATTTAATCATTTTTTTACTAAATATTTTTTTTAAATAAGAGTTAATTACAGAAATCGTCCTTGTCGTCGACCTCTACTTGCAGCTTTCATCCCTAACTTTCATTTATTACACTTTTAGTCCAAAAAAGTTTGTTCCGTCAACACTTTTGGTCCAAATCAGTAACGGAAATTAAATATGAAGTCACATGGTTTGCACATGATGGGTATATCGGTCTTTTTATTAATATAAGGCCAAAGTACTTTTTTCGTCCCTGTGGTTTTTCGAATAAGCACTTTTCATCCTCGCCGTTAACTTTTGGCTAAAATCATCCCTGTGGTTTACATTTCGTCCTTGGATCCGTTAACCCCCTCACGTGAGGGGCATTTATGTCTTTTCACCCATCTTCATGGTTTGTCCCTATGGTTAAGTGCAAAATTCGTCCTTATGGTTTGTCGTTTTTGCATTTTTCATCCTTGTATTTAACAAACCTCCAAACAAAAATTTAATCAAAAACCAAAACAAACTCAAATCAAAAACCTATTTATACCTACATATGAGGATCTAATTTAATACCGGCCGGTACGGCTAATTTAATTTAATTTATTTTTAAATTTTTTTTTTATAAAACTTACTACAATTTAACGAAAATAGTCAAAATATAATTACAATTCACTCAAAAATAATACCAAATAGGTACTTTATAACAAAATATAAGAAAGTTCACAAATTACAAAAAAAATATAACATTAAAGTATTATAAAAATAATGTTTAAAAAAATTCAAAAAATAAAAAATGAGAATACCAGAACGGTAATACCGAAAAATACCGAAAATACCGGAAATAGTTGCACCGGAGTACCCTCTGATACCGGTATTACGAGTAATACTACATGTATTTAAAACATTGTATGTACGTGTTTGCATTTGAAAGTGATTGACCAGATCCTCAAATGTAGGTATATAGGTTTTTGTTTTGTTTGGATTAAATTGTTATCTGTAACTTTTGTTTGTTTTGTTTGAAAAGTTTTTCTGGATTTGTTAACGACGAGGATGAAAAATGCAAAAACGACAAACCACAGGGACGATTTTTGCACTTAACTCTATAAAAAGACGAAAATGCCCCTCACGTGACTTGCATGTGAGGGGGTTAACGGCAAAGTTATAACGGCAGGGACGAAATGCAAACCACGAGGATAATTTTAGTCAAAAGTTAACGGCGAGGATGAAAAGTGTTTATTTGAAAAACCACAGGGACGAAAAAAGTACTTTGGCCTTAATATAAGGACTATAAACGTAAATAACAAAGGAAAAAATTCCAGGTCATCATCATCATCTTCATTATCTAAATACAACATCAAAATAATGAAATTTAAATTTAAAATTTAAAATCACAATTAAAATCAAATTTAATCAAATCCAAACTATAACAAAATATAAGAAAGTTCACAAATTACAAAAAAAATATAACATTAAAGTATTATAAAAATAATGTTTAAAAAAATTCAAAAAATAAAAAATGAGAATACCAGAACGGTAATACCGAAAAATACCGAAAATACCGGAAATAGTTGCACCGGAGTACCCTCTGATACCGGTATTACGAGTAATACTACATGTATTTAAAACATTGTATGTACGTGTTTGCATTTGAAAGTGATTGACCAGATCCTCAAATGTAGGTATATAGGTTTTTGTTTTGTTTGAAAAGTTTTTCTGGATTTGTTAACGACGAGGATGAAAAATGCAAAAACGACAAACCACAGGGACGAAATTTTTGGCCTTAATATAAGGACTATAAACGTAAATAACAAAGGAAAAAATTCCAGGTCATCATCATCATCTTCATTATCTAAATACAACATCAAAATAATGAAATTTAAATTTAAAATTTAAAATCACAATTAAAATCAAATTTAATCAAATCCAAACTATAACAAATTCGTTATCTCAATCTGTATCTCATCTCTATAACTATATGTGAGTAATAACATCACTTGAATAAACCATGTAAATAAAACCATTCCTGCAATTGACTCGTCAAATTAAAGAAAAAGAAATTAAAGTTGGGGGATTTAAATAAACCCAAGAAGAAGACAAACCCAAGAAAACTAAATTCCTTATACAATTTCATCTTCACAACCAACAGCTACTTCAAGTCATTTACATCTTCAATATCATCAGATCCGTTGCTATCTTCACTTTTATTTTCTAAAAATGAGGTTTTTAACTTCTTATAGCTTTCTGCAGTCAAGTCAACAAAAGTGATAAAAATGAGTTTTGGAGTCAAAGTTTTGGAGTCTTCTAAAAACAAAATTGAAAATGTGTGTGAGCCAGGAGATTTCAAAACTTAACTTCCCAAATCGAAAACATCATCATCGATGTCGATTGTGTTATTCCGGTAGCTTGTGAGATATAGATCTATAAAAGATATAGATCTAAAATATAAGAACTTTCCCCGTCCTTCAATTCAAGAAGTAAGATTATCAAGAAATCATAACATTCCTATCTACTTTTTCTTGTATTGCATTTATTATTATTATTATTGAGGAATTTGTGGAAAAAATTGTGGATTGATAATGATTTTAAACAAGATCTGAGTTGGGATTTAAGGAAAGAGTGACGGTATGGAGAAGAAGAAAAGGTTTGGATTATTGGATATATTGTTCTTGATGATTATGTTTATGAGTTTTGTTTGAATGAGCATGATGGTGTTTGTTAGATGATGTTGAAGATCTGAGGAATTTTTAGGGAGATATTTTCTGATAATGATAGATAGATACAAAAGATATATTATATAAAAGTTAGGGACCAAAGCTGAAAGTGGTGGTTCACGATATGGATGATTTCTGTAAACAACTCGAAGCCAAATTACGAGATTACCCATCACGTGCTAGACACGTGACCTCCATTTAACGGACGTTTATGGTCAGGACCAAAAGTGTTGACGGAGCAAAGTTTTTTGGACTAAAACTGTAATTTATTAAACTTAGGGACGAAAGCGATTTCTGTAATTAACTCTTTAAATAATAACACAATATAATAAATTTGTATCTCAAACTTATTCTAGTTCGATCATTTTTAACTTGATTTTATATACTTACATATATTTAAATTTATATACTTAATAATTCATTTTATTTTAAAAATGTCATAAATAACCCATCTATTTGACACGGACAAAATTTAATAAATTAACTATAGACACATATCAAATATATAAAGCTTAAATAAATTAAAATATTACAAGAACATAAGTACAAAATTATATCTAAGCAAAAATCGTACCTGTCATCTAAATAAATATGTCACATAGGGTTTTTCATACCATCTTTTAGTAATATAAAGATAACGTGGAAAAAAAGAAAAGGTGTAATTGGTACTTCATAATAAAAATATAAATTTTTATTGTTAACATTTATTGTTTTTATTCACTTTTTTAATATTTTCAAAATTTAATTTTATTCAATTTCCGACATCATGTTGCTTATACAAAAAGTGATAACCAAATGAAAGCATATCACTCATTCGCTTTCATCATCTAGTATATATATACTTAAGACAACTGACCTAACCTCTGCTGACCAATCACAGCTCTTGATTTTTTCTAAATTAAGTAAATAAATATGTGACGAAGTTATGTTATTTAAAAAAATAAATACAATCAAAGAACTTTAATTATTAACTAGCTTAGTCAAATCAAGGAAAATTTATTGTGATTCAAAAATATAGTGAGACAAGGAGCATCGTGATTTTGCATTTCAATCCTTAGTAATTTTAAACTTTTACATGCTTTTGTGTTAAAAAATATGAGACTCTTTAATTTGCACATCGAGATTTAAGGTGGTAATTGGTAACGTTTTAGAATTATATACTCAAATTTGTTTTATTCTAATATATATATGTTTTATTAAATATATGTTTTATAATTAATAATATATTTTTAAAACGTAATCTCAGATACTCACTTAATCTTAATCTTAGTCTTAATATACACTAAAAGAAAATTGACCTATAGCTATTGACTAATCATAGCCCTTAAATTTTCAAAATTAATTAAATCAGCACATGTCTAAATTAATTAGGGCCCGTATAGGTATATTAAAAATTAAAAAAAAAAGTGAAAAGAAACAAACCATTATGGAAGTAAGTCGAGAGAGGAAAAGCTTAAGCAAACCATAAGGTATTACTTACGATATATTCATTATATTAAACGAAATTACGAATAACATATATGTTGTTAGTTAATTGTTCTATGGTACGGTATCATAATTTTTTATTTACATTATTTACATATGAATTTTATCAAATTATTTTTCCATGTATTTTAATTACATTATTTACTCGAATGGTCAAGGCGGACAACAGTAATCGGCCGACTCGTGTTGACTCGACACCCTACCTTGACAAGAGTACGCAACTCGACTCGTGGAGTTTTGCAAACGACGATATCTAATAATTCATTTATCTTGAAAATGTTGTAGAATTCCCTAATCTATCTTGATAAAACACTTTTTATGTGATTTTGATAGAGTTATTTTTTTGTAATTTAATTTATAAAAAACTTAATTTATTTTTATATGAAACATGGTTTTTTTGTAAGTTTGATAATTAAAATAATATTAATTAAATAAACTAAGTAGTAACAATACATAAAAGTATTTATGATTTTGAAATAAACAAAAACTATAAAACCATGTATGTAGTCCTCATTAGAAAATGCCAAATAAAATTACTGACATTTAAATGTTGATAAAATTAATTTAACTCTTTACATAGAAATAATAGAATAATAGAGGAAAATAAATGGGACCCACCTATATTTGTCTATCAAAAAGCCTACAGTAATTATCACAAAAGTAATGGAATCACATAAGCCAAAGAAAATAGTGAGAGTTCTTATTTTCTATTTTTATATTGGTAGCTCTAATAAAATAAATTGGTGTGAATAAGAGATCCATACTATTTTGTCTCTTTTTCATTTATAAGTTAAAATAGCCTTTCAAAAATAGTTATAAAAAGTTTTCAATAAAATTTTCTTGAATAGTTTACCAAGTCCTGATCATACATACGCTAATTGAAGTATATATCGTCATTTTTATTTTTGTTCGATATCGATACAGATATTCGTATGATATATTGTTACAATAGTTACAATCAGCCAAGACATCATCAAGAAATAACATCGATCCTTGTAACACATGAATATTCATAAAGCCAAATCAAATAGGTGAACATCCATTTTTGGAGCAACTAAAAAGCCAAATCGACAAAGACACATAATGGGACTTTATAAGTTACAATCGTTTTATTTAAACATTCCATTAAAGAATTCAAATTGGTCTAGCACGTATAAGAACACTGACATATCAAACCTATAAAAAAACATATTAAAAAACCGACCCCTAAGACAAAATCTTACTCGACAAAGAGTTGAAAATTACCACATAAGGGTTGTGGTAGCCTTATATATATATATATGAGGGTTGTATTCACATGGATCCTTAAAAAATGGTGGAAACCAATGGACTAATCTAAGCCCTTGGATCAACAATCATCAAAATCCAATCAAACTTGATTGGTTACTCCGGTGAATTACTCCGGTGACATTATCCAATCATATTTGATTGGTTAAGCCAATCAAGCTTGATTGGTTACTCCGGCGAATTACTCCGGCGACATTATCTAATCATATTTGATTGGTCAAGCCAAATCAAGCTTGATTGGTAATCACTAAGACACTAATGCCGTCGAATCTTCTCCGACGACTTCTCCGGCTAATCAATTTTGTTTTCGGGTGGATACGGTACGGGACAGTGGCCCTCATCCGTTCTAAACTGGTTGTCAAGGGACGCATATGGGAATGGTATGGATTTGATGGGCGGCGATCCAAGAGATGGTGGTTGTTAGATACGGTACGGGCTCCGCCCTTGCCGTTGCCGGCGCCGGCGCCGTGGCTAGGAGAGAGAGAGAAAGATAGATCGAGCGATTGTGTGTGTTTCTATGAGTTTCAGGGGTGATCGGAGATGATGGTGGTGGCGGCGGTTGTATCGCCGGAGAAGAAGGAGGAGGAGGTGGTGACGACAGTTGTATCGCCGGCCGAAAAACAGGAGGGAGAGAGAGACGGGAATGGAGGGTTTGTGTGTGTTTGGTGGGGGGAAGGAGACGAGGGGAAGGGGAGGGGAGGGATATAAAGGGTAGGGATTTATTTTTGAGGGGATAATTCAATGGCTATGATTTGTCCCTTGGTTTTCATGGAAAAAACTGGACTCAAATGAACATTCTCCTATAGACATATAACTAATTAGTTAAAAAAAATAGAAGGAACAAATATTTTATAATGTAAGAATATAATAAAAATATTAATACTTTCAAACTAGATTATTTTAGAAGTTAGAAAATTGTTTTTCTTTTTGTCCAAGTTTACAATCAATATTTAAGCTTATATTAACGATATAGTTTTCTTTTAAGAAAAAAGGAAGAGTTAATTTCATTACATACCCCTGGGGTATGCCATTTTTTCAAGTTTCGCCCTTCTCATATTTTCGTATCATTACATACCCCTATGGTGACTTTTTGTATCAGAACCGACCCTCACTCTAACAGACGTTAGTGTGACTCTGTTAACCCACTCATGTGCAATGCACATGAGGATATTTTCGTCTTTTTACCTCTAAAACACTCTTTTTCTCTTCTTGTTCAGGTCTAACAATATCTCGATCTATCTACCTGTATGCTCTATACATATATATTCATATATCTATATTTCCATCTATATAATCTATAACCTTCTAATACTACACACACACACACACATATATACGTCTATCTATATAGTCTTTGGGTAAAGCAACTATCTATATAAACTCTCTATTCTATCTTTGTAGATTCTACTTTTAATTTCTTATACAAATGGTGGTTTCTGGCTACCATTCCCCTGCCTCCTACTTGGTACTATTCTGACGAACTATCAACCCGTGAACCACCATAACCTCTCCAACACACACTCACATCAATCAATCGGATCCAGATCTGGATTTCCGGATTCACCACCTGTCAATCTTCGGATCTCCGTTATCGTCGCTGAGAAAGCTCCCATCCTATCACCGTCGTTGGGTTGTGAATGTCGTTAGATTATAACCTTGATTTGGTTATAGATCTGTGTTGGTTTGTTTCATACAGCCTTACAAAAGCAAAAGAAAAATAAGAAATAGGTGGTAAGGTAGATTAAGATTATGATTATTTGGTAAAGATTGTCTTGATTGGAGATAAGTGTTGAGAAATCTTTGGAATTGTTTTTTTTTCCACACAGCCGATGTGTTCTTTTTGATAAACATTTTGCCAAGGTTTGATAGAATTGAGTTGTATATGTATTGCTATTAGAACTCTTCAGATTATTTTATTGATTTGCCATATTCTTTTTTCTTTTTTATCTATTTGTTATTGTTTGTTTAGTTTATAAATAAAAATAAATCTGTGAGATAATAAATTGTACATGTATTGCTTTTATTGAACGAATGTATTTTCCAATATGAATAGAGATATAGATACATAGATTTAGAATGGAGTGTATGCATTGCTTTTTTTTTATGATCTGATTTTTTTTTTGTTGAGCTGACTTGTTGATATTTGTTGATGAAGATGATTGATAGAGGTTAGAGAAGAAATTGGGTTGGCATTTAACAGAGCTCAAGTAACATCTGTTAGAGGGAGGGGTGGGCTCCGATACAAAAAGTCACCATAGGGATATGTAATGATACGAAAATACGATAAGGATGAAACTTGAAAAAATGGTATACCCTAGGGGTATGTAATGAAATTAACTCAAAAAGGAAAGAACTTCATATGTTGCATCATGTTAATTTGTTGATAACAATCAAGTATCGACACTGGTCAGACCAGAGAAGTAGTGGTTGTTTGGTACTGGTAGATACAACCTAACTTTTAAAATAGTGTCTTAAATTTGTCTAACTTTATATTATTGACTTTTATATTTAGTTTTTAAGAAAAGAACAGATAATCATATAAATGAGCTGTGTATCGTTTGTCCTAAAAAAACTTAAAAGAAATTCTTTGCCTACAAAAGCTAGTATGAGCATGTTTTAATCTACTCTCCTTAAACATCGAAAAATATTAGGTCCATGTAATATATTACACATGTTTTTGAGTTAATAAACTCGGAGATCTCGTAGCCTTATTTTTTCGGTTTTACTTTTTTTTTGAAAAGTAAAGGTTTCATTCACACTCACCCCGGCAAAAACGCCGGCGGTGTATATATACAATATTTACATCATCGAACTATACAATCTTAAACTTACACCAATCGTTCCATGAAATACTCTTATTCTTCGATCTATTCTTATACCAAAGATAACCAATCGATTTAATGCCTTGTAGAATATTGTTGATCTTGAGGGTAGCATTCTCAAACTTGATTTCATTCCTAGCTTTCCAAATGCTCCAACACCCGATGAGAATAATTCCTTTTAGCGCAGCTTTCTCCTCTTTCGACTTTCTCGACCTCTCATGGATGTCCATGAGATCCTTCAGTTCAAACACAAAAAAAGGTGCCGTTTTACACCAACCTTGAACCATATGCCAAACCTTAGCCGCTACCACACACTCACAAAAGAGATGATCCATAGTTTCCGTCCTTTCCCCACAAACACACGGTCCAGATCGGTGTTGCCACCATGGACACACTTCCGATCCAGCAGAGCCTTCATTGTGGGGATGTGGTACAACGATGCTCTCCACATGAAAATGTTACATTTCCGAGGGACCCACTTGCACCAATCAAAGACAACTATCTCTGCAATCGACATCACTTCTTAGAAATTCCTTCACCGTCAACACCCCAATTTTTTCGGTTTTACGTACTCACCCACAAAGTTCCAACTGTTTCAAACCTATAAAGTAGGCTCATGATAGATATAATGTTGATCTTTAAATCTAATATTAGTTGTTAAATACGAGATTTGGTTTATATATTTAGTGTATATTGTTTTACTAGTCATAATATCCGTACGATGTACGGTATCTATATAGATTGTATCATAAAGAAATTTGAATATGGCTCATACATGAGTCGTGCATATGAAATACATTGTGATTAAAGTAAACCAATTATCGAAGCTAAATTATACTCCCTCCGTCCCATTAAACCTGTTCTCTTTTAAAATTTCAAAGTCAAACTCTACTAACTTTGACCATAAATATTTTTATTTGTGTTATATAATCTATATATAATAAAAAGTTGAATCATGGTAGTGGAAAAATTAGCGCATTCTTGACGCTTTATCGATGTGTACTTAATAGGGTTAATTAGGGTACTTAATAGGGTTAATTACTTTAGTAGGGTATATTTGTGGTTTTGTTTATTGCATGATGTATTTTGCATTCATATTGGGATGAAATTATGATAGTGGTTAGTAAATGATGTAGTTGGTTTTGTTTACCCGATAATTTATATATTTGTGTGTAAATGCAGTAGCATGTGTTATTGTTTTGTGTAATATCTATCTATCTATCTATCTATCTATCTATCTATCTATCTATCTATCTATCTATCTATCTATCTATCTATCTATCTATCTATCTATCTATCTATCTATCTATCTATCTATCTATCTATCTATCTATCTATCTATCTATCTATCTATCTATCTATCTATCTATCTATCTATCTATCTATCTATCTATCTATCTATCTATCTATCTATCTATCTATCTATCTATCTATCTATCTATCTATCTATCTATCTATCTATCTATCTATCTATCTATCTATCTATCTATCTATCTATCTATCTATCTATCTATCTATCTATCTATCTATCTATCTATCTATCTATCTATCTATCTATCTATCTATCTATCTATCTATCTATCTATCTATCTATCTATCTATCTATCTATCTATCTATCTATCTATCTATCTATCTATCTATCTATCTATCTATCTATCTATCTATCTATCTATCTATCTATCTATCTATCTATCTATCTATCTATCTATCTATCTATCTATCTATCTATCTATCTATCTATCTATCTATCTATCTATCTATCTATCTATCTATCTATCTATCTATCTATCTATCTATCTATCTATCTATCTATCTATCTATCTATCTATCTATCTATCTATCTATCTATCTATCTATCTATCTATCTATCTATCTATCTATCTATCTATCTATCTATCTATCTATCTATCTATCTATCTATCTATCTATCTATCTATCTATCTATCTATCTATCTATCTATCTATCTATCTATCTATCTATCTATCTATCTATCTATCTATCTATCTATCTATCTATCTATCTATCTATCTATCTATCTATCTATCTATCTATCTATCTATCTATCTATCTATCTATCTATCTATCTATCTATCTATCTATCTATCTATCTATCTATCTATCTATCTATCTATCTATCTATCTATCTATCTATCTATCTATCTATCTATCTATCTATCTATCTATCTATCTATCTATCTATCTATCTATCTATCTATCTATCTATCTATCTATCTATCTATCTATCTATCTATCTATCTATCTATCTATCTATCTATCTATCTATCTATCTATCTATCTATCTATCTATCTATCTATCTATCTATCTATCTATCTATCTATCTATCTATCTATCTATCTATCTATCTATCTATCTATCTATCTATCTATCTATCTATCTATCTATCTATCTATCTATCTATCTATCTATCTATCTATCTATCTATCTATCTATCTATCTATCTATCTATCTATCTATCTATCTATCTATCTATCTATCTATCTATCTATCTATCTATCTATCTATCTATCTATCTATCTATCTATCTATCTATCTATCTATCTATCTATCTATCTATCTATCTATCTATCTATCTATCTATCTATCTATCTATCTATCTATCTATCTATCTATCTATCTATCTATCTATCTATCTATCTATCTATCTATCTATCTATCTATCTATCTATCTATCTATCTATCTATCTATCTATCTATCTATCTATCTATCTATCTATCTATCTATCTATCTATCTATCTATCTATCTATCTATCTATATAAAAGTTAAGTTTTGATTCAATGTTGAAACTTTCCTGTAACATTTGCCATTTTGGTCCATTAATAAACATGACAAACTTTTATGGATATATATGTAAAACGTTGCTTTTTCGATCGTTTCTTTCTCGAATGAACTTAAGACTTCCTAGAACCTAATATCTAGTGTTTTAACACTTTGATATGGCCATAATCTTCCAATAAACTACTTCATTAAAACTTAAATACTTCTTAGAAACATATCCTAAAATCTTGTTTAAAAACTCAAAGGAATGAACCCGAAACGACTGGTAACATTTGAGGAAACAACTAGGAAGTTGTCAAAAGTGAAAAGACTAAAATGCCCTTTCAAAAATCTGCACCTTAAAGTCTCCTAGCCCATGGTATTGCAAAACCATCAACTTTGCCCATGGTATTCATTAACTTAACTATGATTACTTATTAACTAAACTAGTAATCATGCTTAAATTTTACCTATAAATACTAAGCTTAAGTCTTCACAAATACTTACACCTCCCATCTCTTTCTCCCTCAATTTGGCATTCCACAACTCTATAATCATTCCCCCTCCCTTTTAATAATAAATCTCAAGAACTACTCAAAGTTCTAAATAAAGCAAGGTTACTTTGCAAGAAAAATTGTCAAGTGAAGTTGTTATTGAGAATTCCCTCAAAGATCTTCAAAAGCCTAGTTATAATGACCACATGAAAGTTGGTCTATAACATCATTTTCTCAAGATTCAAGACCAACTCTTAGTCGATCTCATTAAATCTTCTTCGGTGTTCATTCATATATCGTTACTTTGATCCTAGAATTTATAATTCTCCAAGCTGGTAAGTGTTTCTATGAAACCTTACTATACTTTGCTTTATGATTATATAACTATATGTTATGTATTGAAATGCTTGTCAACTTACTTTTATACTCAATTGATACATACTTGCATTTAAATACAGTAAATATCCTATTAACAGTATTCACCATCTATGAATTATTTCGTATTCTCGAGATTCTTGGTTTTGGATAGAATATATCCTTAATACACTTTTAACCGTATTATATTTCTAAACGTGATTGCCATTGACCTTGGGCATCTCTGGGGTATACCAGCGGAGCGGATTGTAGTTCACAAACGGTTTGCGATTCGCATTCTAAACGCAACTTGGTTCACCGTCTGGATACTACATGACCCACGTCAACCCTAACACAACTTGAAATAAAATACTGGTTTTTCCTGCCATTTAAGGTATCTCTTCATTATATAATTAATACATTCCTTTCGTATTGATTATAATACATACTATTTAAAGTATCTCTTCGTTACTAAATTAATACATTCTTTGTATTAATCTTACTATTTAAAGTACATATATCCTACGGATACGTATTATATACGGAAAGTTACATTTTTACCCTACAGTTTCAAAGTTGTCATTTTCAGTCCTTATAAGTGTGACATTTGACAATTTAGTCCCTCAAGTTTCAAGAATGACAATTTAGTCCCTCAAGTTTCAAAAATGACAAATTAGTCCTTTAAATTTTTATAACATAAATGAGGTTTCATTTACAAAATACTTTAAAGGATTCTTAAAGATAAATTCAAATACCTATAAAAGCTCACAAAGTAAATACGTTGACAAGCGTATTAATAAGATATCCTTATAGTTGTATATCTATATTTGGAATTTAGCATGAATATAAATCAATTCACATTGAAATTAGGGAATACGTAACGTGGCCAGTTGACTCGCTCGTCATCGTTAACTACATCAATCTCTTCTATTTTAGATGTAACACCAAGGCAAGTTGTTAACTGTAAGCCACCAAGGCAAGTTGTTTAACTGTAAGGCCACCAAGGCAAGTTGTTGAACTGTAAGGCACCAAGGCAAGTTGTTTAACTGTAAGGCCACCAAGGCAAGTTGTTTAACTGTAAGACCACCAAGGCAAGTTGTTTAAATGTAAGGCCACCAAGTCAAGTTGTTTAACTGTAAGGCCACCAAGGCAAGTTGTTGAACTGTAAGGCCACCAAGGCAAGTTGTTGAACTGTAAGGCCACCAAGGCAAGTTGTTGAACTGTAAGGCCACCAAGGCAAGTTGTTTGAACTGTAAGGCCACCAAGGCAAGTTGTTAACTGTAAGGCCACCAAGGCAAGTTGTTTGAACTGTAAGGCCACCAAGGCAAGTTGTTGAACTGTAAGGCCACCAAGGCAAGGTGTTTAATTGTAAGGCCACCAAGGCAAGTTGTTTAACTGTAAGGCCACCAAGGCAAGTTGTTGAACTGTAAGGCCACCAAGGCAAGTTGTTTAACTGTAAGGCCACCAAGGCAAGTTGTTGAACTGTAAGGCCACCAAGGCAAGTTGTTGAACTGTAAGGCCACCAAGGCAAGTTGTTTGAACTGTAAGGCCACCAAGGCAAGTTGTTTAACTGTAAGGCCACCAAGGCAAGTTGTTGAACTGTAAGGCACCAAGGCAAGTTGTTTAACTGTAAGGCCACCAAGGCAAGTTGTTTAACTGTAAGACCACCAAGGCAAGTTGTTTAACTGTAAGGCCACCAAGGCAAGTTGTTTAAATGTAAGGCCACCAAGTCAAGTTGTTGAACTGTAAGGCCACCAAGGCAAGTTGTTTGAACTGTAAGGCCACCAAGGCAAGGTGTTTAATTGTAAGGCCACCAAGGCAAGTTGTTTAACTGTAAGGCCACCAAGGCAAGTTGTTGAACTGTAAGGCCACCAAGGCAAGTTGTTTAACTGTAAGGCCACCAAGGCAAGTTGTTTGAACTGTAAGGCCACCAAGGCAAGTTGTTAACTGTAAGGCCACCAAGGCAAGTTGTTGAACTGTAAGGCCACCAAGGCAAGGTGTTTAATTGTAAGGCCACCAAGGCAAGTTGTTTAACTGTAAGGCCACCAAGGCAAGTTGTTTAACTGTAAGGCCACCAAGGCAAGTTGTTTAACTGTAAGGCCACCAAGGCAAGTTGTTGAACTGTAAGGCCACCAAGGCAAGTTGTTTAACTGTAAGGCCACCAAGGCAAGTTGTTTAACTGTAAGACACCAAGGCAAGTTGTTTAACTGTAAGGCCACCAAGGCAAGTTGTTTAACTGTAAGACCACCAAGGCAAGTTGTTTAAATGTAAGGCCACCAAGTCAAGTTGTTTAACTGTAAGGCCACCAAGGCAAGTTGTTGAACTGTAAGGCCACCAAGGCAAGTTGTTGAATTGTAAGGCCACCAAGGCAAGGTGTTTAGCTGTAAGGCCACCAAGGCAAGTTGTTTAGCTGTAAGGCCACCAAGGCAAGTTGTTGAACTGTAAGGCCACCAAGGCAAGTTGTTTGAACTGTAAGGCCACCAAGGCAAGTTGTTGAACTGTAAGGCCACCAAGGCAAGTTGTTTGAATTGTAAGGCCACCAAGGCAAGTTGTTTAACTGTAAGGCCACCAAGGCAAGTTGTTTAACTGTAAGGCCACCAAGGCAAGTTGTTTAACTGTAAGGCCACCAAGGCAAGTTGTTTAACTGTAAGGCCACCAAGGCAAGTTGTTTAACTGTAAGGCCACCAAGGCAAGTTGTTGAACTGTAAGGCCACCAAGGCAAGTTGTTTAACTGTAAGGCCACCAAGGCAAGTTGTTTAACTGTAAGGCCACCAAGGCAAGTTGTTTAACTGTAAGGCCACCAAGGCAAGTTGTTGAACTGTAAGGCTACCAAGTCAAGTTGTTGAATTGTAAGGCCACCAAGGCAAGTTGTTTAACTGTAAGGCCACCAAGGCAAGTTGTTTAACTGTAAGGCCACCAAGGCAAGTTGTTTAGCTGTAAGGCCACCAAGGCAAGTTGTTTAACTGTAAGGCCACCAAGGCAAGTTGTTTAACTGTAAGGCCACCAAGGCAAGTTGTTTAACTGTAAGGCCACCAAGGCAAGTTGTTTAACTGTAAGGCCACCAAGGCAAGTTGTTGAACTGTAAGGCTACCAAGTCAAGTTGTTAACTGTAAGGCCACCAAGGCAAGTTGTTGAACTGTAAGGCCACCAAGGCAAGTTGTTGAACTGTAAGGCCACCAAGGCAAGTTGTTAACTGTAAGGCCACCAAGGCAAGGTGTTTAATTGTAAGGCCACCAAGGCAAGTTGTTTAACTGTAAGGCCACCAAGGCAAGTTGTTGAACTGTAAGGCCACCAAGGCAAGTTGTTGAACTGTAAGGCCACCAAGGCAAGTTGTTGAACTGTAAGGCCACCAAGGCAAGTTGTTAACTGTAAGGCCACCAAGGCAAGTTGTTGAACTGTAAGGCCACCAAGGCAAGTTGTTGAACTGTAAGGCCACCAAGGCAAGTTGTTAACTGTAAGGCCACCAAGGCAAGTTGTTGAACTGTAAGGCCACCAAGGCAAGTTGTTGAACTGTAAGGCCACCAAGGCAAGGTGTTTAGCTGTAAGGCCACCAAGGCAAGTTGTTTAGCTGTAAGGCCACCAAGGCAAGTTGTTGAACTGTAAGGCCACCAAGGCAAGGTGTTTAGCTGTAAGGCCACCAAGGCAAGTTGTTTAGCTGTAAGGCCACCAAGGCAAGTTGTTGAACTGTAAGGCCACCAAGGCAAGGTGTTTAGCTGTAAGGCCACCAAGGCAAGTTGTTTAGCTGTAAGGCCACCAAGGCAAGTTGTTGAACTGTAAGGCCACCAAGGCAAGGTGTTTAGCTGTAAGGCCACCAAGGCAAGTTGTTTAGCTGTAAGGCCACCAAGGCAAGTTGTTTAACTGTAAGGCCACCAAGGCAAGTTGTTTAACTGTAAGGCCACCAAGGCAAGTTGTTTAGCTGTAAGGCCACCAAGGCAAGTTGTTTAGCTGTAAGGCCACCAAGGCAAGTTGTTGAACTGTAAGGCCACCAAGGCAAGTTGTTGAACTGTAAGGCCACCAAGGCAAGTTGTTTAACTGTAAGGCCACCAAGGCAAGTTGTTTAACTGTAAGGCCACCAAGGCAAGTTGTTGAACTGTAAGGCCACATTTCGAGTACTTTAAGTACTATATGTACATCCGAGTACTCGTATACAAGGTAAGAGGTGGAGAAGGGAGGTGGAGGCCAAGGTGAGGTGGAGGCCAAGGAAGAGGTGGAGGCCAAGGAAGAGGTGGAGGCCAAGGAAGAGGTGGAGGCCAAGGAAGAGGTGGAGGCCAAGGAAGAGGTGGAGGCCAAGGAAGAGGTGGAGGCCAAGGAAGAGGTGGAGGCCAAGGAAGAGGTGGAGGCCAAGGAAGAGGTGGAGGCCAAGGAAGAGGTGGAGGCCAAGGAAGAGGTGGAGGCCAAGGAAGAGGTGGAGGCCAAGGAAGAGGTGGAGGCCAAGGAAGAGGTGGAGGCCAAGGAAGAGGTGGAGGCCAAGGAAGAGGTGGAGGCCAAGGAAGAGGTGGAGGCCAAGGAAGAGGTGGAGGCCAAGGAAGAGGTGGAGGCCAAGGAAGAGGTGGAGGCCAAGGAAGAGGTGGAGGCCAAGGAAGAGGTGGAGGCCAAGGAAGAGGTGGAGGCCAAGGAAGAGGTGGAGGCCAAGGAAGAGGTGGAGGCCAAGGAAGAGGTGGAGGCCAAGGAAGAGGTGGAGGCCAAGGAAGAGGTGGAGGCCAAGGAAGAGGTGGAGGCCAAGGAAGAGGTGGAGGCCAAGGAAGAGGTGGAGGCCAAGGAAGAGGTGGAAGGCCAAGGAAGGGTGGGGGCCGTGGTGGTAGAGGTGGTAGAGGTCGCGGTAGGGGTCGAGGTGGAGGCCAAGGAAGAGGTGGAGGCCAAGGAAGAGGTGGAGGTAATAATGAAGTACATGCACCGGACTTGGCAGAGGTGATCGCTCAAACGGTCACTAATATCATGCCAACTATTATTGCCCATGTCACGGCAACCCTTGGTGAAAACAATGGGGCACAACCCAATGAGCCTCAAAACAATGAAGCCCCGGCTAATGTGAATAATGAGGGCGCTCGACCTCATGTTGTGGCGAATGAAGAAGAAGAACCAATTGAAGTTGATAACTATAGGCCCATGTTTAATCAACATGGAATGCACCGCCAAGGTTGTCAATTCAAAGACTTCAAGAATTGTGGGGCACCAGATTTTGATGGTAAGGGTGGTCCCGTGGACTGTATAAGATGGTTCGAGAAGATTGAAGCAGTGATTGAAAGAAGTCATTGCACACATGATGACCAGATTCCTTATGCAACAGGTATGTTTAAAGATGATGCTTTAAGTTGGTGGAACAAAGAAAAGAGCTTCGGCCGGACCCATAATTTGTTATGGACTTGTTTTAAGAACATGGTGAAGGAGAAATTTTGCCCTCCTTATGAACTCCAAAATTTAACCATTGAATTTGTCCATCTTAAAATGGACGGGGCAGATTACAAGGGCTATCTTAGACGATTCCAAGATTTGTCTACCCTTGTTCCCCATCTAGTGAATATCGAGTCTCAAGCCATTGCAAAATTTGTGTTAGGCTTGACTCCAGAAGTCCGATCTCTGATAAACTCGGTCATGCCTACTTCTATGGCCGAGGCTATTAACCGTGCCGGTAGTGTTACCGAGGATCTTTTGAGGAGGGGAGTATTGAGCAAGTCATCATCATCAAAAAGAAAAGAAGTGGCGGAGTCTAGTGGGGAAAAGAAGAAGGGAAGGTTTGATCCCAAGAAGGCAAATCGGGGAAGAATTATGGCAGCGGTGGAGTCGGTGAGGAAACCTTATCAAGGACCTCATCCTTTTTGTAATAAATGTAACAAGCACCACCCTACTAACATTCCATGTGGGGCTTGTTTTAATTGCAAGCGACTCGGGCATATGGCAAAGGAATGTAGGGCTCCCAGAGCGGCCCTAATAAATGTGGCTCCTCTTCAAGCTGTTCCTCCACGCGGAAATTTCGCAAAGGGTACTTGTTATGAATGTGGAAGCCCTAATCACTACCGCAACAATTGTCCTCAATGGGTTGGACAACAAGTTCAAGTGGCTGTTCACCCCAATCAACTTCAAATTGCCGGGCCTAACCAAAACCGAGGACAACAAGGTCACCAAGTACAACCTAGTGGTTGAGCCTTTGCGGTCAATGTCAATGAAGCCCGCAATGATCCAAACATGGTGGCAGGTACCTTTCTTCTTAATGGTCACTATGCAGCCGTTTTGTTTGATTCTGGAGCCGATTTTATTTTTGTTTCCTCTAGTTTTGTTCCTTTGATTGAAGTTCATCCGTGTGCTCTGAATTATGTGCTTGATATTGAAATGGTAAATGGGTCACTAACTAAACTCAGTCAAATACTTCGTGATTGTATTTTGACTTTAAACGACGTTGAATTTTTCATCGATCTTATGCCCTTTGATATTGGGAGTTTTGATGTGATTGTGGGTATGGATTGGATGTCGGCAGTTAACGCGGTTATTGATTGTGGTGAGAGAGTTGTTAAGATACCTTTGTCTAATGGTAGAATTCTTAGGATTCAAGGCAAAATCTCCGATCCTTCTAACTCTAAAGTTTTTAGTGCTACCGTCTTAAAGGTAGAATTGAAAACCGTTCCTATTGTGTGTGAGTTTCCCGATGTTTTTCCGGATGACTTACCGGGATTACCTCCATCTCGTGAACTTGATTTCCGTATCAATCTAATCCCTGGAGCAGCACCCGTAGCTAAAGCTCCTTACAGACTGGCTCTATCTGAAATACAAGAGTTGGCAACTCAACTTAAAGAACTCCAAGAAAAAGGTTTCATTCGTCCTAGTCAATCTCCTTGGGGTGCTCCTATTCTCTTTGTCAAGAAGAAAGATGGGTCCTTTAGAATGTGTATTGATTATCGGGAGTTGAATAAGCTCACGGTAAAGAACCGGTATCCACTTCCTCGAATTGATGATCTATTTGATCAACTTCAAGGTGCCAAGCACTTTTCAAAAATCGATCTTCGCTCGGGTTATCATCAACTCCGAGTACATGAAGATGACATTCCTAAAACGGCTTTTCGTACAAGGTATGCATTCCAAACTCTTAAAGATATGTTGTGTGATGCACCTATCTTGACGCTTCCGGATGGAGTTGAAGACTTTGTAGTTTATTGTGATGTTTCGGGACAAGGTTTGGGTTGTGTTCTTATGCAGAGGGGCAAAGTCATTGCTTATGCCTCTCGTCAATTGAAAGTGCATGAGAAGAACTACCCGACACATGATTTGGAATTGGGGGCGGTTGTATTTGCTTTGAAATGTTGGAGACACTACCTATATGGCACCAAATGTGTGATTTATACCGATCACAAAAGCCTCCAACACATCTTTAATCAAAGTGAATTGAACATGAGACAAAGACGTTGGCTTGAACTTTTTAGTGACTATGATTGTGATATCCGTTATCATCCGGGCAAGGCCAACGTTGTGGCCGATGCCTTGAGTCAAAAAGAGAGGGTTAAGCCAAGATGAGATAGAATTATGAGCTTCACGGTAGGGCCAAGTATTCGTGATCGAATCATTGAAGCTCAAATGCAAGCAACCCTACCGGAGAACTTTGGGAATGAAAATTTGGATGGCATGGAGCAACAATTTGATAGAAAAAGTGACAACGGGCTATATTTGGTTGAAAGGCTTTGGGTTCCCATTTTCGGTAATCTAAGAACATTTCTCATGGATGAAGCCCATCGATCGCCTTATTCGGTTCATCCCGGATCGGATAAGATGTATTTTGATTTAAGAGATTTTTATTGGTGGCCGGGCATGAAGCGTGATGTGGCTAGATATGTGAGTGAGTGCCTTACTTGCTTACAAGTGAAAGCCGATCACAAGAAGCCACCCGGATTGTTGGTGCAACCGGTGACACCCGAGTGGAAATGGGAACATATTGCAATGGACTTCATTACGAAGTTACCGAAGACAAGAAGTGGTCGTGATACAATTTGGGTGATAGTGGATCGGTTAACGAAGTCGGCTCATTTCTTGTCCATTCGTGAAACCGATAAGTTTAACACCTTAGCACGATTGTACATTAAAGAGGTGGTGTCTAAACATGGAGTTCCGGTTTCTATCCTCTCTGATAGAGATACCCGGTATAACTCAAGTTTTTGGAGAGCCTTTCAACAAGCAATGGGTTCTCAACTTAATATGAGCACGACATTTCATCCTCAAACGGATGGACAAAGTGAAAGAACCATACAAACGTTAGAAGATATGTTGAGGGCTTGTGCTATTGACTTCGGTGGTAGTTGGGAAGATCACTTGCCATTAGTTGAATTTTCGTATAATAATAGCTACCACGCAAGCATACAAATGGCACCATTTAGGGCACTTTATGGTAGGAAGTGTCGTTCTCCCCTAGCTTGGGCGGAGATTGGTGAAAGCCAACTTATCGGGCCAGAGATTGTAGTTGAGACAACCAAAGTGATTTCTCAAATCAAGGAGAGGTTACAATTAGCCCGTGAACGACAAAAGAAGTATGCCGATGTGAGACGGAGACCATTAGAGTTTGAAGTTGGTGATTATGTACTCTTGAAAGTATCACCTTGGAAAGGTGTTATACGATTTGTGAAACGAGGTAAACTCGGACCAAGATATATTGGTCCTTTTAAAATTCTTGAACGGGTTGGCAAGGTTGCCTATCGACTAGAACTTCCTCAAGAACTTAGTGGTGTGCATGATGTATTCCACATTTGTAACCTACGCAAGTGTCTAGCGGATCCTACTCATCATGTGCCCATGAATGAGATACAAATAGATAAGAAGCTTAATTTTGTGGAAGAGCCGGTCGAGATCTTAGACCGTGAAGTCAAGAAGCTCAAAAACAAACGCTATACAATTGTCAAAGTTAGGTGGAATGCTAGATGTGGAGCCGAGTTTACTTAGGAACGCGAGGACCACATGAAGTCTAAATACCCACACTTGTTTAGTAATTAGTGTTTTGTTGAATTTCGGGACGAAATTCTTTTAACGGGGGAATAATGTAACATTTGCCATTTTGGTCCATTAATAAATATGGCAAACTTTTATGTATATATATATGTAAAACGTTGCTTTTTCGATCGTTTCTTTCTCGAATGAACTTAAGACTTCCTAGAACCTAATATCTAGTGTTTTAACACTTTGATATGGCCATAATCTTCCAATAAACTACTTCATTAAAACTTAAATACTTCTTAGAAACATATCCTAAAATCTTGTTTAAAAACTCAAAGGAATGAACCCGAAACGACTGGTAACATTTGAGGAAACAACTAGGAAGTTGTCAAAAGTGAAAAGACTAAAATGCCCTTTCAAAAATCTGCACCTTAAAGTCTCCTAGCCCATGGTATTGCAAAACCATCAACTTTGCCCATGGTATTCATTAACTTAACTATGATTACTTATTAACTAAACTAGTAATCATGCTTAAATTTAACCTATAAATACTAAGCTTAAGTCTTCACAAATACTTACACCTCCCATCTCTTCCTCCCTCAATTTGGCATTCCACAACTCTATAATCATTCCCCCTCCCCTTTAATAATAAATCTCAAGAACTACTCAAAGTTCTAAATAAAGCAAGGTTACTTTGCAAGAAAAATTGTCAAGTGAAGTTGTTATTGAGAATTCCCTCAAAGATCTTCAAAAAGCCTAGTTATAATGACCACATGAAAGTTGGTCTATAACATCATTTTCTCAAGATTCAAGACCAACTCTTAGTCGATCTCATTAAATCTTCTTCGGTGTTCATTCATATATCGTTACTTTGATCCTAGAATTTATAATTCTCCAAGCTGGTAAGTGTTTCTATGAAACCTTACTATACTTTGCTTTATGATTATATGACTATATGTTATGTATTGAAATGCTTGTCAACTTACTTTTATACTCAATTGATACATACTTGCATTTAAAAACAGTAAATATCCTATTAACAGTATTCACCATCTATGAATTATTTCGTATTCTCGAGATTCTTGGTTTTGGATAGAATATATCCTTAATACACTTTTAACCGTATTATATTTCTAAACGTGATTGCCATTGACCTTGGGCATCTCTGGGGTATACCAGCGGAGCGGATTGTAGTTCGCAAACGGTTTGCGATTCGCATTCTAAACACAAACTTGGTTCACCGTCTGGATACTACAACTAGAAATAAAATACTGGTTTTTCCTGCCATTTAAGGTATCTCTTCATTATATAATTAATACATTCCTTTCGTATTGATTATAATACATACTATTTAAGGTATCTCTTCATTATATAATGTAACTTGGTTCAACCCTAACACAACTAGAAATAAAATACTGGTTTTTCCTGACATTTAAGGTATCTCTTCATTATATAATTAATACATTCCTTTCGTATTGATTATAATACATACTATTTAAAGTATCTCTTCGTTACTAAATTAATACATTCTTTGTATTAATCTTACTATTTAAAGTACATATATCCTACAGATACGTATTATATACAGAAAGTTACATTTTTAATCATTTAGGAATGTTGTTCTGAACTCCCATCAATTTATGATTATCTGCAAGAGTAACTCATATCCTCAAACTTAAGACAATAGTTTAAAATAAATTGACTGAATCCATATTTAAAAGGTTATAAAGTTGAATCATTGAACTTATATTTTCTTGCCAGTGCCGACTACTCCACTGTCCCTCCAGTTCCTGGCTATGGATGACTTAAACCGTCACAACAGTTCTGTTTTCAACAAACATCTTCAAAGCTTCAAAAAATATTAAAAGCTCTTGGGCTTTGCTTATTTCCAAATTTCATTCCTGAATACGCATAATTTTATCGGTCAAACTTTAACGGTGTGAGACAAGAAGGAATTAGCTATGCTTCTGTAATAATATGAACTCCCTGGTATGCTATTGTGTTTCCTGATGGTTCATTAATTATGTCTTTGTTTATCAACGCGAGGAAATTTAAACTACATC
>CM067171.1:19106005-19148362 GCA_034093135.1 Erigeron breviscapus
GATTTCATATATATTCAACCCCAATAGTAAGTTCGTTGGAGTAGGATGATTTTGATAGGCTCATTTGTTTCACTTTTGCTTAGTCGTGTTATTGAGGCTTGTGGACTGTTCAGATATTGTCAAACATTTCGGGGTTTCATTTAAGATTAAAACTGCTTCACCCAACTTTTTGTCATTGACATGCTTGGTGTGGCTTCTTTTTGATAATCGTAATGTGTTTATATAGCTTCGTGTCAAGGAACGCTTTTTGCTTAATTTCCAGATTTGCTTGAGGACAAGCAACGCTCAAGTGTGGGGGATTTGATGTGACCAATTTATATAGATCGCCCACATCATTATTGGCTTTTTCGTATGTGTTTTGAGTCGATTTTGTATGCATTTGGCGCGTTTATGGTGTTTGTTAGTGCTTTCAGGTTCTTAGCAGGTTGTGCGCCATTTGGTACATTTTCTGACTATTTTAGCCCAAGATGTTGATCCGAGTATTTCGAGTGATGTTGATAAAGAAGAAACAAGATTTCAGCAAGAATTTACTGCGCCGCAGTGAGAGGGTTGTTGCCCCACTGCGCGGCAGTCAATGGGTGCCAAAGCCACAAAGATTACAGTGGTTTAACACTGCGCCGCAGTGGGAGGGATGATGCCCCACTGCGCCGCAGTCAAAGGTCGAGAAGAATAATATATTTTCCAGTGGTTTAACACTGCGCCGCAGTGGGAGGACTCATTCCCCACTGCGCCGCAGTCACCTTATGATCAGAATTCCAGGGACTTTCCACTGCGCCGCAGTGGGAGCGCTACCATGCCCACTGCGGCGCAGTGAGTGCACGGGGAGATCAGGGCTACAGCCTCTTTGCATCAGATTTGGGGGAGGTATATAAAGAAAAAAACCCTATTTGCCCAAGGATCCAAGTTTTTCTTTCTAGGAGCTGTTCTACCACGAGTCTTTGACGGATCATCGCAGATTTCATCATTTGATTCATTGAAGATTCAAGAACATCCATCTAGATAGTATCCAATCTTCTGTCTTGCAATTTATATTCAACAATCATTGGTACAATATGTTTTCTTTCAATTTCTTTATTGCAATTCAATTTAGTATGATTGGTTAGATTTCTAATCATCCACTTTGATGAAACTTGACGAATGATATGATTGCAATATTTTAATTCAAGAGTTGATTCAATTATCGTTGTGTCGTGATCTTTATCAATTAATTCCTTGCGATTTATTCTTTTGATGTTGATGGTTTATGTGTTCATCGTTAGTGGTACTAGGTGAATTCGTTTATCGTTTCAATTCGATTGTCTTTGGTCGTTTGTCACCGGTTCATGGTATGACGGTGAATGTCAAATCTATAATAGGAATTAATCGGTAAACGTGTTTAGAAACGGTTGGTGGTACCACGTTTTCATTCACATAGACATAATTGGTAATTGGATAATCAAGCAAACTAATCGTTGGGGAGATTTTCTAGGCATTGGTGGTACCGGCTTGGGTAATTTAACTAGCAACTTAGGTGTTTGGGTTATTTGTGAGCGGTTGGTGGTACCACGCGAGCATTTTATCCTTTCACGATTATCTTGTCAACTCTAAATAATTTGAACTTTATCGTGTGCAATCATAACTGAAGTCAAGTGGATTCGAAGTGGGTGATCTTTATTCATATTGTTTGAACTTTCTTTACTTTTCAATTGTCTTGTCATTTCAATTTCTTTAATTTCATATTGTCAAGGTGAGGTAGCAATTCGGCTACGGTTCCATCCTTATTCCAAAACCATTTTAGCTGACAACTATTTCAAAACCATTCCCCGTGTTCGATCCTGGACTTACCTTCTAGCTATATCTATATACGAACGGGTCCACTGCCCGCAAGTGTGTAGTAGTCAGTTTTAGGGTATTTCTTGTTTTAATTTTTAAACTCGATTTCACACATCAGATTCTTGCACTTGTTTGAAATGTATGATAGTGCAAAAGGCTTATGGGATGCACTCAAAGTGCATTGTTAAGGTGATGATGATCTCAAGAAGAGAAGGAAGGATTTGCTAAAGAAGCAGTATTATGTCTTTACTAGCTTCAAATATGAACCTCTTGATGAGATCTTGATTCGTTACAGTCATCTGCTGGTTGAGCTTGCATATTTTGGGTATAAACCTGATCCAGAAGATGTCATCGAGAAGTTGTTGGAAGCTCTTCCAGTTAAGTGGGAAGGGTTTGTAACTTCAATCCAACAAAATCCCGAATTTAGCACATGGACTTTGGATCAGATCATTCGAAAGCTGAGAGGTCAAGATATGAAACGAAAGTCGAAGGAAGCAGGTAGCAGTGATTTTGTTCAGCGTCCTGAACTTATCATAGCAAATCAAGCGTTCCTTCTGCAAAATCTTCAAGTGGAGGGATTACTGCCTTCTATAGTGGAGATGATGACAAGATGAAGATGTCAACGGATTCTGATAGCAACTTGATGTATGTAACTTCTCCAGAATCGGCCATGGTAGTGCAAAATGGGGTTCAGAATAGTAGTTCTCCAAGCTCGGGTTACACAGGGATGCCGATGAGCATAAGATCTACTGAGGGACATTGGGCATGCTCGCTTCATTTGTGTCTGCTCATGAAAAATTAATTGGAGGAAAACTAACTGATCCTGATTTGGTTAGGGAGGATTACAAGCAAGTTGATCCAAATGACTTGGAAGAAATGGATCTGAACTGGCAATTAGCTATGTTAACATTGAGAGTTCAGCGTTTCACAGATAGAACCGGAAGGAAGGTTGTGAATGGCAAAGTAGGGTTTGACAAGACCAAGGTGAAGTGTTATAACTGTGATGGTTTTGGACATTTTGCAAGAGAGTGTCAGAGGCCAAGACGGGATAACAATTCAGCTACAGGCCGTCAGAACTTCAATTCAGAGTGGTTCTATAGTGAGTCAGAATTCCGGACATCAATATGCTAATACTGGGAACAGAAGCTCAGGAGGAGCGGACAACTCAAGAGCCTTAGTTGTTCAATCTGATGGTACATATAATTGGGGTTCGACTAGTACCGATGATCAGAATCATGCATTCTTGGCAGAAATTCACGACTTTGATGGAGGAATGAATGATCTTGTTGATAATTCATTCGACTATACACTATATGCCAGCACGGATGATCATGATAGTTTTCATCAGAAGGTAAAGAGGAATCTGAACCGTCAGAACCAGTAAGAGCTGAGAATGAAGAGGTTTTCACTGAAGCCATTGAAATTGTGAAAACTGAGAAAAAGGATAAGGATGTAAAGATTGAGATACCTGATGATCTGAGTACAGAAGGGCTCGTGAATTTCGTGGCCAATCTTGAGGCACCAGAACAACAGGTAAGTCTTTCTCTACATTTACTTATTTCTGTTTGTAAAAGTAGCATAGGTTTGTCTAGTGAAGTAACTGTCCTTAGAAAGGAACTTGATTCTACCAAGACTCTTTTAAATGATGCCACTAGTGATAGAAGTAAGTTATCTACTGATGTCATGGTATTTAAAGGTCATGCCAAAGAATATCTTAATCGGATTAAATCTGAAGAAGATAGGTTTGAGTCACTTAGAGTAGAATATGCTCAGTTACTAGGCAGAAAACAAATGCTAGATGAGGATTTAGAGAGGGTAGTGAAAGAAAGTGCTAAAAAGGACAAAGAATTAGCAGATTCTAGGGTACAAATTGTTGAACTAAGTGGCAAATTAAATAAAATGAGAGACATAGGAACTATGATGGGTCACCTTAGAGATGCAAAAGTTAAAGGTGAACAACCTAGTTTTGTCCAGAAATATAATGTTGTTCCGCCACCTTTTAGTCACAATTATGACAGTTTTCAGAAGCTTACTTTAGAAGAATCTGAAAAATCAAGTCCTGAAAATGTACCTAAGACTACCTCTCCACAGACCAAAACTAGTGATGTTCTTATCCCTGAGATGTCTAAGTCAGAGGGATCTGGGAACAAGACTAGTGAATCTACGGCTCACTCAGACCCAAGTGAAGCCAAACGGACAATGGATAATAAACTAAAAGAAATTGAAAAAGAAGTTGAAATGGAAACAATTGTCTACTTTACTTTGAAAGGTAATGATAAAGTGTTTTCAGCAAAGGAGTCAGATTTAAACGGTAAATATCATGAAAATATTGATCAAATATGGAGTCTTGATGAACCCGTAAAATCTGAACATTTGCTAAAACCTGTTAAAAGCAAGAACTTTAAAGATACAGTTTTCAAGAAAGGTTTTGTTCAAACTTCTACTATTAATGCAGAAGGTTTGAGTGTTCAATATGAAACACCTGAACAATTTGCTGAAAGGAAAATTAAAGAAATGTTATCCATTGATCCAAAGATTCAAACTGTGAAACGATATGCACCTTCCATACAAGCACCGACTTCTTGGGAAGAGGCTTATGCAGCCCTTGAACATATAGATGAATTAAGAGGTCATAGGGTTCAAGTGCCTGAGATTATTCATGGTGATTTATCAAAGAAGGCTTCTAAAAGGTCATGCTTTAAGTGTCGTGAGGTAGGTCACGTGTCAAGCTGTTGCCCTTACAAGAAGAATAAATCTAGGATGTCACCTGAAAAATCTAGAGGTAGTAAGGATTCTAGTGAAAAACAGTAGGTCTGTGCACAGCATGTCCATGAAAGACTACAAGAATAAATATTATGAGGAATATGCTGAGAGAAATTCTGATAGTCTAGCTGTTAAGAACTACTTAAGATTTAGAAAATTTGAAAAAGACAGATCTGAGAAGTCTAGAAGTGTCTCACCTAGAGATAAGTCTGTACAATCTAGAAGTGTCTTACAAAAGGAGATTGAGAATAGAACCCAGACAAGTAGTAGTAAGTCTAAAAGAGTCTCATCTCGAGAAGGTTCTAGTAGTTCGAGTCAGTCCAGTAAATTAAGAGATAAACCCAACAGTGCTTACTATGAAAGATTAATGGCTGAAGCTAAGTTGAATTCTAGTACTTTATTTCAGCGACATAGTCCTAGGAGAATGTCTTCATCATCTCCTGAGAAAATGTCAAGATTTCAAAAGAATTCTAAAGGTTTTAACCATAGGCTACCTACTGATAGGAGGTCTAGTGGTTCTCCCAGTCGTAGGCTTAGTGCTGGAAGAAATTCACGAATTTCACCTAGCAAAAGGCCTGTTGCCAGCTCAACTGTTAAACCAACTAAGGTTTGGGTGCCTACTGGTGAATCTTGGGCTGACATAGTTTCGGATGAAGAGAATGATAGACCCAAAGCCAACAGGGCTAGGGGTCCTTTGAAAAACTAATCGTTTTTGAATGTGCAGGAGCTGCTAAGGAAGACCGCAGGTTTATGGTTTGTCAATAGCTGAAGCTCCAGGCACATTATGGAGGACAAGGGATTATTAACGGAGTTTATTTCTGTTAAAGGATCCTATGTCTGTTTTGTATATTTATTATTGTTCATGTGATAGACAAAGTACTATAGAAGATCATGTTTAGATGATTATCTATAGTACAGATTCTCATATTTTATGTTTTATGTTTTGTTATTTTTGTTATTGGTTATGTTATATGTCAGTTCCAGAAGTGCACTAGTTTAATCACAGGGATGAAGAAATTGGTGTTCTTGAGGAAGTAGACATCAGTGGATGTTTGTCTTAGGGGAGAGATCGGATTACATAACAGCAAGTGAATACTCATTCACCGGCTCGGGCTATCACGGTTAGGTTTTCCTTTGTACTCTCATAAAGACAGATTGTAAATCCACCATATCCATAACTAATAATCCTGTTAAGCACAGTAGGACTAAGCACATAGACATAAGGTTTCATTTTATTCGTGATTGTGCTGAAAAGAAATTAATAGTCCTAGAAAAAGTGCCAAGTGACTTTAATTTAGCTGATTTATTCACTAAGGCTTTCGACCGAACTCGTTTCGAGTTGTTAGTCCAATTGATTGGAATGAGAAATCTATAGTGACAGTGTCTCTCAAAAGGAACTTTGTAAAAAGAGTCAGTGTTTGTGTCGTAATGTATGTGTGTCATATAGTGTCAGAAAAACAAAATAAAAATCAGAAAAATAGAAAAGAAAAAGAAATATAATAAAAGGAGTAAGGTCACTGCATCAAGACGATTAGACGTGATGATACTTTAGCTTTTAAGCCTACTTAATTGTACTTTAAAATGCTCAGTTCAGTGATACCATTATATGATGTATCGATAGGCACAAAGTACCAAGGTTTCCTTATAATCTGATCTTAAATGTATACAATGTTCTTATGGGAAACGTATTCAGATATATGGCTGAGAATGCTTGTTCTTAAAATAGACAAGTCCTTTAAATCTTATGAAAGATCTTGCATTGTAATTAGGTATATTTGGTCTTTATATAGAAGGTCTCGGGTACATATATGTGTATGTATTGCTTTTTCGGATGTATATTTGTGACAAGATATGCAAATATCTAATAAAACTGTAAATCTGTTGAAAATATGAAGCTAATGTGGCCTTTGAGATTCGAACAAGTAAGTCCTTGGGGTGTCTTTGTATACCTATCCTACCTAAAGCTTCCAACTTGGGATAGGTTGTCAGAAAGTTCGCTACACGGGTCTCATCGAAAGTCACGGGTTTTCATAAGTGCTTAAAATAATGTCACAAATATGCAAGTACTTGGCATTATGCAATGTTGAGTATATTTCCGTACGTGAGTCAAGTTAAGTCGCTTTGCGCGTGAGGAATCACCGACCTGTCATCGCTGACTTGATTCTTAAAGACTTTCTCACTTTACTCACCAAATCTCTTAATTTTAGTGCTTGTGTCGATTGTGAGAGTGTATCTGAATATGGGGCACATAAGTTCGCAAACATGATTAAGTGACATATTAGGCTACTCGGGTTGCATGGTGACTGTCCTTGGCCAGGGTATGTCGAAAGTGTCACAAACCAAAAAGGAGACTGGAAGTACCGAGTATTTAAGAGGACAAACATATTGGTAATCGTTGATGGATCACTGTTCATAACTAATAATAAGAGAATTATTTCTCGCTAGTAGGCTTATGTAACATGCTAATCTGATCTAATCAGCAGTAACTTTAGCTCTTATATATGTGTTATTCGTTTATGTGTGTGTGTGTGTAATGTTTTTCGTAAAGTGTTTAATTTTTATTTTTATTGTATTGTTTAAATAAAAGTTCCTATTGCACGAGAGACAGAGTCAGAATAGAATCTAGTTTCCAAGAGGACTCAACTACGTTCTTATGGAACACTGAATAAACGAGTAGGGTAGTTAAGCAATAGTGTTGTGATCAAAAGCTGAAAGAAAGTATGTCACATTAACAGAATATAGGTTTAAGGAAAAGAACACAGAGTTGTTGATTTCAATAAACAGATATTGAGTTAATGCTTTTGCATTGATTCTTAGAAAGAAGATTTTCTTAAAAATGAACACAGAGATGTTCTTAGTTTTGAATTTTATCTTTAAAAGAATCATTTTATATCTTAGAAAGAAGATTTTCTTAAGAATGAACACATAGATGTTCATAGTTTTGAATTTTATCTTTAAAAGAATCATTTTATATCTTAGAAAGAAGATTTTCTTAAGAATGGACACAGAGTTGTTCATAGTTTTGAATTTGATCTTTGAAAGAATTTTAAATCAAAAGGAGTTGGAACAGAGATTCTAAATAATTTTGATGTATTATGTGCAAAATTTGAAAGTGCTTGCAGTGAATTATTAGTCTAAATTACTCTAATAATAGATTGCTAAGTATATTCAATTTTATCTTGCTATTTTATTCATTTCTTCAGATTGTATGTTATTACTTTAAGAAGATTTGATGTGTATGTGTTGAGATGTGCAGGACAGCGGACAAATATTCGTTTTTGTAGGTTGTCGAGCAAGATTTCACCATGGAAGCAAGATATGGATCATGCAAATATATCCGTAACAAAGATAAATACTAGTTTGATAAGGAAATCATAGGAGTATTTATAATTGTTTAACCAAGATGAATACTAGGTTGATGAGGCAATCATAGGAGTATTTCATATGGTTTAGGATTTTGCATTATCAAATTTCATTTGCAAAATATAAGAGATTAGGTTTCAGTTAGATGTTTTTACAGAGTTAAAGACAAGTGACTTTAGAAACAGAATCTTTATAAGTTTGTATAATGAAGGATATTTTGTTGGAAGACCTTAGTTTAGGTTATCCATAGAATGATAAGACCGAGATCTTAAGATTCTCTATTTTTGATAAATATCGGTAGAATAATAAGACAGGGTTCTTAAGATTCTAAATTTTTGATAAGTATCTGTACAATGATAAGACAGGGTTCTTAAGATTCTAGATAAATATCGGTAGAATAATAAGACAGGGTTCTTAAGATTCTAAATTTTTGATAAGTATCTGTAGAATGATAAGACAGGGTTCTTAAGATTCTAGATAAATATCCGTATAATGATAAGATAGGGTTCTTAAGATTCTAGAATTTTTCTGATAAGTTGACGGATAAACAAGGAGTTTATAGGTCAATGATTTTGAACAATAAGACAGAGATCTTACGGTTTAGATTTTTGAACAATAAGAAGTTCAAGTTCCTGAAGATTTGTAGTTCTAGACTAAGATAATGTCATATGTTTATGACTTATGATAGTGAAGAATAACAAATTTGGAGAAGAAAATAAAGAATGTAGTTCTAGATTAAGTCGTTACTATCGTATATTATAGTAATGAAATAATGAAGAATAACATTTTTATTTTAATCTCGTTTATGTGTTTTGTTAACAGCTTCTTGTGCAGGGAATACATATCAATAATAATACATGTCAGTAAGCTGTATCTTATATGTTTTGTCTGAAGATGTTGATCATAATCAGAAGAAACATTTTTGGAGACAAAGAATTGCTTTTGAAACAGGTTCCATGTTCCTGAAGTTTGTGATTCAAGTTTCAAAGTTTCTGGTTTTCATGGGAGTCAACTAGTTCAGGATTGATTGTTGGAAATTCTACCTCTCTATTACATGCCGGTTATGCAAGGCGAGCAGGGACTCGAGCAATATATCCAAGAAGGAAGATTGCATATGCTTAATTCGGAGGGATTTATCGTTGAGGGGGAGAACAACAACAAGCTTTGGTGCATTAGTTGATTTTTATGACGATACAGAGAGTTTGAAGTTTGTCTTTCAAATCTGAAGTTTCGGAAGATCGAGTTTCGGGTATAGCAATTAAAATTTTGTTGTCTCAAAATTCTTTTTCAGTGTATTTGCAGAGAAGTCAATCCAAAGGAAGGGTTTCTAAGCAAAAGACTGAAGTATTCAAGACAATGCTAAGAACATCAGGTTTTTATAATATATTATTTATATAGTAATTACAGATGTTGATAGCAAGGTCATTATTAGTTGAAGATCTTAGATATAGAAATAATTTTATTTTAATATGAAAGATTATCAACTTCATACTTGTGAAACCTTAGACATAGACATTAAGTGAATGTAGAAGATTATTAAAATCTTAGACATAGACATATGTAAATGTAGAAGGTTATGTGAAACCTTAGACATAGACATCAAGTGAATGTAGAAGATTATTAAGATCTTAGACATAGACTTAATGTGAATGTAGAAGGTTAAATAAATCCTTAGATATAGACTTAATGTGAATGAAGAAGATTAAGAAAATCTTAGTCATAGACGTTAAGTGAATATGAAAGGTTATTGACTATATTGTGCCTTAGACATAGAAATGTCATGTTTGAATGTGAAAGGCTACATAGTTAATATTTTATGCCTTAGACATAGATATATTGTTTGAATATGAAAGGTCTTTGTTACCTTAGATATAGAAACATATATGAATGTGAAAGGCTTAAGCATTGATTATTTAGATCATATAGTTATGAAAATATGTCATAAATTGAGAAGGAGTACCTAGTCAATTGTGTTTTCATAAGAATATGAAGTATTTAATCAATATTTTATTCTATCATAGTTATGTATCCCAGTCATAAATTGAGGGGAGTACATAAGAATGATGGTTGTTATAATGATTAGTCATCGTTATACTTCATAGTCATAAAATTGAGGGGGAGGTATAAGAATGAAGAATCAATTTTATAACTGGTTAGAAAAATGAATTGTTGTAAGTGGTACAGATTCGGGAAAGCTAAATTCGAGAAAGTTTTGGAAAGATTATCGTTGAAAAGTTAAAGAATTTTGTGTAAGTTTATTAACTTTTCAGGTTTAAGACGAAGATCAGGGAAAAGATGAAAATTTGATGCCTACAGGTTTGATCTTTTAAATTTTCATATTTCCAGGAAGTTCGTGGTAATCATTGATCAATTATTCAGAAACTTTGACGAAATTTTGATTTTAAAGTGTGCAGGAGGTATTTACGACCTCGTAATTAGCAAGAGGCAGAATACGACCTCGTAATTGGTCGATTGACCTTGTGCAGATACGACTTCGTAATTGGGCCGGGTTGACCCAGATCCATTCGGGTCAAGTGGGTATATAAACCCATTTTAGCCAAACACGACCTCACATTTTATTTTATCAAAATTGAGCTTTACGACCCCGAAAATACTACTTTGCTACCCCGATTTTGATTTGATAGATACAATTAGATCGAGAGTTTTTTATTGATATTTTTGTGTTCATCTCAAAATTCTGAATCTAGGTATACTATCTAATCGTAATATAGTTATCCATGCAACAAGAAAATCAAGAAAAAGGGTTTCGAAATTTTCGAATTGGGTTTCCAGATTTTCTTCGATTTTGATGTTTTCTGGGTAAAAATAAGGGTTGGGGTATCTTTATCGTTTGAATACGAGTATAAAGAAACAATTTTTACCAGTTTTGGTTAGGTAAATCGCGAAATCGCGTTGGGGAAGACGAACAGTGCGACGGACTCGCATTTGGGGTTTTGCTAGCCCATAATTGCGACCTCGTAAATGTCAATATATTTTTACTTGGTTTGACTTTCGGAATACGATGCCGATTTACAACCTGACTAATACGTGGCCAAATTGGAAAATACGAATTCGTATTTTAGAGTTTGGTTGACCATATTTTGACCTTGAAATACGACCTCGTACAGGGATACGACCTCGTATTTTTGACTTAACAGATTTTCAAAAGTTTATTTTTATAAAATTTGAAAATGAGTTAATTTTGATATTTAACTTAATTACAGGGTTAATTTAACAGATTTTCAAAAGTTTATGTTAATAAAGATTTGAAAATGAGTTAATCTATCTATAACTAAATTACAGAGATAATTTATGTTATGTTGTAAATTACAGGGATAATTTATGCTTTTGACTAAATTACCGGGATAATTTTAGTTGTGTTTGTTATGCATATGAATTTTTATGTCTATTTGAGTAATTAATTATTTGTTATTGATTAAATAAATGGCAAGAGAATTTGTATCAGGTCATAACTTTCTGATTAATTTGGACGAGAATCAAGATGGAACAGAGTATTATCATGATATTTTCAGATTTTTGAAGCGGTCAAGAATTAATCACATTCTTACTCACTCACCTGTGCTATATGAGTCATACCTGGTAGAGTTCTGGGAAAATGCAAGGCATAAGAAGACTGCTACTCAGGAGTGGATTGAAACAGTGGTTGCGGGCAAGACCATTAAGTTCTCAACTTCCGATCTTATTGATATCTTGAAGTTAGGTACAGTAGATCAAGAAGGAGGAGAGAATGGACCTACTACTTTTAGTAGAGAGGTTATTGTTGGAGGATTTACTAGGATGGGATATACTGATGACTTGAATGTGGGAACATTGAAGAAGCGCGGATTCTTTGGAAGGTGGAGATACTTAGCGCACGTATTGTTGGTTAGTTTGTGTAGTAGAAGAACCGGATGGGATACGCTTAATCAAGAATCTCAAGCTCAGATGGTTGGTCTGGTATACAACAAACCGTATAGTTTTTCTAAGTATTTCTTCAACGAATTGAGGAAACAAACAACTGCCAGGCAAGGGCATAGGTTTATGGTTTATCCTAGATTCGTTATGATGATCATTAATCATTATATTCCTAATCTGCCTGCTACTAAGTCAGTCCTGAAAGTGACATCTATTGTAAAAAGGGCATATGATGAGCTTAAGAGTCGCTTTGATGGTGATCCAGGTGCTCAAGATATTCCTTTATTTGGAGCTCTAGTGGATATTAATTTCAATCCACCTACAGCTGAAGAGTTTGCCAGATTCAGGACTGAGATTGTTCCACATGAGCCAGTTGCTAATCCAGTTCCTCTACAGATGGTGATGCCAGATGTGCCAATGGGCAACATAGCACAACCACGGGTTCAAGGCACAGAAGAGGTGATAGTTGAGAGAGATGTGGTTCTTGAAGAAGAAGCAGAAGCACATGAAGATACCGTTGATCATGCTGCTAGTACTTCTGAAGGTGCTTCAAGGAAAGTTTCATCTGATTCAGGTCTGAAAAGGAAACGAGCAGAGTCTTCTAGGGAATCTGAGGTGCCAGAAGTTGAAGAGTTACCTACTCCAAAGAAGAAAACTGTTATCAAATTGAAAGTCAAGGAGAAAACTGCTGCTAGTGGAGTAGATGAGACGATCAAGGCTCCAGAAGTATCAAGCAGAGTTCCTGAACAGAGGTCTAGGAGATCAGTTGAATCACATGCAGAGACAGTGATACCAAGGAGATCTCAGAAGACAACTGTAGATCTTGAAAGGCCGTCTACAACTCATAGAATGAAGGATTCAGTGCCTAATCCTGAAGCAAGAACTGAAGCGACTACACGTCAAGTTCCGATATTACCACCAATGTTTGGTATGGCTGACATGAAAGGAAAGATGACGGTGTTAGAGGCTAGAGTTAATGGTTTGTTTGATGAGTTGGAGAAACAAAAGAAGAACCATGAGAAAGAGATGCAGAGAAAGCAAAAGGAAGTTGAGACGTTAAAGAAAGCTCTTAATGATGTAAGAAAGAATCATCAAGACTTTATTAACACTCTCATGTCCAACTTTGACATGGTTCGTTGTGAAGCTACTAAGGCAGAAAGTTCAGCCACTAGAGCGAATAAAGGAGTAGTTAGAGTAGCTGAACAGATGACTAAGATTGCAGATGTCATGCTAGATTGTGTGATGCAATCAGAGTTAAATGAATTGTTTGAGAATTTTTTGGTGAAAAAGAAATTGTTGCCAGATCTAGGCTGTAAGGGTGATGAGCTTTCGAAAAAGAAAGATGATGATTCAAATCAAGACCCGGATGCAGCAAAAGATAAAGGCAATAAGCATCAAGAAGATCTGACCAAGGCAATAGAGTCTCTGAATGAGATTGCAACTGGTATGGTAGGGTCTTCTAAGACAACTGATGCTGTGAGGGAAGATGGAGAGATAATCTATGGTGATGAGAGCTGGATGGATATCGCAGAAGTCGATATGCCAGTTACAGCTTCAAGGCTTGTAGATAAAGATGCTGAGCGCAAAGGATTTAGTATTGATGACTTCAGAGCTAAGCTTGATAGAATGGACAGGTCTGAACAAGTCCAAGATCCTGAAGCTCCAGTCATGCAAGAACCAATTGCTGAAGATCCTGATGTGCAACATACAGAGCCTGTTGATACTAGACCAGATTGGGTTATTACTTGGAAGAAAAACATGGTTAAGTATGAGGCATCGCATAAACCTATCAAATATAAAGACAAGATTCAGGGAGAGAAGGTTGAAGCCTACGCCACTACTGCATGCTCAAGAATCGTGAGTTTTCATTGGGATGATGAGTTGAGACTTCTCATTATCAGGAGAACAGACGGAGTGCAGTATTTGGACTATAACGAAGAAGCCATCAACTCACTTACTGATGTTGATTTTTGGTGTTTAGCTAGGCTAGAACTAATCAATCCTAGTGGATCTGAGTTTGGAAATTATATTGCTAGGTCTATAGCGAAAGATATGAAGATCAAGGATCCTTCTCAGAGAAAGTATCATCCACAGGAAGGCAAGATGGTCAAGGATAAATCGAAGATAGATCCGAAGACAAAGAAGCTGTTGTTACTTTGAAGTATGAGCCGACCAAGTTTGCCAAAGAAGTGCCTTTGAAGAAATTCAAGAAGGACTTATTAGATAATATGATAGGCTGGTACTTTGATAGTAAAACATATGAAGCTGTGATGTATGGTGATCATTACTATGAGATTGTGAGGATTTATGAGCCTTTGCATCTAGTGAACTTCTGCAAGAAAGATCTGCTGAAGCTGAACAGTGTTAATATTTGGTTTCCAAAAGATTTTCAGGGTCCAGCGTTGCGATATAGAAATACAGTGAGTTTGTGCTTAAAGATCGGCTTACATTCAGACTGTGATTTCTATAAGGTTGCAGATGATTCAGAGGAAGTTCAGAAGAAGAAGAAGGCTGATAAGAAAAAGCAGAGGAAGTAGATTGATGACAAAGACAAGACAAAGACATAGGTATGTTAACGTCTAGAAGCTATTGCCAAAGGGAGTCTGTAAGTGCACGTCTATGTCAATAGCAGTCTAGATTGTTTGGCTTATATTGTTATATGTCTTTGTAATGTGATTGTCATTAATGAACTTAGTATTATGCATAGAATACTAGATTAAGTTTAAGTATTGAATGTATAGTAAATCTGCTAAGTGTGAATTGCGAGTTCGCAATTCACAATAGGTAATACGACCCCGTATTTGCAGGGTCAAATACAAGGCCAATCACAGAATGCGACCTCGCATTAGTGACGGGCTGGGCTGGGTTTGCGAGGCCGACTCGCTGAAGCCCATGTCGGGTGTCACCTATATAAACCTAACATTAACAGAGTTTAGGGTTGAACATTTGTCGAAATATCAAGCACGTATTGCAGGTTATAGTCGTCAAAGGTTGTTCCGCTAGCCCGAAGAAGATCTGCGAGGCCGCAGATGATCTAGGGGCTTTTTGTTGATCACCAAGTTATTGTGAGGGATTCCGCACCTCAAGATAACTGGAGCAAGCTATTGACGATCCGTACCAGGGGACTTACACGCGTAATTTTTAAATTGTAGGTATGTACAGTGTAGTTTCGAACAAACCTCAGGTATGATTTGTGTAATTTACCCTTAACTATATAATTTTTTTTAAAGAGAAAAGGGAAAGAAAATCTTTATATATTACATCATGTTAAGTTGTTGATAACATTCAAGCATTTACACTGGCCAGACTAGAGAACTAATGGTAGATGCAACTTTTAAAATAGTGTCTTAAATTTTACAAGCTTTATTATCAACTTTTATATTTATCTTTTTAGAAAAAAATAGATGATCATATAAACTAGTGTTATGCCCGGCCGTTGGCATCTCTGAGCCTTGATGGAGTTAACATGATTTCCTCCCTCACTCGCGTAATAGCACAAAGGGGTTGGTTCTTGGACTCTGGAGCTACAGTGCATGTTTGTGGACACCATGCTAACTTTATGACATATGGTCCTGTTCCATTCGGGACAGTGGTGGTATGTGCTGATGGACATCGAGTGGAAGTCCAAGGTAAAGGCAAGGTGAAGCTCAACTTCAAGCATGGTCAGACAGTTATTCTTCAGGATGTGTTGCATGTTCCAGGAATAACAAAGGGGCTTGTATCTGCTGATAGTTTTGATCGAAATGGGTATGAACTCCTGATTCGAAATGTCGTGTGAGGTTTACTCACAACAACCGTTATGTCGGACAAGCAACTAATACTCATGGTATGTATCGTCTAGATTTAAAAGAAGATACATTTTCTGATCATGATGGATCAAGAAATGATGTTTCTATTATTGATATAATAAGTGATAGTGAAAGTTCTGGCAGCATAACTAGCAGTGTGGCTAGTAATGCACTCAACTTTAATGTTAATGCAATTGATTTTTCTGGTTATATTGCTTGTTCAATTTCTTTATGGCACAAACTTTTAGCACACACGAATTTTAAAAAACATTGAAAAATGGAATCAAAAGGTTTGCTAAAATTAGAAAATAAAGATTTTGATAAATGTGAAATCTGTGTAAAACCAAAGTTTACAAAGAAACCTTTTACAAAGGTTAAACGTAATACTACTCTGCTAGAACTAATCCACTCAGATATTTGTGAACTGAATGGAATTCTTACCCGTCGTGGTAAGAGATATTTTATCACTTTCTGTGATGACTCAAGCCGTTATTTATATGTTTATCTATTGCGAACAAAAGACGAAGCTTTTGACGCATTTAAACTATATAAGGCTGAGGTTGAAAATCAACATGAGAAACGCATAAAGATTCTGAGAATACTTTAGTCTAGTGCTTGATACATTTTGTGAAGAAAATGGTATGAAAGGACTGCACCATGATCTCCCCAGCAGAATGGTTTGGCTGAGAGAAAGAACCGAACCTTGGTAGAGATGGTCAACTGTATGTTGAATCAATCTGGTTTACCAAATAATATGTGGGGGGAAACTATATTAACTGCTTGTCATGTACATAATAGAATCACTAGTCGTGTGATTCCTACAAGTCCATATGTTGATGGAAAGGTAGAAAACCAAGTCTACACTATCTCAGAGTATGGGGATGTGTAGCCTACTATCGAACACCTGATCCTAAGAGATCCAAATTGGGAGACCGAGCTATGAAAGGCATATTCATTGGATATGCTCCACATAGTAAGGCCTATAGAATTTTGGATGTTGAATCAGGTGAAGTAGTAGAATCCAGAGATGGAGATGTGGAATTCTTTGAGGATAAGTTTTCTAGAGATGATGAAAACTCAACCTCACCAACAGCCCAAATACTTCTCAAGATAGGACTCAATCTTCAAAAGTTGTTGAAGAACCAAGGAGAAGTACAAGGGCTAGAAAAGAAAAGAATCTAGGAGATGATTTCATTTCTTATCTGGTTGAAGGAACACAAAAGCATGTGACGAGTCAGGTCATATTCGCCATTAATTTGGATGATGATCCTAAAACCTACAGTGAAGCCATGTCATCAAGGGATGCTCCTCTGTGGAAGGAAGCTATCAATGATGAAATGGATTCAATTATGGGAAATGGAACTTGGGAGTTAGCTGATCTACCCAAGGGAAAGAAACCCATAGGATCCAAATGGATTTTCAAGAGAAAGTATTATCCAGATGGATCCATTTCTGCCTATAAAGCAAGATTAGTTGCTAAGGGGTTCAGGCAGAGAGAAGGAATCGACTATTTTGATACCTATGCACCAGTTGCTAGGATCAGTTCTATTAGAACTCTTATAGCAATTTCTGCATTGAAAGGACTGTACATTCATCAAATGGATGTGAAGACAGCCTTTCTTAATGGGTATCTAAAAGAGGAGATTTACTTGGAGCAACCTGAAGGGTTTGTTGTACCCGGACAAGAGAGTAAAGTGTGTAGACTTATTAAATCTCTCTATGGTTTGAAACAAGCTCCTAAACAGTGGCATGAGAGATTTGACACCACTGTAACTGCTTTCGGGTTTCAGCATAGCAGTGCTGACAGATGCATTTATACAAAGTGCAAAGCAGAATATACCATAGTAATCTGTCTCTATGTTGATGATATGTTGATCATTAGCAATCACTTAGATGGTATTTCTGAGACCAAGAAATATCTATCCTCGAACTTTAAGATGAAAGATCTCGGAGAGGTAGATACCATACTTGGTATTAAAGTGAAAAGAGATGGAAGTCAAATTTCTTTATGTCAATCTCATTACATAGAGAAAGTATTGACAAAGTTTCAACACTTGAATTTTAAAGAGTATAACACTCCTTTTGATCCAAGTGTAAAACTAAAAGTGAACTCTGGAAGAGCAGTGGCTCAACTAGAGTATGCAAGTGCTATTGGTAGCATGATGTATGCTACACATTGTACTCGCCCTGACATTGCTTTTGCTGTAAGCAAACTCAGTCAGTACACTGTCAATCCAGATATTGAGCACTGGAAGGCAGTTGGAAGGGTATTTGGTTATTTGAAGAGGACAAACACCCTAGAATTAACATACACGTCTTCTACTAGAATACTAGAAGGGTATTCTGATGCTAGCTGGATTGATCACACTAGTGACTCTAAATCTACAAGTGGGTGGATTTATACTCTAGCTGGAGGAGCTATTTCTTGGATGAGCAAGAAACAGACATGTATAGCTCACTCGACGATGGAGGCCGAGTTTATTGCTTTAGCTGCTGCAAGCAAGGAGGCAGAGTGGATTAGAGATCTACTTCTGGATATCCAGTTGTGGGATATCCTGATATCGTCAATTCCCATATATTGTGACAGTGCTGGCCACACTGTCCAAAGTATACAACGCAGTGTATAATGGGAAATCAAGACATATCGGACTCCGACATAATTTTGTGAGACAACAAATTGAGAATGGTACCATCAAAGTTGTCTATGTCAAGACAAGTAGGAACTTGGCAGATCCTCTTACCAAACCTCTGACGAGAGATTTGGTACTAAATACCACGTGAGACATGGGTCTTAAACCACAATAGAATCATTGGTGATGGAAACCCAACTTGGTTTTAGTGCTCCTAATTCACAAGTTTAAAGGGTAACAACGAAGTCATTATATGATAGAAGGTACTATCAATTTTGATAGATCCATGTGAGGTATATGATAGTACGTCATTGCCGAGAAAAAGGTTGAGCTAAGACTCTTAACAAAGTTTATGGAGGCATCTAAGCAATGTAGATGTTGTGAAACTTTGCCTATCTGATCTAGAGGTGGTGCCGCCTCAAATGAAGATAAGTGGTTTATCTTCTAGAGGGTCATGAAAAGGATTTATAGCGCATGGCCATATTCGCGCTCAGTGAGAATGCAAAGATGACAGGTGATGTGTGGGGGTAAACCGAAGGGGTCATCAGGTTCTTGGTTTAAATCCAAAGGATACCATTGAATCGATCTCTTCTTGTTTATCCACATTAAACGGGTTTAATCTTCGTGACACCTTAGTAACATTATCTGTTTGAATGAAAGGAAACATTCCAACTTGGTGGGGGATTGTTGGAAATTTTATGTGTAAGAAGGAAATTATGCAAGTTGGCATGTTTACCTTTGTCCCACATAAGAGGAGAATAAATATGTGTGTATGTTTTTCTGAGATTTATCTCTATTGTGATGAGAATAGGATATCGAGTCTCAAATAAACATTAAGATATACGGATATATATATCCGGATATATATACCCGTATATATAATAAACATCACCTAGCCGTCCATTTAATAAAAGAAAAGGATGTCGGCATAACACTACAATATTGGTTGGAGCAATTTTGCTTTTGAAATATTGACAAAAGTGAGTAGTTAGTTTTGCTTTGTTTTCTTTCTTTATTAAATCATGACAACTCTATTATATAGTAGCATGGAGTTGATTTTTGAATGTGCAGAGATTCTTTCATAATAGCTATTGAGTGAAATAAGGAGAAACAACTCAAATCATTAATATACGGTGGCTAAAATTAGAACCAAAGTGTTAGTTTGGTTCTAGGTGATTAATACACACATATTTTGTAGCTCTCAACCTTGATGTGGTCGTGTTTCCAAGTAATCAACTTTGCGTTTATTGCTTATTTCTTAGCTGTAGAAATAACAGTATTCTGCATCAAATCCTGGGGGGTTACGCTGAAGCTTACAGCCGTTAGAGCGCGTAATTTCCTTTAAGGACAGGAGTTATATCCGTGCAGTTTAGTATATTGGTTCATATCTTCATTATTACAGACGGACATGTGTTCTATCCGTGCAGATCAGTGTTAGTGATCAACTATTACAGGTGGTAAATATATATTATTCCATATCTTTATTATAGTGAAGTATATTATTTGTAATATTTCAATTACCCCATGATAATTAATCTTGTGTAATTATCATATTGTTTGAAAGCTAACAACTTTTCTACAGCATGCAGGCAAGCCGCTCAGCAGCTTGCCAGCTAGGTTCACTATTCACGCGAAAACAATTTATATAGGTTATAATGAGCTGCATCGTTTGACCATGTCTAAAACAGCGAAAAGGAAATTCCTTGTCAACAAAAGTTAGTATGGGCATGTTCATATCGACTCTCCTTAAACATTGAACAATATGTATAGACATGCATGATGAAAAGAATGAATTGTTAGGTCATGTAATTCTCAAATATTATAACTTCAAACTAATTAAGAAATGGCAAGTATAATTAAGTTGATAAAACTTAAGCCACTGATAGAATGATAATTTTAGACCTATCATGAGTCGAACTAACCATAGTTTCCATCCTATGCTATCAGATAGGAACTTATAAGGTAACGAATTAACGATTGTTAAAGCCAAGAACATGAAAACTTCGATTGAGCTAATAATGAAGCTGACTATAAGTTGATTACCCATAGCTTGATGACCCAGAGAGCCAGAACCCGTTCCAATTACCCATAGCTTCAGGGGTTCCCAATTCTCATTCCACCTCTGATTACATATGCCATCAACTACATCCTGCTTGCGACCTCACAAAAGCTATTATTAAGTGACTACTTTTAACTTGAATTGCTTGCATTGAATCATTCAACAATAACATGTAAATAGTTATGCTAAGAGATTTATCATCCATGAAACCGAATATAAACTCAAATAAATTATAAAAGCAGCAATCGAATAATATTCATCAAACACCATGTAATCACATAATCATAAAAACAAGAGTTTCTTCAGATACATATTAAAAGAAATTGTTTATTATACGAAAAGCATAGAATGAAATCATTGTCTTAAAAAACCAGCAGCAACATTCACATTGATCATTATCACCACTGAAGATTAGATACTCAAAATCAACCTCTGCTGGTCCGGTGGGATCCCCTCCTTATCCTGTATCTTGGCCTTGACATTATCAATCGTATCAGAAGACTCCACCTCCAAAGTGATGGTTTTCCCTGTCAAGGTTTTCACAAATATCTGCATACCACCACGGAGACGGAGAACCAAATGCAGTGTGGACTCCTTTTGAATGTTGTAATCAGCAAGGGTACGTCCATCCTCAAGCTGCTTTCCGGCAAAGATCAGCCTCTGCTGGTCTGGTGGGATCCCCTCCTTATCCTGTATCTTGGCCTTGACATTATCAATCGTATCAGAAGACTCCACCTCCAAAGTGATGGTTTTCCCTGTCAAGGTTTTCACAAATATCTGCATACCACCACGGAGACGGAGAACCAAATGCAGTGTGGACTCCTTTTGAATGTTGTAATCAGCAAGGGTACGTCCATCCTCAAGCTGCTTTCCGGCAAAGATCAGCCTCTGCTGGTCTGGGGGGATCCCTTCCTTGTCTTGGATTTTCGCCTTAACATTATCGATGGTGTCAGAGCTCTCGACTTCTAGAGTGATTGTCTTACCAGTGAGGGTCTTGACGAAGATCTGCATATTTCTGTATTGACAAAATCACTAATTACTATAAGAAACAAACTCAACAAAACCTTCTAACAAAATTACAATAATATGCTTGTGTTAGAACTTTAGCAAATTTCAGACAAAGGCCAGATTCAAAGTTTAACAATTACACTCACTAATTACAATCAGATCAATAACAAAATTGATTAAGAATAAGATACACACATATTTGTAGCTCTCAACCTTGATGTGGTCGTGTTTCCAAGTAATCAACTTTGCGTTTATTGCTTATTTCTTAGCTGTAGAAATAACAGTATTCTGCATCAAATCCTGGGGGGTTACGCTGAAGCTTACAGCCGTTAGAGCGCGTAATTTCCTTTAAGGACAGGAGTTATATCCGTGCAGTTTAGTATATTGGTTCATATCTTCATTATTACAGACGGACATGTGTTCTATCCGTGCAGATCAGTGTTAGTGATCAACTATTACAGGTGGTAAATATATATTATTCCATATCTTTATTATAGTGAAGTATATTATTTGTAATATTTCAATTACCCCATGATAATTAATCTTGTGTAATTATCATATTGTTTGAAAGCTAACAACTTTTCTACAGCATGCAGGCAAGCCGCTCAGCAGCTTGCCAGCTAGGTTCACTATTCACGCGAAAACAATTTATATAGGTTATAATGAGCTGCATCGTTTGACCATGTCTAAAACAGCGAAAAGGAAATTCCTTGTCAACAAAAGTTAGTATGGGCATGTTCATATCGACTCTCCTTAAACATTGAACAATATGTATAGACATGCATGATGAAAAGAATGAATTGTTAGGTCATGTAATTCTCAAATATTATAACTTCAAACTAATTAAGAAATGGCAAGTATAATTAAGTTGATAAAACTTAAGCCACTGATAGAATGATAATTTTAGACCTATCATGAGTCGAACTAACCATAGTTTCCATCCTATGCTATCAGATAGGAACTTATAAGGTAACGAATTAACGATTGTTAAAGCCAAGAACATGAAAACTTCGATTGAGCTAATAATGAAGCTGACTATAAGTTGATTACCCATAGCTTCAGGGGTTCCCAATTCTCATTCCACCTCTGATTACATATGCCATCAACTACATCCTGCTTGCGACCTCACAAAAGCTATTATTAAGTGACTACTTTTAACTTGAATTGCTTGCATTGAATCATTCAACAATAACATGTAAATAGTTATGCTAAGAGATTTATCATCCATGAAACCGAATATAAACTCAAATAAATTATAAAAGCAGCAATCGAATAATATTCATCAAACACATAGCAATAAAAGAACCCTAATTCCTTCAATTATAGAAAATTATTAACTAATCAAAATCATATCCTGATGAAACTTTGTTAGCCTAAATCATCTTTCTTCATAATGATATTTAATAATTCTCTTATATGTTAATGTTTGTTAATTATATGTTTTGGAATACCATGAGTCTTTATCTTTCTTTCTAATTCCTTGAAGCTGTTTATGTTTAATGCATTGAGAAGCTTATTGGGAATGATAAATTTGTGGTTAACTATTATTTTAATTTGATTAATTGTGGTTTATTAAAGTTTTGCTTTGATTGTGTCCTTTTGGCTTCTTGGTTCAATAATGATGTATATATATATATATCCTTATAAAAGTTAAAGGATTAAACTTTGTTAGCCTAAATCATCTTTCTTCATAATGATATTTAATAATTCTCTTATATGTTAATGTTTGTTAATTATATGTTTTGGAATACCATGAGTCTTTATCTTTCTTTCTAATTCCTTGAAGCTGTTTATGTTTAATGCGTTGAGAAGCTTATTAGGAATGATAAATTTGTGGTTAACTATTATTTTAATTGATTAATTGTGGTTTATTAAAGTTTTGCTTTGATTGTGTCCTTTTGGCTTCTTGGTTCAATAATGATGTATATATATATATTATATATATTATATATGAGGGAAGGGAATATGTGGCTATGTTGTAACTAAGCTTGGGTATAGAACCCCTCACATGTCAATTTTTTAAACCATAAAAATCATGGGGGCCATGTGATTTATTTATTTTGCAACAAATATTAAAAAATTGATATGTGAGGGGATCTATACCTAAGCTTGGGTACATGATAGCCATATATTCACTTTTTCCTATATATATATATTTGTATTGTTTGAGGATGTATAGTTCATTCATGAGTAGTGCAAGTGGAATTAATGAGGTATGTAGTTTGATTCACGAGCGGTATATACATCTTATTATCTTATAATCTATATCTATATCTAAATCCGTATTCCTACAATGATTATAGTAAACTTCTATACGATCATGGTGTAACAATTGTCATTTTTGGCCCACTAATTGTTGGAAATAATGAAAACAAACTTTTTGAATTTATATTGCCGATATGATTTTGTTCACATTCTGTTCATATTATTGAGCGAATGAAATATGAGGTTGGATTCCATGTCCTGTGATTGGGCTACTGTGATTAGACATTATTTGGAGGAAACGTATATAAGAAGCTTTAGTATAATGTACAGTTTCAGACAGTGTCAGTGGATAAATAATAATGGTACAAATAAGACAAAGGCCGACACAATTATATGAAAAGTATGAATACCCGTGAATTTATCACAGACCATGTTTGGTTCATTAGCTGAATAATGCTACTAGTGGACACCTGACATAACTTTATGTAAAGAAATAATACCCATGATCCCTTTTGTTTGTTTACTTGACTATGAATCAACAATATATCTTACTTTATAAATCTGATAAAAGGTATTATGTCTAAAGCCTTAGTAAGTTTTAATCTAAAGTTTGACAATATAACGTCAATTATTTAGATTAAAACACGGGTTAAACATTTAGCAAACAATGATTATTATTTCAATAATTATCTATGCCGACATATAATGATTAACGGACAATACATCCGTGATTTTTCCTTGTCTGCTTTCTATTCTCCTTTTGACATTCACACTTTTGTTCTTTCTTGTATCATCACTACACACTCTATCAATCACTCCACAATTCTGTTTCTTTGTTTTAGAATTGTTCGACCACCTCAACCTTATAATACAATATCCCAACCCCACTACATTATTATTATTCTCCATCTCAATAATTTGTGCAGATACATATATGTATAGATATAGAAGTGATGACCATTCATCACCACCTTCTCAAACAACGACCGGCCATCACCTCTCCAGAACTCCAACCCCTTTAACACCACCTTCACCATCATGTAAACCACCAGGTCATGCTGCTGCTGCTAATTGTTATTTACTACTGCTACTGCTCGCTGTTAATCACGACCACCACCACCATAACCATGACAACCTGCTGCTCGTCATCACCAAACCTGCTGCTCGTGTTACCACTGCTACTATTATTCAATTGCTGCTACTCCATTATAATACCTGTTCGTTTTCTTTTACAAACCGAGACACCTCCATGAAATGCTATGGCTGCCATCATTCTGTTGCTACAATTCGAGGGAACCACCCCAACAAGACTCCATCTATATATATATATATATATATATATATATATATATATTATATATATATATATAATCAACATACTTATACCTATATATATATATATATATCGACGTATAGATATGTATAAATATATACACGGACAGATATAGAAGATGACCACCATCTTTTATGGTCTTCACCACCACCATTAGACTTCACCACCGAAAGCTGCTGCTACCTTCGAGTTGTACCACTGTTTGAACAAGCTTGTCATCATCACCACTCCTGCTACTGTACGGCGACTGCTTGCTGCTATGTTTTGCAGTTAGCACCACCACAACCACGAGCTGCTGCTGTTACTCATTGCTACTGCCATCAAACGCGCTGTTCGCTGCAACCTTTCACCACCACTACCGCAATGCTACTATTCATCATCTTCTCCGATGGACTGCTACTGTTCATATTTCTTTAGTCATCACCATTGCCTCCTAAACACCCAAGAAAGGTAGGAAATTCATTGGTTAAGTCGTTAAAGTGAAACCCTTTCGGTTTCTCTCTCTAACTCTCTTTCTCTTCTTTTCTTTCTTTGATCACAGCCGTGAACCACCATTCATCATCACCACTGGACGTTAATAACATCAAGGAAGTCACTCGAGTGCATGTAAGGATTCCTAAGTACACTCATGCTCGGTTGTTTATAAACGAAATCTTAAAACGTTATATATATATAAAAAGTCGTGAAATCTCTACGAGCCACCACTTTTTGCCATCATCAATCACTTAGAAAACAAGTTATTTTATCACTTATAAGCTGCCCATAATGAATTGGAAACGAGAAATACAAAGTTGTAATCTGACCGTTAAGACCGTTAGATTTTCTGACAGTTTCAGTCCTAAACCGTTAGATTTTTTGACAGTTTCAGTCCTGAACCGTTAAACTGTTTACAGTTTTAGTCCTTCGTCCGTCAGTTGCTTACTAAACTGATGACTCTATTAAAATGGGTTATTCTATACAGTTTCCTTTACCGAAGACTAATACGTTTGGGCTATTCGGGTACATTTCAGACTGTTACATACCTCACACTGTTTGACAGGCATTTCAGGTGAGTTTCGTAAACCCTCCCTACTCAATTGAGATTCGGGCTGAAAAGTGTACATGTTTGTTTAACTGTTGATTTGATTGATTGTATGATTGAATTGTTGATATGGACATGTTAGCGCATTATTAATTATATAAGTCGCACCGTTAGCGCATTATTTATTATATAAGTCGCACCGTTAGCGCATTATTTATTATATAAGTCGCACCGTTAGCGCATTATTTATTATATAAGTCGCACCGTTAGCGCATTATTTATTATATAAGTCGCACCGTTAGCGCATTGTTAATATTTAACTATGTAAGCCGCATCGTTGTTGAATGTTATTGATTGTTATGGAACGTTGTTGAACGTTATATGGAATCGTTGTTGTTGAACGTTGACTTATATTGAATTGTGATAATGTGAAACCTTATAGGTTTTCCTTGGATGTGATTAGTTCTCCTAATCCTCACTTATTGTTAACGGTTGTTATCCGACACGGTTATTCCTTGTTACTTGTCCCTACGAACTCACCAACTTTATGTTGACGCTCTTTAGTACACTTTTCAGGTAATCAAGTTAATCAGAGACAAAATGGATGATTGCATGCTTACTTGCTAGGATTGGACTAGCTTTGGACTTTCTGGATCCATGATCCTTACTTCCCTTTTATGGGTTACTTTTAGGATCAACTACTATTGATTGAATTGCCTTTTATTATTGATTGAACATGTATTTCGATGAATGTTGATGATTGTATACGTTTGTACAAGTTTAAGGATTGTTTCAATCCTATGTTTTCATATAGTTTGACTCTACATAATTTCCATGTCGTGTTGTGCTTTTCTAAGTGATACCCCATGATTCCGCCATGTTGGGGTGTTACAGAATGGTATCAGAGCCGTGGTTGTAGAGAATTAGGTGGATTGACCTAGTCTATAACCATTGCACCCACATTTCATATTAGCATGCATGATAGGAAATTTTGTGTGCAACGTGAACTGTATGATGCATAAAAATGGTTTAAACGGAGTTCGTAGGTTACTTATGATTTGATGACTTGATTGTTATATGACAACTTGATGGACGTATATGATAATGTCGGGATACACCGTGAATTGTGGAATTATTGTGATAAACGTTGATGTGTGTGGAATCTTGGATGCATTTATTATTTGTCCCCCAGCAAAATGAAATGATGGCATTAATGGAGTATAACATTCGATAACCCTAGAGGCGCCTGATCAACAAATCTATGGTTATCCTATGTCATATAAAGTTAATGATCTCATGGATTGCGCCTCGTGGATAAAGTATAGTAGCTAACTCGGTATGTTTAATGAGTGTTGGTTAGGTGGAGGGTTAGCCGCTGGTACACCCTGTATACATACCCGGTCAACACTTAGAGAACATATCGGAACCGAGTTTTGGACATCCATTCTATATATTAACGGTGTGGAGGGTTAGCCGATGGTACACCCTGTATACAAATACTTTTAATGTGTCGAATGTTGAAGTTAAAATTCGGACTATGCTTTACCCACCTTGTTATGACTTGACCCCTTTTATTTATATAGTGTTGAATGTTTCGTGATTGTAAATTATATGAATAATGATAAGTTATTATGAATTTGACATGATGGCATGATAGCTAAGACATTAGTACATTTGCCTTAGTATTATGATATGAATAATGTATTGAGAACTTGAACCTTGAATGATATGTTATGAACTTGAATTTGAACAGTATGTCATAAATTCGAACTGAAACGATATATTGTGAACAAGAGCTTGATTGATGCGATATGAGTTGGAACTTGTTAAAATTAGTGTGGAATTGAAATCTATGTTAATTGAAATAGTAGTACATGTATAGGGGATTTTGGATGAGTTGGTAATGTGATGGGCTGGCCAATGGTATGTCTTATATTATAAGCATTACCGGATGGCCCATGTCTAAGCTATATTACTTATAATTGTCTACAATTATCAGTCATTGTTGGAATAACAGTATGAGAATAAGATCTAGAATACATACTTATTAAGGTCTTAGATACTTATAATCTATAATTGTAGACCAAAGAATTATTATGAACTATAGACTAAGTTCAAATTTATAGCTATGATTGATTGATAGGATGAGACAAGAATTTTTGGAAACTATGGTAGTTAAATGAGTAAAATACTATGAAATGGTTATGTGATCTAGTGCGAACGAATGATTGGAAATACTATTAATATGAATATTGAGATTAATTTAGTAATAATTAGCTTGTGTTCAAGGTGATGGCTAGAACAAGGACAAACATAATGGTCATGAGAAGTTAAGTAATTAAGTGATTATATGAGTTCTTCTGTATAGATGATACGAGTAGAGTAAAAATATATTATTTTGCTACGATGTCTGCTTATATAATGTAAGCAATGATGTCAGAGAGCAATAAATTTCAAAATGGCCGACAAAGAATAACTCCTCGTCAATAAAGCCAATTATTTAACATTATTGAATGAGATAAAGTTCAGGATAATCTAATGAAACCAATAATAAGGTACTGACTATGAACAGGAGTTGAGCGGGTAATTGGAATGCGAAAACTTTGGTATGAATATATATTGCACAATCTATATATATATGACAACATAATTATTGGAAATATACAAAACACACATAATTACAAGTATAAATACTTGCAAAAATATGTATGTAATAATTCGATTAACTAAGCTTGTTAACATTTATTAAACAAACAAAATATATAAACTAGTATATTATATATAACTCACAATAGTAATTGTTTGCAATAAAAATAAAAATGGTGAAATTGGCCGTCCCCGGGATCGAACCTGGGTCTAGGCCACACCTTTTCGCGCATTTAGCCAACCGCGCTAAATGCCTAGTGTTGTGAAAGTTCTCTTATGATTAAATATAAGCATATGTACAATAAATTCCTAATTCACACATATATTGTAAGTTCATATGAATTTTCTTTCCTAAACAAAAATTTCTCGAGGACGGGAAAAACAAATGAGAAGATTTAACTACAAGTTGTCTAAGTAATTAAACTTGGAAAAGTTGAACGGAAAAGCGGTAGGAGTGTTCTCTAAGATAGAGAATATTGAAGCAGTCATTTCCACTAATGAGCATGAAGTCGATCGTCAAGTTAAAAAAAAAATGTTGCTAGAGCTTTTAACTGGGGAATAGTTTGAGTAAGAGTCGTGAGAGAATCGTCGTGCATATGGGAAAATTGTTATAATTTATAAAACTGAATAGATTATAAACTTGAACATATTCATATATATTCCCAAACAAAATATAGATGAAGAAAGAAGTGTATATATATATGATTATGACGATTTGACAAATTTAATTTTAAGAAGGACGTCCAAATTTGGTTAAAAACACTCATATGTACAAAACCAAAGATTTCTATATCCCTTCACTTCTAATTAAGGGAATAGGTATAAATATTTTATTCAAACCCTCTTGTGTCCCAAAGAATATCAAATTGAGATCATATACTCATGGGTTACACAAAGTCATGAATCCATAATCATACTTCATGTATTATCATTTTTCTTCACTGCTTCTTTTTCAAGAACCACATCAATTGCTAATTCACCATTTTGATCTCTAGATGATTTTTTTTTATATCAAAACTGTTGTTTCAGGAGTGATCTAGGTAATATCTGCTTCTTTGACCTATAAAACGTCTTTGAGAATTGAATTTAAGAATATGAGACAAATATTAGCAATCAAAAATACGCCGATTTTTTTTTAACTAGATGACAGTACTGTCTTGATAAAAGAACTACAAATACGGCGTCCAAATGTTGGAAGATGACTGCTGGAAAGAACATTCACTGCAAAAGGTTTTTATTCTAAGCTGCTAACTAATTCTTTTTCTGGAAAGAGTTTAAAGCACCTTGATATTTTGTCAAAACATCTCTCATACTAATTCTTTCAACAAATTCTTGTTGAGATGAACATAACCAACAAACTACCATCCAATTCAGTACTCTCATATGTGGCAGGTAGTCTGTCATATTCAAATTTGTTCCTATGCAATCCAATAAATCATTATCATTCATAAATTTAAGGATACCATATACTTATTTGAATTACACGGGGATGTGTTCGCAATTTATCACTTGTTTTTTTTAAATAAATTTACGAAGCTTCCTTCAAATCATAATTGATCGATAGATCCATTACTACCAAAACTGTATTTAGAAAATCTGAGTATTTAAATATACTCAGAGAATTTGAAAGGGGCTGAATTACTTAAAGGATTAATTGTTTTGAGTGATGATAGATGATCAACGATTAAAATACACAAATGAATTTAGTATAAAAATTGTATTGATGAAAATCTATCAAGACAATGTGGGAAATTCTTTTAACTGGGGAATTTCCCAAATCAACAACAATCCCAAGAGAGATCAAAGAAAGTTGTATTTCATTATTCGTACAATACGAGTGAAACTTGTTACATTATTTAATGGAAATACAACAATTAGAGAATATAACACTTAAAAACCATACAAAGAAACCCAAGTGGCTACAAACAGTAAGGGAACCACGCCAAGAACGAACGCGACTAACCACGGATAAGCCTCATCCAATAGGAGCTGAGCTACCATAAGTAACCAAGCTATAATAACTATGTAAACCACGATTAGAAAAGGGCTCAACATTTCTAGTATAAGTATTCGTTTCAGTTAGGTGTAAGAAAAGAAAAATGTTAAGTTGATATAGTATGGACAAATATGCACGGTAGTATTATTATATAATCTAAGAATGAACCGTTTCTAACGGTCAATTATGGAAAGAGAAATGAATTTGAATTCTGCATAGCGCCCTAGTCAGACTTACTGTGTCTAGACGAATCGGTTATGCTATACTATAAGTGTATAAGTGGTCTATACTATATGAGTATAAGTATATATTTTTAAATTACTCGATACGGTCTAAATTTCGAGGTCGAAATCCTTTTAACTGGGAATAATGTAACAATTGTCATTTTTGGCCCACTAATTGTTGGAAATAATGAAAACAAACTTTTTGAATTTATATTGCCGATATGATTTTGTTCACATTCTGTTCATATTATTGAGCCGAATGAAATATGAGGTTGGATTCCATGTCCTGTGATTGGGCTACTGTGATTAGACATTATTTGGAGGAAACGTATATAAGAAGCTTTAGTATAATGTACAGTTTCAGACAGTGTCAGTGGATAAATAATAATGGTACAAATAAGACAAAGGCCGACACAATTATATGAAAAGTATGAATAACCGTGAATTTATCACAGACCATGTTTGGTTCATTAGCTGAATAATGCTACTAGTGGACACCCGACATAACTTTATGTAAAGAAATAATACCTGTGATCCCTTTTGTTTGTTTACTTGACTATGAATCAACAATACATCTTACTTTATAAATCTGATAAAAGGTATTATGTCTAAAGCCTTAGTAAGTTTTAATCTAAAGTTTGACAATATAACGTCAATTATTTAGATTAAAACACGGGTTAAACATTTAGCAAACAATGATTATTATTTCAATAATTATCTATGCCGACATATAATGATTAACGGACAATACATCCGTGATTTTTCCTTGTCTGCTTTCTATTCTCCTTTTGACATTCACACTTTTGTTCTTTCTTGTATCATCACTACACACTCTATCAATCACTCCACAATTCTGTTTCTTTGTTTTAGAATTGTTCGACCACCTCAACCTTATAATACAATATCCCAACCCCACTACATTATTATTATTCTCCATCTCAATAATTTGTGCAGATACATATATGTATAGATATAGAAGTGATGACCATTCATCACCACCTTCTCAAACAACGACCGGCCATCACCTCTCCAGAACTCCAACCCCTTTAACACCACCTTCACCATCATGTAAACCACCAGGTCATGCTGCTGCTAATTGTTATTTACTACTGCTACTGCTCGCTGTTAATCACGACCACCACCACCATAACCATGACAACCTGCTGCTCGTCATCACCAAACCTGCTCAATTGAGATTCGGGCTGAAAAGTGTACATGTTTGTTTAACTGTTGATTGTTGATTTGATTGATTGTATGATTGAATTGTTGATATGGACATGTTAGCGCATTATTAATTATATAAGTCGCACCGTTAGCGCATTATTTATTATATAAGTCGCACCGTTAGCGCATTATTTATTATATAAGTCGCACCGTTAGCGCATTATTTATTATATAAGTCGCACCGTTAGCGCATTGTTAATATTTAACTATGTAAGCCGCATCGTTGTTGAATGTTATTGATTGTTATGGAACGTTGTTGAACGTTATATGGAATCGTTGTTGTTGAACGTTGACTTATATTGAATTGTGATAATGTGAAACCTTATAGGTTTTCCTTGGATGTGATTAGTTCTCCTAATCCTCACTTATTGTTAACGGTTGTTATTCGACACGGTTATTCCTTGTTACTTGTCCCTACGAACTCACCAACTTTATGTTGACGCTCTTTAGTACACTTTTCAGGTAATCAAGTTAATCAGAGACAAAATGGATGATTGCATTCTTACTTGCTAGGATTGGACTAGCTTTGGACTTTCTGGATCCATGATCCTTACTTCCCTTTTATGGGTTACTTTTAGGATCAACTACTATTGATTGAATTGCCTTTTATTATTGATTGAACATGTATTTCGATGAATGTTGATGATTGTATACGTTTGTACAAGTTTAAGGATTGTTTCAATCCTATGTTTTCATATAGTTTGACTCTACATAATTTCCATGTCGTGCTGTGCTTTTCTAAGTGATACCCCATGATTCCGCCATGTTGGGGTGTTACAGAATGGTATCAGAGCCGGATGGGAAGGTTTATCACTTTTGTGGCCTGAAATTAACGATTGTGGTCAACACCGGCGAGGTATGCAATTTTTTATTAATTGAATGATAAAATAAAGGGAAATCTTTAAATTTAGTTTGATAAGTATAATGCATTATAGAAGTTGAATCTGACAGTATAATAGAAGGTGGTTTTGTTGGGAAGATTTATCTTTGAGTATACTTAATATAATCGTAATTGGACTATAAATCGTGTTAATAAAACTGATTGTTTTTGTAATTCTTGAACAACAAATACCTCTTTTGTTATCTTTGTTTTTATATCTTTTATTATTATGTCACCTTCCTAAACTTGCAACTCTTTGTATCTCCTTCTACATAATGATCAATTAAATAAGTTATCATTCGTCCACGACGTGAAAAGCACGGGATTTAAGCCCTATAGTAAAAAATCAACTTCCTTGAAGTGATGTAGATGTGTTGTCACAAATTTTATAATCAACGTTTAACAACATCTAATTTTTAAGTGGCACAACAATATATTATAATGTCCTTTACTTCCTTCATTTCTACTTCGAAAGCTCTATACATCTTATAACTTTCATCTTAGACACAACACAACATCTTCCTGTTACGCATCATTCACATGCTAACAACCAACATAATCCGTTTTAAATGCACATACTACGCGAAATCAACTATAATTCCTCTCCGGCGTGCAACGCACGCGCTTTAAGCCCTCGTCATTTACAATACGATAACCCTAATTCAATGAATTAAAATTTAGATATAATAATAAGTTATTAATCTATCCAAATCATATACAATAGAATACCTATGTCGATCAATTAAATTAAAATCTAGATATAACAATTATAAATATTAATAAATCAATATCATATACGATTACATAACCCTAATAATCAAAAACATAGACAATAAGATAACCCTAATTCGATCAATCAATATTTCGATATATTAAGAAAAGCAAATTACTTCCTCTGTCCCATTTTAATTGTCCTATTTTGACTGGTCAAGTCTTTTTCTTCCGACTTTGACCGTAAATATCTTTGTTTGTGTTATATATTAGTTGGTGAAAGTTATATCAATGAAAAATACATTTAAAACTCAATCAACTCATATATGTTATATCAAGTGTTATATAATACAAATAAAAATATTTACGGTCAAAGTTGAAAGAAAAAGACTCAAAAAGTCAAAATAGGACACTTAATATGGGACGAAGGGAGTATTAATTAATCAAAATCATATCATCTAAACTAGGATAACCATACTTCAATGTAGATATAATAATAAATTTGAATAAATATAGAAGATCAAGAGTATAACAAAAGTGTACCTTGAGTGAGAAAACGAAATTAGGGTTTTTGTTAATTTGTTTAAATATTCAAACGTATGAATTGTAGGTTATGAAATTGTGGGTAAATTTGGGGATTTATTTATAGGGAAAATAGTCGATGTCATAGTTTGAATATCATCTCAAAGTCAATGTCAAATTAGGTTTCAATGTTTCATTGTTGACCTTTCCTTCGTTTTCGGGTCAAAGAACATTCTAGAGCAACTTATTTTCTGATAAAAACCATCTTATCTTATTTTTAACTTTAACTTTAATTTTAATTTTAAATATACGATTTTATTAAATTAACTCTCGCTTAAAAAATAATTAACTAATAACTTATTACTCAATTACATCGTTCAATATCATCATTTATTTTTTTTATATGATAATATTTATCTAATAAATAGTAAATAATTAAAAAAAACACACACTTTAGCTTATAATCTAAATCAATACAACATAGTCAAATTGCTATTTGAATTAATGAAAATGGTAAATCCTCCTAAATTAATATCTTAAAGATACTCCTAACTATTAGATTATGACATGTAAAAAAATTAAGGGGCAAGATTAGGAAAGAAAATTAATAAATACCACATATCAAATTTTTATAGTTTTAGAATGATTTTTAAGTTAATGTTTTAGAGGATTTATCATTTTCCTTCAATTAAATACAAGCCCATACATCCACCCATTACCATTATCCAGCCATAATAAAACTATTTTACATTTATAAATCCACTCATTCCCATTATCCAGATTATTATAGGGCTCGTTCCACCCAACAAATCGTAAAAAAAATCATGGAAACAAATCTTCTTCCTTATTTCCAGGATTGCGATCATATACAGAAACACAAGAAGGTAATCTTCTCAATATGTCAATCGTTATTGTAATTACTAATTCTAATCAGACTCAGTTTTATTTCCTTTTTGTGTATTTTACTTTACATTAACAGCCGGAATTAAAGAGACCTAATTGTAATCCAACTATATAAAATCGTTGTTATTATTAATTGACTAATTGTAATCAGATTTGGTATTTGTCCCTTTTTTTGTATTAATCTTTACATTTATAGCAGGGTCCAAAAAGTCATAATTTTAATCAGACTATATGAAACTCCTTATATAAACTAGAACATACCGAGTCAGAATCATAACACAGATAATCATTGAAACCATGGAATTTACGGCTGCTCCACTTTGTTATTTGTATTATATTTCATTTTGTATATACTTATAGGGTGGAGGATAGACGAGATGACGCTATTCAACTTTCAATTATTAAAAATTAGAATTTGCAAATGTGTATGTGGGAAGTAGGGACATTATCTTAGTGATATCGCTAACAATTTCCTTTTTAGGTTTTTAACTTTTTTATAACCAAAAGCATGTTAAATAAAGAAATACAAACCAGTATATAAAATTCAAGTATTCGAAAATCCAATGATTTAGGGTGCGCTTAGTTGGAGAAAACACCATTTGTTGCGTTTTCAAAATTTTCATTTGGTTTCTAGAGATAAAAAACTCCTTTCATTTTCTAGAAAATTAGAAATAGAAAACTAGAAAACATTTGAATTTTCTTAAGTAATAAAAATTGCGTTAAATAAAAGGGTGTTGTAGATAATGAATATCGTAACCTATCAAAAAAGACGACCCATATCTCTGGAAAAGAAAATCAGGAAAAAGCTGAAGAGAATGCTAGTGTTGCACAATAAGAGTTAGAACTCTCTTGCAATGAGAAGTATGAAGATGTTGCACAAGGCATATGTATTGAAGTATTTATTAAACCGGAAACACTTCGTGACCTAAGGAGAAACATCGAGCAGTATCACAAAGAGACCTTACAAGTGCTGTAGATGATGAGAATGTTTTCAAGTACCAGAAAACCAATACCTATCAAAAGTGACTCCCCAGCAAAGAAGAGCCAAGAAAAAGAGAACAAGAGTCAGAGCTGTCTGGCAATGAGAAGAATCAAGCGGCTGGAGAATGAAAAGGTGAAGTGTTTATGTTTGTCTGCAAAATGAAAACGGATGACATGTTAATGAGGTTGAAGTAGTTTTTTTGAAGATCACATATAATCATATCTTTGTGTTACAGATTTTATGTGTATCGGGTACATTTAACTAGCTCAGAAGGGCATGGCTTATAAATATTAAGTTATTAACCACCTGCTTCGGCATTTTGAAAAGTTATGCTGTGTATTTGTAAATGAATTAGCATATATATATATTGAAAGCTATTCTGGTCCATGTATGAATCAATTTGTTTGTTGTGGTACTTCAATACAATTTCTTGCTACTGTAATTAAGATGGTGATAGCATGATACGTTTTAATGCTATCCTTCAAGCATTATATATTTATATGGGTCATTTATAGAGTTGTTAACCCATTTCCGATTTCAAAAATGGTAACTATATTAGAATAATGCAACCCGTTACGCCCTACAACAGAACCCCAAGAAACACACTTAACATCATTTCATGGATCTTGTAATCTAAGTGAATTAGAGCATGCAAAATTTGAAATTGGGTTGGAAGAAGTAGAAGCTGACGTGGTAGCCATAAGCCTGAAAAGCGATTGGGAAAATATGACTAAAAGAAATCGTCAGGTACAGATCGAGGAATCCTAATATGGGATGATGATGATGATGAACTCTCGAAATTTATATGTCAGATGTATGATTTGATACATTTGGGAGGAAATAGAGTTGATGTTTCTTTACAACAAGCTCTTGTTTCTCATTGGACAATGAGGTATTCGTGTCATCTCCCTCGTATTCTCTGATTTGATTCGAAAACGGCGGGATATTCAGGAGGTTATTGTAAATCGTCTGAATTCTGAAGTGCGTTTATCTGTTGAGAAACGGTAACAAGAAATAAAGAGAGAATATCAATCATCCACCTATCATTCACAAAAATAACATCTATATCTCGAAACACACACTGTTTCTCAAGCTGGAAAACAAAATGAATGTCTTAGAAACCAGCATTCATATCACAATCGAGTATAAGAAACTCAAAATCAACCCACCACGAAGACGGAGGACAAGGTGAAGGGTTGACTCCTTCTGAATGTTGTAATCAACAAGTGTCCTCCCATCTTCCAATTGCTTTCCAGCAAAAACTAACCTCTACTGGTCTAATGAGATCCCCTCTTTGTTCTGAATTTTTGTCTTCACATTATCAATTGTATCCGAGCTCTCTACCTCCAAAGTGATCGTCTTTCCGGTCAACGTCTTCACAAAAATCTGCATACCACCACGAAGACGAAGAACCAAATGAAACCTTAAAATGCTTATCATGTCGAGCCCAAGCCTTAAAGTAAAGCTTGAAATACTTATCGAGTCAAGCTCGAACTTTAAATAGTTCGGCTCGAATATTAACCGAGCCAACCTCGAGCCTTTTACTGAAACTTTATATGTTAGGTTAAGCTTTTCGATCCGAACTCAGAGCCTGCATACTGAAAGCTCGTCGAGCTATCGAGCCGAGCTCGAGCCTTAGGATTAATTTTTTCTTTATTACTCACTCCATCCTCCTCCAATTATCCACCTTATTATTTTAGCTATGATAAACATTTTTAGGTTTGCTAGATAAGTGCTCGCGAGATACAACAGCGATAGTGGTGGCTCAACCGGCGGTGGTGGACGCGACGAGTAATGTAGGCTATTGATGTAAAGATAATAGATGTAAAACTTCGTCTAGAGTTTGACAATCAGTATGGCGCATCATCTTATTCATTTGAACACATCCCTAACAATATTTTTTAAAGTACAGTGTTTCCTTTGAGACTAAATAGGGTGTGATCAATGACACTAGCCAGGACTTAATATCTGTCAATTTCTTTGATAGTCTTTTGTGTGATGAGAGTCCTGACATACCCTATGATGATAGAAGCTTCAGTGTTAATCCTATAGGTGATGGCAGCAACTCTCCTCCACTTAGCAGTATAACTATTGACCGTAGCATGAGTGGTTTACCACTCACATGGCCCCATTGGTCTGCTAATGAGGATGAGATGGCGGCAAGCCTCGAGTATAATTCCAATTCCGAGGGGACCTGTAATAATAATCTTAAGAGTGACAAATAATGATCAAGGAGGCCAGAAAAGACATCTTATCTCTCCAATAAATATAATGATTATGTGGTTGATTCCAAGATTAAATATAATTGATTTATTCCAAGGTTAAGTTTGAGATTGAAAAATTTGTTAATAATGCTCACTTGGCTTATGATATGCTACTGAACTTAAAAAGGCTGTGGGATGAGCCTATTTACTTTTCTGCCATTGTAAGCAGTGCCAAAAGACACGGTTTTTGTCATGTCAATATGGTGATTTAAACGTGGATATATTGAACAGTACTATTTGAGATTAACACTCCCCGTCCGAGTTGGTAGCGCCAACTTGACCTGCTCGGTCGAACGGATGTATATATATATATTTGGAAATCTTGAGCACTCTGAAGAAGTACTTACTTGAGGCACATCACTGTCGAGTTTTGTTTCATGAGCTTAGTTCAATGTATACGTACTTTCCTTTAGCATTGTAGTTAGACAATGGCAATGTAAATCCTTGTGGTTCATGATACTTGTATGTAAAAACCTATGGAACTCATCAACTTTATGTTGACACTCTTTAGCATGTATTTCAGGTTATTAGACGATTTGTCTATGACTTGGAAAGCTTACTATTGCATGCACTATGGGAAGCTTGCCCCATATTCAGACCTTAGGAATTGACTTATTAGTGCTAAAGTCTCTATCTTTAGTATATTGTTTAATAATAATCTGATGTATTCAATAACGATTCTCATTTCAAGTATTGTATTATCAACTTTGTCAAAACAATGTTAATTCTAAATGTATCTCAAAAACGCCACATTTAGTGGTCGTTCATTATATCTTGTGCTATGAATTCATGAACGTCTCAGCCCCGAATTCGGGTGTGTGACGTTTTAAATAGTCAAAGTTTTGTTTTCTAGCCATTATGGCTACAAGCAATCCTCAAACCACTATGGCTTTCAAACCCATGAAACATCAACTCATGCTTAACCCATGTTGATGGCGACGGTGTTCCCGCATGGGTTGGGTGTAACCCATGTTCCAACCCACTATGCTAACACCCTAATAGGGATACTTTGCCACTCCTTTCAAAACTAACTTTGATTTTATTTTCCCTAAATCTAATATATATATATATATATATATATTATATATATATATATATATATATATATTATATATATAGTGATTGCAGTTTTGTTACTGATCAAATCTGATTGTGTTAATAAGAAATATAATATAATATAATGTGCAAAATGCTGACATTCCTCTTTTCATACACACAAAACTGAAATTTGCTAGTTCAAATTTCAAACTACTCATATAGTCATGCATCAAAATAATAATGTTATATAAGTTTTCAACTTTGGAAAAAACTATATAAACTATATAAACTTAATACAGTGATGTTGACATATTCTCCGAAAAAACTATATAAACTTAATACCATTTTAGATGCCCTACATTGTAATATATATTGGGCCACATATAAAATGTAATCCATGACAAAAAGATAATAAGTATCCCCATAATAAAAACAACCATAACGACGTTTTTATATAGTTGAATACATCAAAACTTACGTTTTGAATATTGTCATTTTCGAAATATACAATAACATAAAGATTGCAAAATCTTAAAAAGAAAACATTAACTAATTAAATTTAGAGATTATGTATATATAGTGCATAATATATTGATATATAAAAATACTTAGAAAGAAAAAGACAATATTATGTGGGTTACATTTTATTGGACTACAATCTACTTAATCTTCCGACCATGATACTACTATATTAGATGCCTTTTTACTCCGTTGAAATATAACAAAATAATGTCTATGGTTATTTTAAATAGGGTAAATTACAAAAATGGTACCTGGGGTATGTCCAAAACTACACTCATAATACCTACAACTCAAAAATTACCCGAGCCATACCCACAGTTTCCAATTTTTTACACTGGCCATACCTAACCCTAACGGAAGCTAACTGGACGTTAAAAGGGCATCACATGCGTGTCACGTGCGTGGGTAAAAGTGTCTTTAGCCACCTATATCTGACATTTTCTTTTTTATTTTAAATTAAAAACTAACAAATATTGATATAGATACAGTCATACAGATAATACGTATACATATATAATGAATTTAGAAAAAGAATATCAACAAGAAGAGCTCGAACAAGGGGGAGAATATGATTCTCATGATGAATTCATTCAAAAACTATACAAGAAATCGTTGATGAATCTGCTGATATCGAGATCCGACCGGAATCCCAGCACAATCCGGGTCATCAACCCGATTTTTCCGAGGTGGATCTCTCCGATTCATTCTTCAAATCAATCTTTCTATATCTCCACCTAGTTCCACGCCACCAGCCGCCAGCCACCTCTTTCTCCGGCCACCAGCCGCCGGCCAACCTCTTCTCCGGTCATCTCCTTGGCCGGAAAACGCAGGTATGTCATCGATCTGTTTTTTTTTTCTTTCGTCACCCACCACACCCCTCACCGACCACATCTTTTGGGTATTGTTCAAATAGATAGGAAAAGAGTCCTAGAACAAATTAAAGAAGTTGATTTGATTATAATTCTCATTGTATATGAATGTGAGGTTTTGTTGGGATGCTTAATGTGAATAAACAAAAAGAAAAAAAAAGAAAACATATAAGGTTTGATTTGGTTTTTATGTAAGCTTGTATAATGTTCATGTGGTGGACCGATGATTTGTAAGGAATTTGGCTGATTTAATTATTAAGATTGAAAAATCTTATATGTAATTTCTTGATGTCATGTGGTTTAATTAAGTTTTTGGGTTCTGGGTACGATTAACTGGTGTAGTGGTGTTATTATTGTTGTGATGTTGATGAAGAAGATGATTCATAAAGGTATGAATTTGGGGTGTTAGATCTGGAAAATGAAAGCAAGAAGAAGAAAGGAGTGAATATTTTGGTGTTTGATCTATAAAAGACACTTTTACCCACGCACGTGATGCCCTTTTAACGTCCAGTTAGCTTCCGTTAGGGTTAGGTATGGCCAGTGTAAAGAAATGGAAACTGTGGGTATGTCTCGGTAATTTTTGAGTTGTAGGCATGATGGATGTAGTTTTTGAACCATTTTTGTAATTTACCCTTTTAAATATATCAATATTCATTAGAAATATGAGACCCATTAATTTTTGTAGCTAGGCCTTGCTCAAATGCAACGTTTGCACTTGTTTTACTCCAGCCTTGGGAATGCTCTCTAAGCCCGCCATGTCAGCTTTTTCTGACGTGTCGTTACCAGAGCGATTCGAATGGCACGTCAGCATTTTACGTGCTGTGGAGTGTCCACTAAGTATATATATAACTCATTAAATCGCCTTGTAATAAAAAAAGGTTCGTCGGAGGACTCGAACATGCAACCTCCGGCTTCTATAGTAAGCATATATTTACCACTTGAACTATCACACGTTTTGTTTGTTAATTGGAAAATCACAATTGATAAACAAGCTTGTCTTACACTATGTGGTTTCAAAATTCCAAATTAAATCTTATATTCCAGATTCAAATCTTCGTCTGTAGGCAAATTCCAAAATTCAACAGATTTTCGAATTTTGTTTCTTCATCGATTCCATCAAGATTAGGTCTCATTTCTAATAATTGGATTCAAATTTATCAGTTTTCGATTTTGGAAATAAACAACTATTTTAAAGTTGGATATTTTTTTTCAATCTTAGTCTCTAATCCTTAACTCATCAGAAAAAATGGGATTTATTGTTAGGGTTTTACTTTTAATTAAAATATTATTCATTTATATATTCTTGATATTTAATAATTATTAATTTATAGAGAAAATGTATTTTTGATAGCTTTTCTTTTTGTAGATGCTGATGATATCATATAATTCACAATGTATAAGTATATGAATGCATGTAAGGTGCTCGATAAAATGTGTAAAAGAAATCAAGATACATAGTATAAGGCATAGACCAGAAAATTCCAACTTTCATTGTCGGTGAAGGCTGGAATTGATATTACATCATCGGTCAACCCGAAGTATGTTTTTAGTGTTCTTTGGTTTCTATCATTTACTCACTGTGTTCCATACAATTTCTTAATCAGTATATATATATTTTTTTTTATAGGAATGAACTAGCCCATGCATTAACTTAAAGCTCACATCATTCAAATATATGA
>CM067171.1:19149362-19174362 GCA_034093135.1 Erigeron breviscapus
GTGGAGGATAAAATAGACACATAAAGCTAAAGATTTTGTTTAGAACTCAATAACCAGATCATTTTCCATCTATGTGTTTTCTCCCTTCCAAGTCAGATTACAGATTCTGTTCAAAATCAGTTTTTAACAAAACTAGTTCATACGTGATCTTTTGTATTCAATAAATTTAAGAACCATAAAAGAGGCTTACCAAAATGAGATTATAGAGAATAAAAGTTGTTGATATTGGTCTCCTTGAAGCTTTAAAACTCTTTTCCAATTGATTGAAGAACAAGGGATTAAACTTGCTAGCAAAATGACTTGATTTCCTTTCAAAACTTGAAGATTATTATTATGAAACTAGTATTGTTGTTCTTGGAAGTTCAAGTCCGGTTTTGGTGATGAGAAATGAAATATTTTGCATTCTTTATCCTTTTATTAACACTAATTTAATGGTAGGAAAGTTGGGTGAGAAAATTAGTTGATAAAAAGACAATTTGTGAGATGTTTAGTTAGGTTAGTGTGTTAGGTACTTGTCTCCCACTAAATTTCATGGCCTAGCTGATCATTATCAGTAGGATTGATGTTTAACTTTATATTTATAGTTGTAGATATTTCTCTCTTTCCATAGACAGCTTACTCGTCAAAAACAGATATCGGACGAAGAAGTTATAGTAAAAACATTACAGCAACGTTAATTCATCATTTAGTTAGTTAAATCAAATGTCATTTTGTATCATATGCTCTAATAACACAATCAAATGACCTCGACTAACACATAATTCTCAAATTAAACGGTAAATTGATCACATTGCACTTAATTGAACTCCAACTGGCACTTGAAACATATAGGCTAACTTAATAATTAGTTAAATTGTACATATGGTCAAAGAGCCAAGAATCACGATTGTTACATTATTCCTCACTGATCTGCACGGATAGAACTCCTGTCCTTAAAGGAAATTACGCGCTCTAACGGCTGTAAGCTTCAGCGTAAAACCCCAGGATTTAATGCAGAATACTGTTTATTTCTACAGCTAAGAAATAAGCAATAAACGCAAAGTTGATTACTCGGAAACAAGAACAATGAAAGTTGAGAGCTACTGAATATTGTGTGTGTTAATCACCCAGAACCAAAATCACATTATGGTTCTCCTTTTAACATAGCCGAGCACCAAAATAAAGAGTTTGAGAATTATTTCACTCAATAGCAAGAATGAAAGAATTATGTCATGTGTTTTCAACAAACAACTCATTCTCTTTAATAGTGTCGATCTTGCAAATTGTTAAAAGGAAACAAACAAACAATTAGCTGCTCCATTATTTCCACATTAGAAAGAAACCAACATGCTCCTAACTACTCTTGTAATGTTATATGCCGACTTCATTACTTTACTCAAATGGGCGGCTAGGTGATGTTTATTATATATACGGGTATATATATCCGGATATATATATCCGTATATCTTAATGTTTATTTGAGACTCGATATCCTATTCTCATCACAATAGAGATAAATCTCAAAAAACATACACACAATTATTCTCCTCTTATGTGGGACAAAGAAATATGCCAACTTGCACATTAAATTTCCTACATATTTAAAATTTCCAACAATCCCCCACCAAGTTGGAATGTTTCCTTTCATTCTGACAGATAATGTTACTTAGGTGTCACGAAGATTAAACCCGTTTAATGTTGATAAACAAGAAAAGATCGATTCAATGGTATCCTTTGGATTTAAACCATGAACCTGATGACCCCTTCGGTTTACCCCCACACATCACCTGTCATCTTTGCGTTCTCACTGAGCGCGAATATGGCCATGCGCTATAAATCCTTTTCATGACCCTCTAGAAGATAAACCACTTATCTTCATTTGAGGCGGCACCACCTCTAGATCAGATAGGCAAAGTTTCACAACATCTTCATTGCTTAGATGCCTCCATAAACTTTGTTAAGAGTCTTAGCTCAACCTTTTTCTCGGCAATGACGTACTATCATATACCTCACATGGATCTATCAAAATTGATAGTACCTTCTATCATATAATGACTTCGTTGTTACCCTTTAAACTTGTGAATTAGGAGCGCTAAAACCAAGTTGGGTTTCCATCACCAATGATTCTATTGTGGTTTCAGACCCATGTCTCTCGTGGTATTTAGTACCAAATCTCTCGTCAGAGGTTTGGTAAGAGGATCTGCCAAGTTCCTACTCTGTCTTGACATAGACAACTTTGATGGTACCACTTTCAATTTGTTGTCTCACAAAATTATGTCGAAGTCCGATATGTCTTGATTTCCCATTATACACTGCGTTGTATACTTTGGACAGTGTGGCCTCACTGTCACAATATATGGGAACTGACGATATCGGGATATCCCACAACTGGATATCCAGAAGTAGATCTCTAATCCACTCTGCCTCCTTGCTTGCAGCAGCTAAAGCAATAAACTCGGCCTCCATCGTCGAGTGAGCTATACATGTCTGTTTCTTGCTCATCCAAGAAATAGCTCCTCCAGCTAGAGTATAAATCCACCCACTTGTAGATTTAGAGTCACTAGTGTGATCAATCCAGCTAGCATCAGAATACCCTTCTAGTATTCTAGGAGAAGACGTGTATGTTAATTCTAGGGTGCTTGTTCTCTTCAAATAACCAAGTACCCTTCCAACTGCCTTCCAGTGCTCAATATCTGGATTGACAGTATACTGACTGAGTTTGCTTACAGCGAAAGCAATGTTAGGGCGAGTACAATGTGTAGCATACATCATGCTACCAATTGCACTTGCATACTCTAGTTGAGCCACTGCTCTTCCAGAATTCACTTTTAGTTTTACACTTGGATCAAAAGGAGTGTTATACTCTTTAAAATTCAAGTGTTGAAACTTAGTCAATACTTTCTCTATGTAATGAGATTGACATAAAGAAATTTGACTTTCGTCTCTTTTCACTTTAATACCAAGTATGGTATCTATCTCTTCGAGATCTTTCATCTTAAAGTTCGAGGATAGATATTTCTTCGTCTCAGAAATACCATCTAAGTGATTGCTAATGATCAACATATCATCAACATAAAGACAGATTACTATGGTATATTCTGCTTTGCATTTTGTATAAATGCATCTGTCAGCACTACTATGCTGAAACCCGAAAGCAGTTACAGTGGTGTCAAATCTCTCATGCCACTGTTTAGGAGCTTGTTTCAAACCATAAAGAGATTTAATAAGTCTACACACTTTACTCTCTTGTCCGGGTACAACAAACCCTTCAGGTTGCTCCAAGTAAATCTCCTCTTTTAGATACCCATTAAGAAAGGCTGTCTTCACATCCATTTGATGAATGTACAGTCCTTTCAATGCAGAAATTGCTATAAGAGTTCTAATAGAACTGATCCTAGCAACTGGTGCATAGGTATCAAAATAGTCGATTCCTTCTCTCTGCCTGAACCCCTTAGCAACTAATCTTGCTTTGTAGGCAGAAATGGATCCATCTGGATAATACTTTCTCTTGAAAATCCATTTGGATCCTATGGGTTTCTTTCCCTTGGGTAGATCAGCTAGCTTCCAAGTTCCATTTCCCATAATTGAATCCATTTCATCATTGATAGCTTCCTTCCATAGAGGAGCATCCCTTGATGACATGGCTTCAATATAGGTTTTAGGATCATCATCCAAATTAATGGCGAATATGACCTGACTCGTCACATGCTTTTGTGTTCCTTCAACCAGATAAGAAACGAAGTCATCTCCTAGATTCTTTTCTTTTCTAGCCCTTGTACTTCTCCTTGGTTCTTCAACAACTTTTGAAGATTGAGTCCTATCATGAGAAGTATTTGGAGCTGTTGGTGAGGTTGAGTTTTCATCATCTCTAGAAAACTTATCCTCAAAGAATTCCACATCTCCATCTCTGGATTCTACTACTTCACCTGATTCAACATCCAAAATTCTATAGGCCTTACTATGTGGAGCATATCCAATGAATATGCCTTTCATAGCTCGGTCTCCCAGTTTGGATCTCTTAGGATCAGGTGTTCGATAGTAGGCTACACATCCCCATACTCTGAGATAGTATAGATTTTGTTTTCTACCTTTCCATAGCTCATATGGACTTGTAGGAATCACACGACTAGTGATTCTATTATGTACATGACAAGCGGTTAATAAAGCTTCCCCCCACATATTATTTGGTAAACCTGATTGATTCAACATACAGTAGAACATCTCTACCAAGGTTCGGTTCTTTCTCTCAGCCAAACCATTCTGCTGGGGAGACCATGGTGCAGTCCATTTTCTTCACAAAATGTATCAAACTCTTGACTAAAGTATTCTCCGCCTCTATCAGTGCGCAAAATCTTTATGCGTTTCTCATGTTGATTTTCAACCTCAGCCTTATATAGTTTAAATGCGTCAAAAGCTTTGTCTTTTGTTCGCAATAAATAAACATATAAATAACGGCTTGAGTCATCGCAGAAAGTGATAAAATATCTCTTACCACGGCGGGTAAGGATTCCATTCAGTTCACAAATATCTGAATGAATTAGTTCTAGCAGAGTAGTATTACGTTTAACCTTTGGAAAAGGTTTCTTAGTAAACTTTGATTTTACACAGGTTTCACATTTATCAAAATCTTTATTTTCCAATTTTAGCAAACCTTTAGATTCCATTTTTTCAATGTTTTTAAAATTTGTGTGTGCTAAACGTTTGTGCCATAAAGAAATTGAACAGGCAATATAACCAGAAAAATCAATAGTATTAACATTAAAACTGATTACATGACTAGCCACACTGCTAGTCATGCTGCCAGAGCTTTCACTATCACTTATTATATCAATAATAGAAACATCATTTCTTGATCCATCATGATCAGAAAATGTATCTTCTTTTAAATCTAGACGATACATACCATGAGTATTAGTTGCTTGTCCGACATAACGGTTGTTGTGAGTAAACCTCACACGACCATTTCGAATCAGGAGTTCATACCCATTTCGATCAAAACTATCAGCAGATACAAGCCCCTTTGTTATTCCTGGAACATGCAACACATCCTGAAGAATAACAGTATGACCATGTTTGAAATTCAGCTTCACCTTGCCTTTACCTTGGACTTCCACTCGATGTCCATCAGCACATACCACCACAGTCCCGTTTGGAACAGGACCATATGTCATAAAGTGCGCACGGTGTCCACAAACATGCACTGTGGCTCCAGAGTCCAAGAACCAACCCCTTTGTGCTATTACTCGAGTGAGGGAGGAAATCATGTTAACTCCATCAAGGCTCAGAGATGCCACAAGATGTGTAATCTCTTCAACTACGTTTGCAGAGCCTTGACCATTAGCAGATTTCCTTTGGGAACACTCTCGAGCATAGTGGCCAGTCTCTCCGCAGACATGACATTTCCCAGACCTCCCAGATTTCTTGGGTTGATTATTTCTCTGGTGAGACTGCTTGAAATCTTTATTGCTCGGACCCAAATTCCTCTTGTTCTTAGAGTTATTCCTGCCCTTTCGACCACCAGAACCTCTTGATGACAATTGGTTGACAGTTGATCCGACTTTACTCTTTCCATTGTCTCTGTTGCGAGTTTCCTCCTCAATTCGGAGGTGTTTCAGCAACTCATCTATAGAGTAGTCCTCGGACTTGTGCATCATTCTCTTAGAGAAATCCTTCCAGGATGGAGGTAGTTTTGCAATAATAACCCCCACCTGGAAGAGTTCCGGTAAAATGATTGCAAGAGCAGTCAACTTGTTGACCAATACTTGGAGTTCATGCACTTGCTCCAAGATTGGCTTGTCATCCACCATTTGATAGTCCAAGTATTTGGCAATAAGATACTTGTTAGTACCTTCTTCATGAGCCTTATACTTGAGCTCCAAAGCTTTCCAGAGGTCTCTTGGATTTTCAACAATCTTAAAGGAAATTATTTGAGTTATTACTGATTAATGGAGACCACTGGTACTTCTACCAACTTAAGAATCATGAATCAAGAATTTGTCAAGTTGGACAGATTTGATGGTCAGAACTATTCTCGATGGGCTGACAAGGTGAAGTTCATGCTGGTACTTCTAAAGCTCTATGAGGTATTGGACCCAAACTTGGCCCCAATTCCAGCCAATCCAATTCCTCTAACAGGAATGGAACCAGATCAGAGAACTATTGCTGATCTGGAAAAGCAGAGGATCCTTCGCAAGGAGGCTGAAGATCTCTGTCTTGGCCATATCAAGAACTCTCTTTCTGATCGTCTCTATGATTTGTATGCGCCGATAACAAATCCAAGAGACCTCTGGAAAGCTTTGGAGCTCAAGTATAAGGCTCATACATAACTCTTGTAATGTTATATGCCGACTTCATTACTTTACTCAAATGGGCGGCTAGGTGATGTTTATTATATATACGGGTATATATATCCGTATATATATTTTATTATTCTGTATCATATTATTTGTAATATTTCAATTAACCCCGTGATAATTAATTCTGTGTAATTATCATATTGTTTGAAAGCTAACAGTTATCAACAATCTTAAAGGAAATTAATACTCATGGTATGTATCGTCTAGATTTAAAAGAAGATACATTTTCTGATCATGATGGATCAAGAAATGATGTTTCTATTATTGATATAATAAGTGATAGTGAAAGCTCTGGCAGCATGACTAGCAGTGTGGCTAGTCATGTAATCAGTTTTAATGTTAATACTATTGATTTTTCTGGTTATATTGCCTGTTCAATTTCTTTAGAACATTTTGTATAACACGATTTCTATCACCGAATTCAAGTCATCAATGGCGGTTTTGGTGAGTGTGTGTTCTTGGTGTTTGTGTGTGTTTTGAGAGAGAAAGTGTGTGTGTATGTAAAAGTTGGTGATTTTGTATTAAAAATTATGCAGGGATTAATCAAGGTTCTTCAAAAGTTATGATCTCTAAGGTATGAGAGGGGTATTTATAGGCTAACTATACAATTATGCTAATTTATCACAATTAGCCCCTCAACCTTAGTGATCATTTACCTATGACTTAATAACAAGAAAATCCTCTGATCTAAATTACAATTTATCACTATTTTTGGATTTCTAACATTCTCCCCTTAGTGATATATTGTAATGAATGAAGTACGTGTTATCTTGTCTTGTAGGAATGAATTTGATGAGCCCGGTGGTGAAGACAATTGATGTGTTGAAACAAGTCTTCAAAGTTTTCTCTTTTGTCTTTGGAGAACTTGATTCAGTCTTGGTTTTGGACTTCTTGAAATTAAATCATGTGTTGATTCTCAATGTTCTTTAAGAACAGAGAATAATGAATGCGTGTGTGTCTTGAATCTTCGAGAATTGTTGAATCATGAATCAGAGTTGTCTTTTGAAATGTGGAAGGTATGAATCTTGGTTTTGAGTTTTCAATCTTCGATTCTTGAGTGAAATTCAACTTTTCGATTCTTCAGTTCTGATTCTTGAGTGAATTTCATCTTCTTGAAATAAAGTTTCATGAATATGTACTCTCCCCCTTGATATATGCATTGGAGTTTTTTTTTTTTTATAAAATGTTGTTGTATGAATTGAAGATCTTGACTGAAGTGTGTTTGATGAAGATTCTTTTGAAGCAACTTTCAACCTTTTTGAAGCTTTATCTTTTTCACATCAACTTGAACACTTTGGAGAGTAAGCATTTGAATGAAGTTTGGATGAAATTCTTATGAAGTAATCATGCTCCCCCTCAATCCATGAGTATAAACATTTTTGGAGCGTCTTTGGACTTTTGAAGCATCTTGAGTGAAAATCCTTTCATCTTTGGTTTCATTCTTATCTTTGAAGTCAATTCAGATTCCCCCTTTTTAAAACCAAAATCTCAATCAACTGAAATCTAGTGAAAATCTGAACACAAGAGACTATTGACACATCATGAAGAATTTTCTCCCCCTATACACAAACTTTGATAAGCCTAGAACTTTGATAAGCCTAAAACCTATTGAGACAACCAAACACAAACTTTTCTCCTTGTTTCCTTATCAATCAGTAAATCAATCATAATATTTTCTCCTCCCTCATAATAACAAAATTGGGAACCAATGTCATTATGTACACATTTGATTGATTAAATGTCAAAAGGAATAACATGATCACATGAAGAAATGTCAACCATCAAAACATCAACCCAAACCATTAGCCCAACCCAAGAAATCCTAGGGGTGACTAAAATGTAGGATCGAAGTTGTTGGTACAAACGTTATATCATGGTGTTGGTGTTTTCTATGTTTGTGTGATGAGAAATGAAACCGGATAAGAATGATCCGTTAGCATGTTCAAAAATCGAAAGGATTAATGAAATGACCGATTGAAATGTATAACATTTTTCGGTTTTCCTATGTATCATTGAGATATGCACAAAACAATTCTCTAACATAGTTCGATCTGCGGCTTTGCAACCACGAGATTGCTTCAAAGAATATAAATCATGGTTAGTACTGCCGAAGCATTTGATAACCACAATCTTTTATCCTTAAAGACTATTTAGGGAAAAACCGAGGTCACTTAGACTTCTCGTTAACTCAATAATCACATAAATGTAATCACGAGACCTACTTTCAACGTTGGAAAAGATGTTAGCATTTGTAGGATTTCCATTCGATCATCGTGGAATATCAATTAAGATATCACTACGAATGTTCCGGCTATATCACAAAGATAAGCAATAATATCACAAAGATATGACTCGAATGTGTTCTAAAAAATGAATGATGATCAAATTAATGACCAATCAAGATAGCTCTAGACACAGCGTGATCAAATGAAGTTGGGGACTGGAGCAGAATGTCGCCCTTTTTCAATATCAACATCTTCCAAATGAAGAGTCAATAGAAATGTGAAAATCTCCGTGAGAAATAAAACAAGCATTTGTTAAGAAATACTTGAGTGGTTAGGAAAGATGTGCATTGCTTCACTGGGTCCATGAAGACTTCTTCAATATCGAGAAATCAACAAATGAAAACCGATAGGAACGTGTTGACCTGGCTTTTTGAGAATTTGGGGAGGGCTTTTGTTTCTTTTAGCCCTATCTCACATCATTATTTCACCGTAACCTCTCACTTTTCGACTTTTACTCCCTCCATCCTATTTGCACGAAAACAACATCACTCAAAATACCCTCACTATCTAATGAAAGAAGTGAATACTCCGGGGTTAGAACTCATCGGCGATGATGAAACTCATGGAGTAAATTTTGAGAAAAACTTATCACTCATGTGCAAACTAATCTCCGAACTCCATTTGATTGAAAATCATTGGAAAAACATCAAATGTGTGTATGAAAAAACATTTGAAACACATTTGAAGTTTTGAAAGTTTTTTGAAATCACAAACTCCTCCTTAATCTATGCAAGAATTGATCAAAAATTTTCATAGAAAGGTGGAGCAAAAATTGTTTTTGTGAGATCAAAATGAGTAAAATCTTTGTTGTGATATTTTCGGAAAATTTGAGAGTCTATTGTGAACAAGATTTTTATTTGAGAAACACAAAGTTTTGCGTCAACAACAATGTTGAGAGTAAGACAGCTAGGGAGTACACAAAGGCGTTCAATCCATCGCATCTTACATCAACAAGTTGGAGGCAATTAAAACATTTAAGCAAATGAAAATCCAATCAATTGTTCAAGATGAGACAGCAAGGGAGTACACAAAGGCGTTCGATCCTTCACTTCTCATATCAACAATTGAGAGTTTGAAAGTTTTATTTGAAAAAAAAAAAACTTGATTGCTATTACACATACATATTCATATAAGAACACTTGGAAGTACACAAAGGCGTTCGATTCCTTGTTATCTTATATCAATTTATATGTATAATAACAAGATCTTAGAATGTAAAAACACTCTAAAAATAAATATATCATTTAAGAACGGGTTGCATACATAGAATATGCAAGCCACTGAAATAAATATCTTTTTGTTTATTTTTGAAAATTTGCAATTTTGTATTTTGTTTTTCTGGAATGTGTCAAGAATTCCTTCAAATGGAAAAAGAGTTAAGGTTTAAGATTTAACATACCAAGCTTGGAGATAAGAAAGTTAAACCTCTTCTCATCCAATGGTTTGTGAACAAATCTGCAAGTTGAAAGTCAGTACCCACAAAGTAGAGCTCGATGTCACCTTTCTCAATATGATCTTTGAGAAAATGATATCTAACATCAATATGCTTTGATCGAGAGTGGTTTACTGAGTTGACTGCAATGGTAATGGCACTCTGAGAATCACAATAGATAGGGATATGATCATATTTCAGACCATAATCAGTTAGTTGTGTCTTCATCCATAAAACTTGAGCACAACAACTAGCCGCAGCCACATATTCAGCTTTAGCCGTTGATAGTGACACACAATTCTGTTTCTTGGAAGACCAACTCACAATTTTATCGCCTAAAAATTGTAAAGTACCGGAAGTGCTCTTGCGATCAAGTTTACAACCAGCATGATCTGCATCTGAATATGCAGTTAGATTGAATCCAGTATCCCTTGGATACCAGAGACCTAAATCGGGTGTACCCTTCAGATAACGAAAGATTCGTTTCACAGCTTGATAATGTAAATCAGTTGGAGCAGCTTGATATCTAGCACACATACATGTTGCAAACATTATATTTGAACAAGTAGAACATGCTTACCTTGTTTGCGAATGAACAAGGTAGGGTCAATTGTGCCTTTGGTAAAGCCACCTCTTAGTAAGAAAGTAGTTAGAGAATCATACCATGCTCGGGGTGCTTGCTTAAGACCGTAGAGAGCCTTATCTAACCTGTAGACATGGTTTGGCCTTTGAGGATCAACAAAACCTTCTGGTTGATCAACGTAAACTTCTTCTTTGAGGTCACCATTCAAGAAAGCAGTCTTCACATCCATTTGAAACACAATAAAGTTTCGGAATGCGGCATAAGCTAAGAATATTCGAATGGCCTCCATCCTTGCAACTGGAGCAAAAGTTTCGTCGAAGTCAACACCAGGTTGTTGGCAATAACCCTTTGCAACAAGTCGAGTTTTATTCCTTACTACCACTCCATTCTCATCCTTTTTGTTTTTGAATATCCACTTTGTACCGATTGGATCATCTTTCCTAGGATTTGGAACTAATCTCCATACCTTCAGTCTTTCAAATTGTGCGAGTTCATCTTGCATTGCCTTAACCCACTCTGGATCACGAAGAGCTTCAGATACTGTTTTGGGTTCGATATTGCTAAGAGAAAGTGCAACAAGACACTCATTTACTGAAGTACGAGTAGTTACTCCTGTTTGTGGATCTCCAATTATTTGATCAGTAGGATGGTATTTCTGCATACGTGTCCACTTGTGAGCATGAGGAAGAGGATCTTGTTGTTGAAGATCAACATCACCATCATTAAAACTTAAGTTTTGTTGAGAGATGGAATCATAACTTGGTATAACTCTTTCCTCATAATCTGGATGATCAAAGTCAAGTGGTACATACACATTTGGAGTGTTCAATGGATTTGTTGTCTGAGTTAATTGAGAAGGTTGTTCTTGAACATTCACTTGAGAAGAATTATCAGGAGAGGATTCTTGCTCTGAAGAACTTGATGAAGATTCATGAATGATGTTAGGAATTGGATCATTGTTATGAAGAGGTTCATTGTTTTGATTTGGTTCAATGATGACCTGAGGTTCTTGATCATGAATCGGTTTTGAATTATAGAATTCTTCAAAAAGAATATCTAATTCATCACTTGTTGGAGTTGGAAACTTCTTGAAATTAGAAGCTAAGGTAGAGTTCCTTGTAGAAGTACTTGAAGCACTTGGATCATTACTTGTTGGTAGCAAACTTTCTTGCTCAAAAATCATGCCTGACATCTCATCAAACCAAACATTCATTGTTTCTTGAATTGTGTTTGTTCGACGATTATAGATTCGGTAGGCAATTGATGTTTTGGAATAACCAACAAAATATCCTTCATCACCTTTCTTCTCGAACTTTCCAAGATTCTCCCGATCATTCAAAGTGTAACAAACACACCCAAATATATGAAAGTAGTTGATGTTGGGTTTGCGTTTGTTAACAACCTCATAAGGAGTCTTTTCGAAACGCTGATTGATAATGGACCGATTCTGAGTGTGACAAGCAGTGTCAACAGCTTCAGCCCACATATTGGATGGCAATTTGGAATAAGCAAGCATTGTCCTTGCTGCTTCCACCAGCGATCGATTTCTCCTTTCAACAACACCATTTTGTTGTGGGGTGCGAACTGCTGAGAATTGATGAGTAATACCTTTGGATTTGCAGAATTCATCAAAAACATCATTCTTGAATTCAGTACCGTTATCCGAACGGATGTAACGAACTGGAAGTTGAAGATTTACTTGAGTATTAGTGATGAAATCTATCAACATCTGAGTTGTTTCATCTTTGGATGCAAGGAACTTGACCCAAGTATATCTTGAATAATCATCAACAATAACCAAGATGTATTTCTTCCCATTTCGGCTTTGTACTTTCATCGGCCCACAAAGATCCATGTGAAGCAAATGAAGAGGTGCTAAAGAATTTGGAGATTTCTTCGGTTTATGAGAAGCTCTCTTAATCTTCCCAACAGCACAAGAAGGACAAACATGCTCACTTTCATACTTATAGTCAGGTAAGCCTTCAACAAGATGCTTGTTGACCAAAGTATTGATGGTTTGGAAATTCAGATGAGAAAGCCTTCTATGCCATAACCAAGAATTCTTTGAAGTAGCCTTTGAAATGAGACAAATATTATCGGTTGGTTGGTTATCATCGAGATTGACGGTAAAAGATTATCATCACGATCACCACAAAGAATATCAACTCCATCTAGAGTTTGAACTTTTATGGTTAGTTAAAACAGGCAGGGTATATAACTTAGGAATCGCATTCAAACATGTTTTCGAATCAACATAAGCATTAACAAGCACATTATCAACAAACACATTTGAATAAAAAGTACGAACATTCACATGAGAATTAAAAGTAACATGTCTACAAGCATCAACATCAGCCACACATGTACGGGAATTAAGATTGTTTACAAGCTCACAAGGTCTTGCTTTGGCATTTTCAACATTATTTAACAAAGAAAAATTGTTTTGATTAACAGGAACACCCTTCCTCCTATTAACAGCCTTTCTCCTCCTTCTTTTCTTCTTTTTCTCAACATCCTTTTGATTACTAGTGATCTTAGGTACTAATGTATTAGCAACCCATTTAGCACCACTAGTTATGCTCTTTCCACCTGTTGAATTGAAACTAAGAAGATTAGAACTAGGAGTTTTAAACACTTTCATCTTTTTGGAATCTTTTGGAGGTGAGGAAACTTCTTGCTTATTTGGTTTATCATGAGAAAACCATCCATATCTATCCCTATATCTAGTTGTACCATTTGATGCATCCTTAGTTAGCGAAACTGAGCTAGATTTAGACACCTTAGGTATAAAGCTAGATTGAGAGCTAGATTGAGAGCTAGATTGAGAAGCATTAGAATAGTCTTTCGGAAGTTTCACTTTGGTGTACTTTATCTTGTGTGGGGTCTCAGCTTGTTCCTCTTTGATATGTTTCACTGGGGTAGCAATAAAGGTTTCTAACTTAATGGTTTTTGGTTCAGTCTTGACGAGTTTGGTCTTAACTCGTTTCTTTGAGTAATATGAAGTTGGAGCTTTGGACAATGGTTTTTGAGATTCCACTTTTGTTTCAACTTTGATTTTGGTAGATTCAATCTTTTTCTCAGTTTCTGAATTAAAAACATATTCTCCCTCCATGAATTTATCAAAATCATCCTTTGTGAAATCTTTTGAAAAAGAAAATTTCAATGGAGATTGATTAGTTTCAAATTCATTTGAAAGTTTTGAAAAATCAGGAATCTTGGTGTCCAACTTCACATCATGGTTAGTCTCGGAAATTAGGTCAACTTGAACTGACACATCTTTGGTCTCACAAGAAAATTGAGTAGACATATCAACACCTATACTAGCACTAGGCTTAGGGTGAACAACTAACTCATCAACAGTGTTGCATGTGAAAAACCTATAGAAGTACCATATCAAAACTAAACTATGTGCAAGTTCTTCATCAGATAAATCAGATTGCACATAAGCATCAGCTATAAATGTAGCAGTATTTTGACAAGTACATTCAAGAGAATCAGTCAAGGTCTGAATAGAGGTATTGGTAAATGAATCACAAGTAGTTTGGGTAGAATTGTCTACTAAAGCACTTTGGTCAGTTTGAGTAGAAACATTCTCACAAACTTTCTTAGTATCAACAACAATACATTTATCCTCTGAATTCGGACTTTGAGACTTGAGGTGATTAATAACTTTTTGTTGAGATTTCACCTTTTGTTGTAAACCTTCTATTTGTTTTTCCAAAAATGTGGTTGGAAAATACATTTTAGTTGGTTTAGGTGGAGTACCGACAGATTCTTGGTTTTGAAAATTTGATTCAATTTCTTCCAATTTGAAAATTGAAGATTCTTTAGTTTTGTATGAATCATTTATTGCATCATAATTAACCAAAAATTCTTGTTTTGGTATTCTCTCAACTTCATCAGTCTCAAATTCGTCATCCAATGGACGAATAAATTGTTGTATCATACCAAGTCGTAGAAATTTTTCATCATACAGGGGTTCAATTTCCTCTTTGGCTTTCTGTAATGGTGTGATATTCTCAAATCCCAACCCGAGAAGAAGATCCGTTCTATCAATTTTTGACTTGTTGAAATAGGCAGTGAAATCCAAGAGAGGATTTTGTTCAACTTTATATAACTTTTCTTGATAGAAAAGTATATTCTTTTTAAATTCCTCAACTTGTTTTTCAAGATTCTCAATCTCAATGCCTTTTAGAAAACAGTTATGATTTAAATCAGAAATCTTCCTTTCGAATTCAACATTGTTTGGTTTAGCTTCTTGAAGCTTTTTATTAAGAATATCAACATCCATTTGTCTTGCATTTGCCCGAAGCCATTCATTGGTCTTTTGAATTTCAAGATCTTGATTGGCCTTTTCAAGATCATGAATGGTCTTTTCAAGATTTTGACATTTTTGTAATAACTTAGAATCAGGAGAGACATTCAACTCACATTCTTTAACCAACATCTTATCTTTGTATGCTTGAAATTCTTGTTTAATAGCATCATGTTCAAAAAGTAATTTTGAATGTTCTTCAAGAATTTTTGAAAATTCACTTTTAGAAAATGAAATACTATTTTTCAACTTTTTGTTTTTGTTGGCTAAAGATTTGATATGAGTTGTTAAATTTGATAAAGCTAATCTACATGACTCTTTGTCCTTAATCAAAGAAAAAGTAGAGTCGAGATTTACCTCATCATCTGGGTATTCATCATCAGTGCTTTCTGCTTCAAAGACTTTGTTCTTGGCCAACCTTGCCATATAGCAAACATTAGCAGAGAGATCTTGATCTTCATCATCTGTGAGTAACAGCCATTTGTCATCTTCAGCAAGCAATGCATGTCCTGCTTCAACTTGTTTGGCTAACAGCATCTTCTGCTTGTAATACTCATAATTCCGCTTTCGAGGTTGTTTGCAATCAACAGCAAAATGTCCAGGAATACCACAATTGTAGCACTTTTTGTCTGATGTCTTACCCTTCTCAACAACTTGTTTCTCATAATCTTCCTTCTTTTCACCATACTTTGATCCATTAGTTTCACCTTGCTCATTACTCTTAGGATGATAATGTTCCTTCTTGGGAAATGCACTTGTAGAAGAAGTGCGGAGATTGTTGTTTGTTGGCCTCGCTTTGTAAAATTTTCTCTTGAAATGCTTTGTTACCGCGGCAAGAGCTTGATATAGTTCATCTGAAACACCATCTCTTGTAGCCATCAGATCATCTCCCTCCTCATCAGATGAAGAAACAACTACCATTTGCCTCTTAAGAGCTTCAGAAATCTTCTTCTCAACTATCAATGCCAAAGGATCAGTAGATACAACTTCTGGCATTTTGCTTGATGAAGCTTTGTTTAGGACTTGGTTTTCATTGAGTTTGAAAGATTCATAAAGAGTATGAATGGTGAACTTGGTCAGATTTTGATGTTGCTTGATCTGTGTTCCAAAATCTTCCCATTCTGGACCAAGAGCTTTGATGAATTTGATGTTTAACTCAATCTCTGTTTTCTTGACATTGTTCTTCCTCAGTTCATTTATGACATTGCAGAATCTGTAGTAGACAGCTTCAAGAGATTCATTTGGCATTTTTGTGAAGTTGTCAAACTCAGTCAAAACATTGGTCAATCTTATCGTCGAAGTCACGTCAGCTCCTTCCATCTGTCTAGCCACCTCATCCCATATCTCCTTGGCTGTATCATAAGAATCAACAGAGCCATAGATTTCATCTGGTAGAGCTTTGTATAAGCATGACCTAGCTCTGTTATCTGCAGCTGTTCGATCTTTTTGTTCAGCATTCAAAAGATCATGAGTTAGAATTGCATCAGTAGTGGGATGGCGATGAACGGCAAGTCCATTAAGGATGGAATCTTTCATCATATGACCATTTGTTTGACTTTCCACATAGTCCATAAATCTTTTCTTCCATAGTCCATAGGAACCACGGTAGAGAACTGGAGGTCTTGTATCTGAACCTAATGCCAATGCTTCACGAGAAGCCATTTGAATTTGATTTGATTTGAGAAACGATCTTGAATGAAACGATCTTGAAGTGAAATGATCTTGAAGTGAAATGATCTTGAATGAAATGATCTTGAATGAAATGATCTTGAATGAAATGATCTTGAATGAAATGATCTTGAAGTGAAATGATCTTGAAGTGAAATGATCTTGAAGTGAAATGATCTTGAATGAAATGATCTTGAATGAAATGATCTTGAAGTGAAATGATCTTGAATGAAATGATCTTGAATGAAATGATCTTGAATGAAATGATCTTGAAGTGAAATGATCTTGAATGAAATGATCTTGAAGTGAAATGATCTTGAAGTGAAATGATCTTGAAATGAAATGATCTTGAAATGAAATGATCTTGGAATGAAATGATTTTGAAGTGAAATGATCTTGAAAGAAATGATCTTGAATGAAATGATCTTGAAGTGAAATGATCTTGAAGTGAAATGATCTTGAAATGAAATGATCTTGAAATGAAATGATCTTGGAATGAAATGATTTTGAAGTGAAATGATCTTGAAATGAAATGATCTTGAAATGAAATGATCTTGAATGAAATGATCTTGAAGTGAAATGATCTTGAATGAAATGATCTTGAATGAAATGATCTTGAAGTGAAATGATCTTGAAGTGAAATGATCTTGAATGAAATGATCTTGAAGTGAAATGATCTTGAAGTGAAATGATCTTGAAGTGAAATGATCTTGAAGTGAAATGATCTTGAAGTGAAATGATCTTGAATGAAATGATCTTGAATGAAATGATCTTGAAGTGAAATGATCTTGAAGTGAAATGATCTTGAAGTGAAATGATCTTGAATGAAATGATCTTGAATGAAATGATCTTGAATGAAATGATCTTGAAGTGAAATGATCTTGAATGAAATGATCTTGAATGAAATGATCTTGAAGTGAAATGATCTTGAAGTGAAATGATCTTGAAGTGAAATGATCTTGAATGAAATGATCTTGAATGAAATGATCTTGAATGAAATGATCTTGAAGTGAAATGATCTTGAAGTGAAATGATCTTGAAGTGAAATGATCTTGAAGTGAAATGATCTTGAAGTGAAATGATCTTGAATGAAATGATCTTGAAGTGAAATGATCTTGAAGTGAAATGATCTTGAAGTGAAATGATCTTGAATGAAATGATCTTGAATGAAATGATCTTGAAGTGAAATGATCTTGAAGTGAAATGATCTTGAAGTGAAATGATCTTGAATGAAATGATCTTGAAGTGAAATGATCTTGAAGTGAAATGATCTTGAAGTGAAATGATCTTGAATGAAATGATCTTGAAGTGAAATGATCTTGAAGTGAAATGATCTTGAAGTGAAATGATCTTGAATGAAATGATCTTGATTGAAATGATCTTGAAATGAAACGGTCTTGAAATGAATTGATCTTGAAGTGAAATGATCTTGAACTAAATGATTTTGGAATGAAACGATTCAAAGAACTGGGACGATCTTGGTTGAAGATCGTCTTAAGTTCAGAAGAAATGGGACGATCTTGGAGAAGATCGTCTTAAGTTCAGAAGAAATGGGACGATCTTGGAGAAGATCGTCTTAGGTTTCTGTATGCTGAGACGATCTTGGAGAAGATCGTCTTGGTCTTCTTTCTCAAAAGTTTTCAAGTATAAAACTTTCCAAGTATTTGAATTGACCCAACCAATCCTTCCGGATTAGTTAGCCACAATCAAACACTTCCCAACACACAACCACTTGTCAAGACGATCTTGGAGGAGATCGTCTTAAGTTCAGAAGAAATGGGACGATCTTGGAGAAGATCGTCTTAAGTTCAGAAGAAATGGGACGATCTTGGAGAAGATCGTCTTAAGTTCAGAAGAAATGGGACGATCTTGGAGAAGATCGTCTTAAGTTCAGAAGAAATGGGACGATCTTGGAGAAGATCGTCTTAGTTCAGAAGAAATGGGACGATCTTGGAGAAGATCGTCTTAAGTTCAGAAGAAATGGGACGATCTTGGTGAAGATCGTCTTAAGTTCAGAAGAAATGGGACGATCTTGGAGAAGATCGTCTTAAGTTCAGAAGAAATGGGACGATCTTGGTGAAGATCGTCTTAAGTTCAGAAGAAATGGGACGATCTTGGTGAAGATCGTCTTAAATTCAGTAGAAATGGGACGATCTTGGTGAAGATCGTCTTAGTTCAGAAGAAATGGGACGATCTTGGAGAAGATCGTCTTAAGTTCAGAAGAAATGGGACGATCTTGGAGAAGATCGTCTTAGTTCAGAAGAAATGGGACGATCTTGGAGAAGATCGTCTTAAGTTCAGAAGAAATGGGACGATCTTGGAGAAGATCGTCTTAAGTTCAGAAGAAATGGGACGATCTTGGAGAAGATCGTCTTAAGTTCAGAAGAAATGGGACGATCTTGGTGAAGATCGTCTTAAGTTCAGAAGAAATGGGACGATCTTGGAGAAGATCGTCTTAAGTTCAGAAGAATGGGACGATCTTGGTGAAGATCGTCTTAAGTTCAGAAGAAATGGGACGATCTTGGAGAAGATCGTCTTAAGTTCAGAAGAAATGGGACGATCTTGGAGAAGATCGTCTTAAGTTCAGAAGAAATGGGACGATCTTGGAGAAGATCGTCTTAAGTTCAGAAGAAATGGGACGATCTTGGAGAAGATCGTCTTAGTTCAGAAGAAATGGGACGATCTTGGTGAAGATCGTCTTAAGTTCAGAAGAAATGGGACGATCTTGGAGAAGATCGTCTTAAGTTCAGAAGAAATGGGACGATCTTGGAGAAGATCGTCTTAAGTTCAGAAGAAATGGGACGATCTTGGTGAAGATCGTCTTAAGTTCAGAAGAAATGGGACGATCTTGGAGAAGATCGTCTTAAGTTCAGAAGAAATGGGACGATCTTGGTGAAGATCGTCTTAAGTTCAGAAGAAATGGGACGATCTTGGTGAAGATCGTCTTAAGTTCAGAAGAAATGGGACGATCTTGGTGAAGATCGTCTTAAGTTCAGAAGAAATGGGACGATCTTGGTGAAGATCGTCTTAAGTTCAGAAGAAATGGGACGTCCTAGTGAAAATCGTCTTAGAGTCATCTTCTTCATCTCATCAGTTTTCCATAAAAACTCCATTAACAACTTCAAAAAGCTTCAATATCTTTTGAATTACTGGGAGTTAGATCACGAAATCACTTGCAAACTGATTGTATTCACGTCCGCAACAAATTTATGAACAACATTCAACACAAAACACAACAGATTCAAATCCCTCAAATTCGCGCCAAAACTGCAAAATTCAATCTCGAGAATTAGATTGAATTGGAACTTGAGACTTGACAGGATTATGTTTTCAATAACCACGAATCTATTGGTGAACAAATAACTGTGATTTTGGTTCTGGGTGATTAACACACACAATATTCAGTAGCTCTCAACTTTCATTGTTCTTGTTTCCGAGTAATCAACTTTGCGTTTATTGCTTATTTCTTAGCTGTAGAAATAAACAGTATTCTGCATTAAATCCTGGGGTTTTACGCTGAAGCTTACAGCCGTTAGAGCGCGTAATTTTCTTTTTTTTTTTTTTTTTTTTTTTTTTTTTTTTTTTTTTTTTTTTTTTTTTTTTTTTTTTTTTTTTTTTTTTTTTTTTTTTTTTTTTTTTTTTTTTTTTTTTTTTTTTTTTTTTTTTTTTTTTTTTTTTTTTTTTTTTTTTTTTTTTTTTTTTTTTTTTTTTTTTTTTTTTTTTTTTTTTTTTTTTTTTTTTTTTTTTTTTTTTTTTTTTTTTTTTTTTTTTTTTTTTTTTTTTTTTTTTTTTTTTTTTTTTTTTTTTTTTTTTTTTTTTTTTTTTTTTTTTTTTTTTTTTTTTTTTTTTTTTTTTTTTTTTTTTTTTTTTTTTTTTTTTTTTTTTTTTTTTTTTTTTTTTTTTTTTTTTTTTTTTTTTTTTTTTTTTTTTTTTTTTTTTTTTTTTTTTTTTTTTTTTTTTTTTTTTTTTTTTTTTTTTTTTTTTTTTTTTTTTTTTTTTTTTTTTTTTTTTTTTTTTTTTTTTTTTTTTTTTTTTTTTTTTTTTTTTTTTTTTTTTTTTTTTTTTTTTTTTTTTTTTTTTTTTTTTTTTTTTTTTTTTTTTTTTTTTTTTTTTTTTTTTTTTTTTTTTTTTTTTTTTTTTTTTTTTTTTTTTTTTTTTTTTTTTTTTTTTTTTTTTTTTTTTTTTTTTTTTTTTTTTTTTTTTTTTTTTTTTTTTTTTTTTTTTTTTTTTTTTTTTTTTTTTTTTTTTTTTTTTTTTTTTTTTTTTTTTTTTTTTTTTTTTTTTTTTTTTTTTTTTTTTTTTTTTTTTTTTTTTTTTTTTTTTTTTTTTTTTTTTTTTTTTTTTTTTTTTTTTTTTTTTTTTTTTTTTTTTTTTTTTTTTTTTTTTTTTTTTTTTTTTTTTTTTTTTTTTTTTTTTTTTTTTTTTTTTTTTTTTTTTTTTTTTTTTTTTTTTTTTTTTTTTTTTTTTTTTTTTTTTTTTTTTTTTTTTTTTTTTTTTTTTTTTTTTTTTTTTTTTTTTTTTTTTTTTTTTTTTTTTTTTTTTTTTTTTTTTTTTTTTTTTTTTTTTTTTTTTTTTTTTTTTTTTTTTTTTTTTTTTTTTTTTTTTTTTTTTTTTTTTTTTTTTTTTTTTTTTTTTTTTTTTTTTTTTTTTTTTTTTTTTTTTTTTTTTTTTTTTTTTTTTTTTTTTTTTTTTTTTTTTTTTTTTTTTTTTTTTTTTTTTTTTTTTTTTTTTTTTTTTTTTTTTTTTTTTTTTTTTTTTTTTTTTTTTTTTTTTTTTTTTTTTTTTTTTTTTTTTTTTTTTTTTTTTTTTTTTTTTTTTTTTTTTTTTTTTTTTTTTTTTTTTTTTTTTTTTTTTTTTTTTTTTTTTTTTTTTTTTTTTTTTTTTTTTTTTTTTTTTTTTTTTTTTTTTTTTTTTTTTTTTTTTTTTTTTTTTTTTTTTTTTTTTTTTTTTTTTTTTTTTTTTTTTTTTTTTTTTTTTTTTTTTTTTTTTTTTTTTTTTTTTTTTTTTTTTTTTTTTTTTTTTTTTTTTTTTTTTTTTTTTTTTTTTTTTTTTTTTTTTTTTTTTTTTTTTTTTTTTTTTTTTCAGGTTTAAATCCAAAGGATACCATTGAATCGATCTTTTAATGTTTATCAACATTAAACGGGTTTAATCTTCGTGACACCTAAGTAACATTATCTGTCAGAATGAAAGGAAACATTCCAACTTGGTGGGGGATTGTTGGAAATTTTATATGTGTAGGAAATTTAATGTGCAAGTTGGCATATTTCTTTGTCCCACATAAGAGGAGAATAATTGTGTGTATGTTTTTTGAGATTTATCTCTATTGTGATGAGAATAGGATATCGAGTCTCAAATAAACATTATGACATACGAATATATATACCCGTATATATACATATATATCACCAGCCGCCTATATATAATATATATACCCGTATATATACGGATATATATTTTCTTAACAAAGTTTATGGAGGCATCTAAGCAATGAAGATGTTGTGAAACTTTGCCTATCTGATCTAGAGGTGGTGCCGCCTCAAATGAAGATAAGTGGTTTATCTTCTAGAGGGTCATGAAAAGGATTTATAGCGCATGGCCATATTCGCGCTCAGTGAGAACGCAAAGATGACAGGTGATGTGTGGGGGTAAACCGAAGGGGTCATCAGGTTCATGGTTTAAATCCAAAGGATACCATTGAATCGATCTTTTAATGTTTATCAACATTAAACGGGTTTAATCTTCGTGACACCTAAGTAACATTATCTGTCAGAATGAAAGGAAACATTCCAACTTGGTGGGGGATTGTTGGAAATTTTATATGTGTAGGAAATTTAATGTGCAAGTTGGCATATTTCTTTGTCACACATAGGAGGAGAATAATTGTTTGTATGTTTTCTGAGATTTATCTCTATTGTGATGTGAATAGGATATCGAGTCTCAAATAAACATTATGATATACGAATATATATACCCGTATATATAATTATAATCACCAGCCGCCTATTTAATAAAGTATTGAAGTCGGCATATACTTACATAGTGGTTAGGAACATGTTGGCTTTAATAAATTTGACAAGAGGAGCAGTTAACTTGTTTTGTTCCTATCTTATTATTAAAAGTCATCATGATCGAATATTATTAAAAGAGGATGAAGTTGATTGGTTCTATATATACAAGAGACATTATTCTTTCATAGAAGAGTGAGCAAAATATAGTAAAAGAGAAATCAACTTCATTCTAACTCTTTAATATTCGTAGCTTGTTAAAGATAAAAATAGAACCAAAGTGTGAGTTTGGTTCTAGGTGATTAACACACACAATATTCAGTAGCTCTCAACTTTCATTGTTCTTGTTTCCGAGTAATCAACTTTGCGTTTATTGCTTATTTCTTAGCTGTAGAAATAAACAGTATTCTGCATTAAATCCTGGGGTTTTACGCTGAAGCTTACAGCCGTTAGAGCGCGTAATTTCCTTTAAGGACAGGAGTTCTATCCGTGCAGATCAGTGTTAGTGATCAACTATTACAGGTGGTAATATATATTATTTCCTTTCAAACAATATGATAATTACACAGAATTAATTATCACAGTTCACATCTTCTAATATCTATTAATTGTCACTGAGACAAAACATAAATCAAGTTAAGTATATTTTTACTCGATATAATCTGAATTTCGAGGACGAAATCCTTTTAACGGGGGAATAATGTAACATCTGTGATTTTGACCCGTTTGACCTTGCATGTAATTTGACTTACTATTTCAATAAATGAAATAGTTGTGTATATTTATCTATATATTGGGCCAATTATAGTGTAATAATGAATTTCAGGTGTCATATTTGGATTTTTAGAATTAAGCCCATATTATGAGGCCATGATATTGGCCCATACGTGTTATGAAGGTTATATTATAGTTGATGTTTAAGTGACTGTGGTAACACGAAGAATGTAAATACAAAGCATTAGTATAATGTACGGTTTCAACAGTGTCGGTGGCTATCCAATAATGGTTTAATGAGACAAAAACCGACACAACCTTTATTGTATATAAAATGAATTATCCATGTTTTGGATTTATTGGTATGATAATTCATAAAAAGGTTTACACCCGTGATTCTTTTTGTTTGTTAGATTGATTTCTAAATCAATCAACTAGCTAGAAACATTGGACAAATAATATAAATACTTGATAAACTAATTAGGCATTTGAGCTATGTAGATAATGGATATATTATACTACTAAATATCCTAAACAAAATATCTAAATAATCAACTCTTAACTAACATTCCTAGAAGTGAGCTTCCTGGAAATTGCTACTAAGTGTCACAAATGAACCTACAATTACATGAAGGAATAAATTAAATAATCCTCCATGCATCCATCGACATATACATATGCTAGCTAACTTTCTTTATCATTATTAGCTGTAAAGTAAAGCTATGACCTCCTTTGTGGACTTAAATAACCATTAGGAGCCTACACTAGCATTTAAATAAGATACATGCATGCATATATACATAACTAACTAGCATACCTTTCCTTTCTTATTATATAATCTATTCATTTCCATATTTCTGCAAAATTCACGTAAAGAACAACATAAACACATGGTATATATATATATATATATATATATATATAATATATATATATATATATATATATATATCCATACATACATATACATATAGATATAGACGTGAATCAACATCAAACAACCACCGAGCACTTAACTGGTGTTGCTGCTGTTCTTATTGTTGATACTACTCACCACCATTAGAGCTGCTGCTTTGTTTTGTTTGTCGTTTTCATCACCGAACCAGCCTCCTCTAAACTCTTGCAACTGCTCGCTACCACCAAGAAACCACCAGGGTATGGCTGCTGCTGTTTGTAAAACCACCACGTGATGTTGCAGCGGTTGTTGCCACCTTCGCTGCCCATCACCACCGAAATACCACTATTCATCATCTTCTTCACTCGGTTGCTACTGTTCATCTTCTTCTAGCCACCATCATTGACTCCTAAACACTCAAGAAAGCCGTGAACCAACTCCTTACTACCACTTGACATTCAGACAGCCTAGGAGAGTCACTCGAATTACACGTAAGGTTTGTAAGTCGACCAATGCTCACTTATTTACGAATGAAACCTTAAAACGTTATTATATATAAAGTTATGAAATCATTACGAGTCGTCACTTTCTATCATCACCAACCACTTAGAATAATCACTAAACAGGTTATTTAACTCCTTATAAGCTTCCCATAACGAATTTGAAACAAGAATATAAAGTTGTAATCTGACCGTTAACACCGTTAGATTTCTGACAGTTTCAGTCCTAAACCGTTGGATTTTCTGACAGTTTCAGTCCTGAACCGTT
>CM067171.1:19176862-19193747 GCA_034093135.1 Erigeron breviscapus
TAAAGTTATGAAATCATTACGAGTCGTCACTTTCTATCATCACCAACCACTTAGAATAATCACTAAACAGGTTATTTAACTCCTTATAAGCTTCCCATAACGAATTTGAAACAAGAATATAAAGTTGTAATCTGACCGTTAACACCGTTAGTTTCTTACTAAACTGATGACTATATAAAATGGGTTATTCTATACAGTTTCCTTTACTGAAAGCTAATACGTTTGGGCTATTCGGGTACATTTCAGACTGTTACATACGTCATACTGTTTGACAGGCGTTTCAGGTGAGTTTCGTAGCTCCCTACTCAATTGAGATTCGGGCTGAAAAGTGTACTGCAAGTGTCAACACAAGGTTGGTGAGTTCGTAGTAATGGTTCACAAGGAACCATCATCAATAACAATATTATATAACATCTAGGACTTGATGAAAGTAGAATCTTCTTAAGTGTATGTACGTATAGTCTTGTTTAGGTTGTTGGAAATATGGACTTATTTATTGATGATTATGTTTATTGAGACGTACATGTTGTGTGCACTGGAAACTTACACCAAGGCAAGTTGTTTAACTGTAAGGCCACCAAGGCAAGTTGTTGAACTGTAAGGCCACCAAGGCAAGTTGTTTAAATGTAAGGCCACCAAGGCAAGTTGTTGAACTGTAAGGCCACCAAGGCAAGTTGTTGAACTGTAAGGCCACCAAGGCAAGTTGTTGAACTGTAAGGCCACCAAGGCAAGTTGTTTGAACTGTAAGGCCACCAAGGCAAGTTGTTGAACTGTAAGGCCACCAAGGCAAGTTGTTGAACTGTAAGGCCACCAAGGCAAGTTGTTGAACTGTAAGGCCACCAAGGCAAGTTGTTTAACTGTACACCAAGGCAAGTTGTTTAACTGTAAGGCCACCAAGGCAAGTTGTTTAACTGTAAGGCCACCAAGGCAAGTTGTTGAACTGTAAGGCCACATTTCGAGCACCTTGGGTACTATATGTATATGTACATCCGAGTACTTTCAAGTACTTGATGCCAAGTATTGGCCATACTTGATGACTTGATATGATTAACACCACGATGTGGACTAAGCATTGTGATACTTGATGATTTTGAGGTACATTGCATAACATTGATACACATATGATGCACGCATTGACATTTATACACATTTGATACATTGCATGACATTGACGTGTATACAATACATTTATTGGTAATGATATCATTTGTACTTGACAGTATATAAACTATTTGGCATCATTTGTTGTTGGTTACTTATTTGATAAAGTGAACGATATGATAACCTCAATTGTCTAACAGGTGACGTATATGGGTTTGTTATAATTACTTTGTTGATGTTGTTATTACATATGTTAATGTTATTGAGGATGGTTTCTTGTAAACCATTACTACGAACTCACCAACCTTGTGTTGACTATGCTTAGTACACTTTTCAGGTAACCAAGTTATTCCAAGGCATGAAGTATAAATGATGTTGCTTGTGGACCAGGGCTTGGACTTAGATGGATCAAGGATTCATTTGCCCAACCATTGCATCATGTCTAGAATTTAATACTATCTTATGAATTTGCTTGAGAATGTGTGATGATTATATGCTTGTATTGAAATCTGTGCTTGTCCTTAACTTAGTAAGTTGGATTCACTGAGTCCAACATATTCATATAGTATATGTTCTACGATAATTCCACTGTGCGCTATATAATTTCCGTAATATTCCGGGCCCAGCTCGGGGTGTTATAGATTCTGTAACACCCCGAGCTGGGCCCGAAGTATTACGGAAATTATATAGCACACAGTGGAATTATCGTAGAACATAAACTATATGAACATAGTGGACTCAGTGAATCCAGCAGATGAAGTCAACATACAAACACAAAATGCATAATGCAAAAGATGGTAAATGAATCCTTGATCCATATCAGTCCAAGTCCGGGTCCAAGCAACGAACAAACATGTATCCTGACCTTGATTCACCTGATTACCTGAAAAGTGTACTAGCAAGTGTCAACACAAGGTTGGTAAGTTCGTAGTAATGGTTCACAAGGAACCATCATCAATAACAATATCATATGTAATAACATCATTAAACAATGTACTATATGTATATGTACATCCGAGTACTTTCAAGTACTTGATGCCAAGTATTGGCCATACTTGATGACTTGATATGATTAACACCACGATGTGGACTAAGCATTGTGATACTTGATGATTTTGAGGTACATTGCATAACATTGATACACATATGATGCACGCATTGACATTTATACACATTTGATACATTGCATGACATTGACGTGTATACAATACATTTATTGGTAATGATATCATTTGTACTTGACAGTATATAAACTATTTGGCATCATTTGTTGTTGGTTACTTATTTGATAAAGTGAACGATATGATAACCTCAATTGTCTAACAGGTGACGTATATGGGTTTGTTATAATTACTTTGTTGATGTTGTTATTACATATGTTAATGTTATTGAGGATGGTTTCTTGTAAACCATTACTACGAACTCACCAACCTTGTGTTGACTATGCTTAGTACACTTTTCAGGTAACCAAGTTATTCCAAGGCATGAAGTATAAATGATGTTGCTTGTGGACCAGGGCTTGGACTTAGATGGATCAAGGATTCATTTGCCCAACCATTGCATCATGTCTAGAATTTAATACTATCTTATGAATTTGCTTGAGAATGTGTGATGATTATATGCTTGTATTGAAATCTGTGCTTGTCCTTAACTTAGTAAGTTGGATTCACTGAGTCCAATATATTCATATAGTATATGTTCTACGATAATTCCACTGTGCGCTATATAATTTCCGTAATATTCCGGGCCCAGCTCGGGGTATTATAGATTCTGTAACACCCCGAGCTGGGCCCGAAGTATTACGGAAATTATATAGCACACAGTGGAATTATCGTAGAACATAAACTATATGAACATAGTGGACTCAGTGAATCCAGCAGATGAAGTCAACATACAAACACAAAATGCATAATGCAAAAGATGGTAAATGAATCCTTGATCCATATCAGTCCAAGTCCGGGTCCAAGCAACGAACAAACATGTATCCCGACCTTGATTCACCTGATTACCTGAAAAGTGTACTAGCAAGTGTCAACACAAGGTTGGTAAGTTCGTAGTAATGGTTCACAAGGAACCATCATCAATAACAATATCATATGTAATAACATCATTAAACAATGTACTATATGTATATGTACATCCGAGTACTTTCAAGTACTTGATGCCAAGTATTGGCCATACTTGATGACTTGATATGATTAACACCACGATGTGGACTAAGCATTGTGATACTTGATGATTTTGAGGTACATTGCATAACATTGATACACATATGATGCACGCATTGACATTTATACACATTTGATACATTGCATGACATTGACGTGTATACAATACATTTATTGGTAATGATATCATTTGTACTTGACAGTATATAAACTATTTGGCATCATTTGTTGTTGGTTACTTATTTGATAAAGTGAACGATATGATAACCTCAATTGTCTAACAGGTGACGTATATGGGTTTGTTATAATTACTTTGTTGATGTTGTTATTACATATGTTAATGTTATTGAGGATGGTTTCTTGTAAACCATTACTACGAACTCACCAACCTTGTGTTGACTATGCTTAGTACACTTTTCAGGTAACCAAGTTATTGCCACCTTAATTCAGTTTATCGGTTTTTGTCCAGATTCTTACCCTCTCAGGAAAACATCATTTTAGGAAAAGAAGACAACTAGATACAACAAAACTTTGTTCTGGTCGAATTTAGTACACTCATAGTACTTTCCAAAAAGTTAAGATTCAATTGATTTCGACTTAACACGAATGAGATATGACATTTACAATATGACTGAAACAGTATTCATAAAAATCAGTTTTTACCACTTTTCTTAAAAAGTTCACAATTTGAGTTTTACTCAGTGTTTTTACTTGATTCCAGTGGGAGGATAAAATAGACACATAAAGCTAAAGATTTTGTTTAGAACTCAATAACCAGATCATTTTCCATCTATGTGTTTTCTCCCTTCCAAGTCAGATTACAGATTCTGTTCAGAATCAGTTTTTAACAAAACTAGTTCATACGTGATCTTTTGTATTCAATAAATTTAAGAACCATAAAAGAGGCTTACCAAAATGAGATTATAGAGAATAAAAGTTGTTGATATTGGTCTCCTTGAAGCTTTAAAACTCTTTTCCAATTGATTGAAGAACAAGGGATTAAACTTGCTAGCAAAATGACTTGATTTCCTTTCAAAACTTGAAGATTATTATTATGAAACTAGTATTGTTGTTCTTGGAAGTTCAAGTCCGGTTTTGGTGATGAGAAATGAAATATTTTGCATGCTTTATCCTTTTATTAACATTAATTTAATGGTAGGAAAGTTGGGTGAGAAAATTAGTTGATAAAAAGACAATTTATGAGTTGTTTAGTTAGGTTAGTGTGTTAGGTACTTGTCTCCCACTAAATTTCATGGCCTAGCTGATCATTATCAGTAGGATTGATGTTTAAATTCATATTTATGGTTGTAGATATTTCTCTCCTCTTTCCGTAGACAGCTTACTTGATACGTCCCACGGTGTATCAATATACCAAAGTATATTGAACACAGAACAGTTGTAGAGGGGGGTGAATACAACTTTTTCAATCTTTACAAACTTTTAACACAAAACGTTTTAAGATTCAATTTATGAATATTAAGCAAGTAAGTAAAGAGCATGAATCATTAAAACAGTAAAGCAGTAAAGAAACAAAAACATTCTTGAACACAGATTGTGGTTTTCAAATGTAATCCTTTATTAAGAAATAATCTATACAAAGAATTACAGGGTTGTTGCGGAATAAAGATAGCCTATAGATATCTAAACAACCCTATGAAATGACAAACAACAATCAATAAGTTTCAGCTCAAGAGAATCAGCCCAAGCTGATCTCGTACAGACTAAGCTGTGTGTAAGAGCAGAGAAACTTGTGTGAAGAATGATTATCAGGAAATGCCACACATATGCAATCCATGAATGAGGCTTTTATAGGCGAAAGCGCTCCTTCATTAGGTGTCCGTTGCAGCTACGTGTTCTTCATTCAGTGGTTGATGAAGGAATAATCAATCGTGCCTTTCATGGTACTTGTGGTCCCCACGTACTGACGCACATTCTTCATCTACCAATAGGAGTATGGACACGCATATGTAAAACCAACCAGCAATCTGGATCCTAGGATTCTTCCTAGTCACGTCATTTGTCCTTATCTTCAATCCAGATTGTTATCTTCACTTGATTGTCAGACACAGATTGGGCTGTTTGTCAAAGCACCAATCTGCCTAAGTGTTTCCAAGCTGACTGCTAATCCCAAGCTGTCTTCCACTAACCACTTGGTCTTCTATCTTCAATCCTCCTCTTCGACTTGGACTGAATGCTAATACATTGTTGATGCAGCTTGAATAACACTTGCTTCCATAAGATATTACAATTACAAGTATGAAGCATGATCTGGGTCAGAGACAGATCGTAAGCTGTGTCAGCTTAGTCTGACCCAGATCAGATTACAAGAACCAAAGATTACTAAGTGTTTATAGGTCAGATTTGTCATCATTAAATTTACAATTAACATTGGGACTTAACAATCTCCCCCTATTTGATGATGACAAAACCCAACAACACTTCTAACTCTCAGCTTACAAAGAATCAAAGTAAAATGAAACTATCAGATTGTGACCCTTTGAATCTTTTGGGTTCTTTTGAACTGAAATGAAGTTTTAACAAAAAAACTAGATTTGTACAACAGCCTTTGCATATATAGAGAATAAAACAAAGATATTACATGTTACATCACTATTCTCCAAGCATTTCTATAGCTTCTTGCTTAACTTCAAATGATGGGGCAACTCTCACATCTAATTGCCTATCTAACCCCTCATCAATAAGGAACTGCTCATACCCATTACCTTCTTCACTAAAATTTCTGCAGAATCTGTATAAGGTAAATAGGTGCATAGATGGTACTTGTTTTAGTTCAGCAGTCCTTTGGAACACCAAATTCCCTCTTGCATCTACAAAGTACATCCCATGTTCAGGTTCAGTAATGAACATCCCACATCTTGCATTTTCAACACCAGCAGGTAGAGTCAGATTGAGATTATCCAGAATCTTGTCAACAGCACCAGAAGATAATTGTGCAAGCAACTCTGTAGGGGACAAGTTTTTGAGAAAAACTGTATGATCACCTCCAGGAGCATCAATCCTTTCAAACCTTCTTCTTTTCTTCTTCAGTGGCTCAGCTGACTCATCTTCATAATCCATATCATATGCTATTGGTCTTGGAAGGCCAGAGATATCAATCTTGTACTTCACAATAGCAGCTAACTTCTTCACAATGGCTTCCAAGACTGTCTCTTTGTGAACTCCAGAAATACCAGTTATGATATTATGCAACTCCACCCACTCAGTGTATCCTAATTCAAGCAGATTGTCAAGATCATGGGTTTCCCAGCTGGTTTCATAACCTCTCCTTGTAAACCTGATGCTGGGAATGTTCTTTCCTTTTCTCCTTTTGAGTAGAACCTGGAGGATTGGCTCTGGATGCTTTCTATAATTGATCTTTTCTGTTACTTGTCTTTTCTCCAGAGCCTCTAACCAATCATGAGCTTCACGACTATTCTTCACATCTTTAACCTTCTGTGATGGTTTAGAATGAACCACCACCTTCTTCTTTTCTTTTCCTTTGCCCACAACTTTCTTTTTGGAACCAATGGCTGCAAGATCTTCTTCATCTTCCTTATTTAATTGTTCTTGAACAGCCTTGGTAATTTCAGAATCAGACTTAGTTGCAGCAATTCTTTCTCTTTCTAATCTGTCCTCCTTAATCATTTTGTATGCCACCTCAACTGTTACCCCAAGTTGTGGAGCTGTTTCAGTTGCAAGCTCCCAATCCTTTTCTTTGTCTGTTAAGATCTTCACACCACTTGACCCAACTTCTGTTGTTCTTTTCTTGATCATGAACTGGGACAGAGTGGATGTGTCTTCACTAGAGGAAGATTCATCAATTTGTTCTAAGGGAGCTGGGTCAGTTTGAGTTGGCACAGCTTGCACAGGAACAGCTTGGGAGGACTTTCTTTTCTTTTCAGCTTTCTTATCCTTTTCAACTCCAACATCCTTCCTTATATCTCCCATTTCAGCATTAACAGTCTCCCCCTTAATTGTATCACTCTCCTTTTCAGCTTCTTCATTTATTTTTCCAACACCAGACTCAGATTCTGGTCTTTTTATCTCCTCTACTGTTTCCTTCTCACCTTCCACCTTAGAACCATGCACAACCATTCTTCTATCATTGACTGCCTCCTCAGCTCTGGCCTTATTCCGTCTCTCTTTCAGTCTTTCAAAATATTCTTCAATTTCCTTGTCAACCTGAGCTTGTTGTCTTTCTCTTTCTAGCTCCATTTCAGCTTCACTCATTGCACTCCTTTTTCTTTTAGTAGCATTCTTCTCCCCCTTTTTGTCATCATCAGCAGGGAAAGAGCTCACTGGAGTAGCAAAGAGGACTTTGAGTTCTTGGTTGATCAAGTCAATCTTGACATTTGTGAGACAGCAGGCTCTTCTTAGCTCAACATAATCATCATGGAGGAGTTCAATCTTGGATTTAACACCCTTAGAAACTTCAATCAGATCATTCTTGAAATCTGCTTATGACTTGTTTGCAGATCGAAGTTCTATGGTGACTTCCCTTGTAAACTTGGTTGCTGCATTCTCAATCTGACTCAGAGTACTCTTGTTTCTTTCATTCTCTTCATTGACTGCCTTTGTAAGACTATCAAGAGACTCTGTCAGCTTGCTCTGGTTCTGCTGCATCAAATCAACTGCTTTTAACACATTTTCTTCCAATGCAGTCTGATCTTGACTCAGCTTATCCACCTTCTTATCCGTCAATTCCTGATCCTTTTGGATCTTTTCCAAGCATTTGGTCAGATGTAAGCTCTCAACCTTATAGGTTGATTTGAACTAAGTGAGCTGACCCACCACATCTGAAAATGAGATAGTGGCTGCTTGGGAAGAACTTGCAGTTGGCTTAAAAGCCACTGACTCTGGAAAGAGCAGCCTGCAATCCTTAATATCAGGGTCATTGGGCTTATTTAGAAAGGGGTGGAGTCTTATGGAGTTTTGGAGAATTTGCTCATGAGAGTGAGTCTCATGAGTAGATTTGTCAGAATTGATGATGAGTTGGTCAGCCTGAGAAAGATTAACGTTTAATTCAGGCTGAGGGCTAGTGGGAATGTATTGATCTTGATTTTGATCAACTCCTCCACTAGCATCTTTCATCAAAGCATCCCTTGAGGATGGATGGGCAGACTCATCATCGAGTGAAGAATCACTTCTGGAGATAGTGATCATGTTCTCATTGACATCGTGAGGACCATTAATTATTCCCTTTGCTACACAAGGGGCTGACATAACTGCCTTAAAGACAGCCATGTAACCTACAGAATCCCTCTGTCCAAGGACAGATGCAGACACAGACTCTGCAGGTGTAATGTTTTGTGCATTTGATTGCCCTTCAACAGAGGTGTGTTGTTGCACCAAAGTATCCTTATGGAGAATTGAGGCCTGTACCCCTCCTTGTGACATAGAAGGGGCATTGACAGCCTGTGCAGACTCAGAGTATAAGAGAGAAGGAGTCTGATCAGCTTGGGGAGGAGAAGCAGTGTCACCAATGCGTTCGATACTTCTCTCCTTTGGCTGACCATCCTCAGAATCGATGTGCATAGACTCTGACTCATTTTGGATCTGGGCTAGATCCTCTGTTATCCCTTTAATGATATCATCAACCTTTTGGGAGGCTGATGATGGCGATATAGGTGCAGACACAGTGTGACCTTGGGAGGAGGTCTTTTTTTCAATACCGTCACCCTGTTTGGAGGGTTGGGTAGCAGTAGGTGTTCCCTTTAACTCGTCTACACTCTTTTGGGAGAGTGCAGATGGGCGTGGTGATTTCGGCTTGTCAGCTTGGGTGGCAGGGACAACTTTGGAACGTTCCTTAGCTTCCCCTGCACCTTGGGGGATCTCAAGATTGGATGTTGCTATATCAACCCCAGAAGCTGGCACAGATTTCCTTTGCGATCTTTTCTTTTTAACACTGCGAGGCACTAAGTCCTCAACAATGGGTCTTTTAGAAGCGGATTTTGGATGAGTGGATGAGGGTGCGGCTAGGGTGGCTGATGTTTTGGCCAACCCTTCACCCTCTTTTGTAGGAGTAGAATATTGAATAGATTGAGAAGAGTTTGAGGGTTCAGAAGCATGTGTACCTGGGTCCCCCTGATTAGCAGATTGAGTGTCAGACTTAGATCGCGTCGAAGAAGGGACAGCTTCCTAAGTGCTTCTTGTTCCCTTTCTCTTTGCCTGCAAAAATCAAGGTAGATCTGCATTGCTCGGGTCAGACCCTGCACAGATACCTTGGGACTATTGAAAATGTTGTTGTTAATGGACTTGCATTCCACAGTCTGACCAGTTGCCAGACTGTAATCATTGTCAAGTATTGCTTCAATGATAAGAGCAAGAATCCTACCATAAGGTATGGTAAGGCTCTTCTTATAAACACGATCAACAAGGTCCTTAAAAATTAAGCCAGCAAAATCTATTCTGGTCATAGTGACCATTGCATGAAAAATCTGCAATTCTAGAACATTAGGCTGATCAAAGCTGCCTGCCTTTACTTGTAAAGTTTTAGAAATTGTGCTCAATAAATAATTCCAAATACCAGTTAAAAATTTCATTTTAACCACTGAAGCCAATGGACCAGTATATCCAACTTCTTGTAAAACATTTTTGGCTTCAGTATGAGACACAACATTATCATATTCATCATCAGGCATATAAGACAGCTCAAAAGCAGACCTAATCCTCTCATAAGAAATATATACCTTTTTCTTACCGTTGAGGATTGTGCCATAGATTGCAGCATCTCCTTTCTTGTTCTGTTTCACAACACAGCTCGCCCAAAATTCATAAAGTAGATCTTGAAACACCCAGTCTGGCTTCTCAATCATCACCTTGCCGAATGGATGATGCCATAAGAAAGCCACAATCTCATCGTATCCTTTTGCCCATGAAGGAGGATGAATATTGGCATAAACCAGACTGCCAATCTTGATTTTACCAGTATCAAGATCAGCCGGAACCACTACTACATTACTTCCCACCACATAAGGTGAAAGCTTATTGGCGCTTATTGGAGCTGGGTATTGACTTTCAGGTTCAGAAGAAGAACTAGATTGAGAATCATTTGAATGAATAGAAACAGATGATGATGCCATTTTGAAAACAATTTTTAGAAGAAATTAAATTTAATAAAACAGTAATCAGATTAGAGAGAAAAAAATTGATTTTGAGAAAATATGAACAAGTGATTTGGGATTTAGGTTAAATGAATGTTATATACAAACACTAAAAATATCCCGTTTGAAAAAGTTGGAGAGAGTACTTTTTCAGTAACCGGCTGTTACCACTACACGTGTCACACTCCAATAGGATCAGCAAGTACACTTAAATAAAATAATGAACATAATAAAACGCACTGAGATATATAATAACAAAAATAACCACGAAGCTGGGTCAGACTCAGCTTACCCTCTTTCACTTGAAATGCACCAAGTGTGAAAGGGTAGTCTGGGTCTGACACAGCTTACCCTCAAAATTTTAGTATAACTCTAAGGGGTCAGATTTGCTATTACTTAGCTCACTACATTTTACAAATTAAGCATACCTAGCTTACTTATGAGGTAGTTGAACCTTGATTCATCCAATGGCTTTGTGAACAAGTCAGCAAGTTGATTGTCTGTTGGAATGAAGTGGAGTTCAACATCTTCTTTCATTACATGATCCCTGATGAAATGATATCTTATATCAATGTGCTTGGTCCTTGATAGAAGCACAGGATTGTTTGAAATTGCTATGGCACTTGTATTGTCACAAAAGATTGGAGTTTTTGTTGCAGTGACACCATAGTCTTGAAGCTGATATTGCATCCAAAGAATTTGAGAGCAACAACTTCCTGCAGCAACATATTCAGCTTCTACAGTGGAGATAGAAACTGAATGCTGCTTCTTGCTGGACCAGCTTACAAGTCTATTGCCAAGCAATTGACAAGCTCCTAAAGTACTTTTTTTGTCAATCTTACAGCCTGCAAAGTCAGAATCTGAATAGCCAATTAGATCAAATCCTAAGTCTTTGGGATACCAAAGACCCAGATTGGGACTACCTTTAAGGTATCTAAAGATTCTTTTCACAGCCTTAAGATGAGATTCCTTAGGACTAGCTTGATATCTTGCACAAAGGCATGTAGCAAACATAATATCTGGTCTACTAGCAGTCAAGTAAAGTAATGATCCTATCATACCCCTATAAGCTGTGATGTCAACAGATTTGCCATTTTTATCTTCACCCAGCTTATCACCAGTTCCCATAGGAGTTTTCATAGATGAGCAATCAGTAAAACCAAATTTGTTTAAGAGATCTTTAACATATTTTCCTTGGTTTATGAAAATTCCATTTTTAGTCTGTTTAACTTGTAAACCCATAAAATAGTTTAGTTCTCCCATCATGCTCATTTCATACTTTTTAGACATTAATTCAGAAACTTTTTGCAAAGTCTTTCACTACTAGACCCAAATATGATATCATCTACATAAATTTGTACAAGCAGGATATCACCATTATACTTTCTCACAAACAAAGTCTTGTCAACATTACCTCTTTTGAAGTTATTAGCCAATAAGAATTTAGACAAAGTATCATACCATGTCCTTGGAGCTTGCTTCAACCCATAGAGAGCCTTGTCAAGCTTGAACACATGGTCAGGAAACTTTGAATTTTCAAAACCTGGAGGCTGTTCAACATAGACTTCTTCTTCCAATTTTCCATTAAGAAATGCACTCTTCACATCCATTTGATAGACTTTGAAACCTTTGTGAGCAAAGAAGGCCAAGAACATTCTGATTGCCTCTAATCTTGCCACTGGTGCAAAAGTCTCATCATAATCAATTCCATCCTCTTGTCTGTAACCAAGAGCTACCAATCTTGCTTTATTTCTGGTCACAACTCCCCTTTCATCCATTTTGTTTCTGTAGACCCACTTGGTTCCAATCATAGTCTTGTGATGAGGTCTTGGAACAAGTTCCCAAACCTTATTTCTTTCAAACTGTGTTAGCTCATCTTGCATTGCATTTACCCAAGAAGGATCTACCAGTGCTTCATCAACCTCAGTTGGTTCCACCTTGCTTACAAAATTGACAAACATGCAGAAATTGCCTGTTGCCTTTCTTCTTGTTTTAACACCAGAGAGTGGATCACCAATGATTTAGTTAATTGGATGACTCTTTGTCCATCTGGTAACAGGGACAATGGACTGATTCAGATTAGATGGTTCAGCATGATCAGCTTGAGGAAGAGGCTGATCAGCTTGGACAGGAATGGAGGAATCTGAACCAATTTGAAAGTCATTTAATGGATTCTGAACAATTTCTTCAGTAGGAGCAGGATCAGCTTGTGCATTTTCAAAGATTGGAATATCTTCTTCTTCTTCTATAAGTTGCTCCCCCTGAGTTTGAGCATTATCAGCTCCAACTGGAGGATTAGTTGGAGGCTCATTCTCAGGTACAGCCAGTTCTTCAAAATTGAAGTCTTCATCTTCAGGAGGAGAGCAATATGGCTTAGAACAACCTTCATCAATGCTTACATTAACAGAGTTCTCAATTATTTTAGTTCTCTTGTTGTAAACTCTGTAGGCCTTCATCATTGTTGCATATCCAAGTAGGATACCTTCATCTGATTTCTCATCAAACTTTCAAAGATGGTCTTTCTGATTCAGAATATAGCAAGGACTTCCAAACATTCTTAGGAAACCAATCTCAGGTTTTCTCCCCCTAAGAAGTTCATATGCAGTCTTCTGTGTCTTTTCACAATAAGGGATCTGTTCTGGGTAAAGCAAGCTGTGTGTACTGCTTCAGCCCAGAAATGAAACTTGACATTGTTTTGAGCCATCATGGATCTGGCAGCTTCAATAAGAGTTCTGTTTCTTCTTTCTGCAACACCATTTTGTTAAGGAGTTCTGGCAGCTGAGTAGACTTGTGAAATCCCTTTTTCACTGCAAAAAGAATTAAGAGTGATATTTTTGAATTCAGTACCATTATCACTCCTTAATTGCCTAACAGGCCTTTTGTAGAGAATTTCAGCTTGCTTGATGAAATGAATAATGCTGTCAGCAGCTTCAATCTTGTGTCTTAGAAAGAAAACCCAGGTGTATCTTGAATACTCATCAACAATTACCAAGGAGTACCTCATCCCAGTGAATGATGGAGTACTGATTGGTCCAAATAAGTCCATATGAAGCAGATCCAAACAATTATCAATGGTTGAGCATGTTTAGACTTAAAAGTAGCTTTATGTTGCTTGCCTTTCTCACAAGCACCACACAGCTTGTCCTTCTCATAATTGATCACTGGAAGACCAAACACCAACTCTTTCTTACACAGCTTGTTGATGTCTTTGAAATTCATATGAGACATAGCAGGGACTTACATCCGGTCATATGCTTGGAACATCCACTGTCCAAGTGCCAAGTGTTATCGTCATGACTGCCCTGCAATTATGATAAGAGATTAGTTCTTTTTGGGAACCCATCCAAAGATGGGTTCACCAGAGCTGACCTTCTGGTCTGACTCAGATTGGGTAACTGAACAGAATCTTATCACATTTTGAAACCCATTGTTGCTTGGTCTGTCCTTTACCAGATTCAAAGTTCTTTCTAGCAACATTTAGAGTTTCCTTCTGAACAAAACCTTTGCCTATTCCAGCTTTCTTACATTCAACTCTCAATTTTCTTTGATCAACAATTTTTGGATCAGACACATTCTTAAGAAAATTTGTTTCATTGACACCTTATCAGTTTTGGACTCAACATATTTTAAAATCAACTTGTCAGAGTCAGACTTGGTGTTACTTGAAACAGACTCAGATTTTGCTTGTGACTCATTTCCTAGAGAACCAGACTTCTTACTCTTTAAAAGCTTTATTTTCTCTTTAGGAACACTGTGATCTCTAACCTTTCTTTTATTTCTCTTTAAACTACTCTTGTTTGTTTTAGTCTTTGAATCTGACTCAGATTGGGTGATGGTCAGTTTGGACAAGTCAAGACTTTCTTCAGGTTTTAACTCAACAACCTGATCAGCTTCAGACACAGCTTCAGCAATGGTCTGACCAATAGTTTCAGGATCTTTAAACCCAATACCAGATTTCTGAACCAACTTAATTGGTTTAGAAATTATTTCTTTGGTTTGGACTTTGGGTGGTGAAGGAGGCTGATAACAAGGCTCCATAGCACATACTTCAGCAATGGCTATGGCCCTATCATAATCACCATCAAAAATAGCTTGGATCTGATGAGGTATTTGGTCATTTACACACTTAGCAACTCTTTTGGAACTGATACACCATGTTTCAGTAATTTGTTTAACCTTTAAAAACTTTTCTTCTGCAGTTTTAGCTTCTTTAATCAAAATGAAGTTTAATTGCTTTTGAGCTTTAACTTCAGATTCTAGTTTTTCAATGGTGTGACTCTTAGAGCTGTTATCAAGTTTCAAAACATGTATTTCCTTTTTGAGTTCTTGATTAAAGTGTTTTTGTAGTAGAACCTCATCACCAAGTTTATTTAGTCTGGACAGTTTCTCATTATCAGACAGATTGGAAAAAGAAGTTACCTCAGGTGGAGCAGTCTGACTGGTAGATGCCTGGTGAGCTGACTCAGATTGCTATTGTATTTTCACCAGATCTTCAGCAAATCTTTGAGTAGCTTCTTTAGCCATGAAACACTTGGCATCTTTGTACAGCTCATCATCAGATGATGTGGCACTTTCAGCCCAGTCTTTGGCTACCAGACTCTTCTCACTTTTGTTCACCTTCTCAGTCAGCTCAGCTACTTGTGCTTTCAAGGCTTTGTACATAGTCTTGAGCTTAGAGTATTTTTCACCTCTTCCACCTTTGGCTGGCACAGCTTGAGCAGTTTCTTTGGATCTGCATCTCCAGCCATATGTCCAGTCTTGCCACACTTGTAACAAGTGACCTTGGACATATCAAATGGCTTCTTGGTCTTGTCAGCTTGGCCACCTCTTCCTTTTCCTTTAAACTTATTAAAGGATCTCCTTCTGATCCTTTCATCCAACATAGCTACTTCATTAGCTAGTTCATCACCATCAGATTCATCACATTCAGATTCAGCACAAACAGAGTTAGGATTAGACATCACAGGAATATCATCATTAACACAAGGAATGATCTCATTACTAATTGAACTAGGGTGTTCAGTCATAGAAGCAACAAGTGCAGCAGCAGGCTGACTATAAGAATCACCCATAGCAATTAACTTTTTAGCCTCTGAACATTCTTGGTTATGAAGCAAACCAAAAAGTCCAGGGAGATCAAGATCATGATAAACAGAACTTAATTTAACAGAAGAAATATAGTTGTTCCATTTAGGTGGTAATGAATCAAGAAATTTACTCTTTAAAACCTCATTTTTCTTATTAATTCCAACAGTAGCTAAATCATTTACCAAAGCATTAAAGCGGGTATGAGTGTCAGTCAAGGATTCATTTCTCAAAGAGAAAAATCTCTCATACCTCCTGGTCAATGTAGTAATTGTGGATTCCATGGAAGTAGAGCAACCCTCAAACATGACAGTCAATGTACCCCACATTTTCTTAGCTGTAGAACACATTTTAATAGAATGGTAAAGGTCTTTGGCACAGCTTGGACAATGAAATTTCTAGCCTTCACATCCAAGTTTGCCAACCTCCTATCCTCATCCCCCCAATCTGCCTTGTCCTTAACAATATATTTGACTGTGGCAGGAATGGTTGGTTGACCTTCCCTGACCACAGCTTCTACCACAATGGTTTGTGTAGGAACATAAGGCCCATCCGCAAGGATGTCAGGCATATTGTTATCGATGGATTCAAGGAACAAAGACATTCTACCTTTCCACCCACTGAAATCATCTTTGTCAAACATGGGTGGTCGGGTTGAAGAACCATTATCAATATATGATGACATAATGCTTTACTATAAATAAAATATGCAAGGATCAAGTCAAGTTAATTCTCAACACCGCTCTGATACCAATTGATACGTCCCACGGTGTATCAATATACCAAAGTATATTGAACACAGAACAGTTGTAGAGGGGGGTGAATACAACTTTTCAATCTTTACAAACTTTTAACACAAAACGTTTTAAGATTCAATTTATGAATATTAAGCAAGTAAGTAAAGAGCAGGAATCATTAAAACAGTAAAGCAGTAAAGAAACAAAAACATTCTTGAACACAGATTGTTATTTTCAAATGTAATCCTTTATTAAGAAATAATCTATACAAAGAATTACAGGGTTGTTGCGGAATAAAGATAGCCTATAGATATCTAAACAACCCTATGAATGACAAACAACAATCAATAAGTTTCAGCTCAAGAGAATCAGCCCAAGCTGATCTCGTACAGACTAAGATGTGTGTAAGAGCAGAGAAACTTGTGTGAAGAATGATTCTCAGGAAATGCCACACATATGCAATCCATGAATGAGGCTTTTATAGGCGAAAGCGCTCCTTCATTAGGTGTCCGTTGCAGCTACGTGTTCTTCATTTAGTGGTTGATGAAGGAATAATCAATCGTGCCTTTCATGGTACTTGTGGTCCCCCACGTACTGACGCACATTCTTCATCTACCAATAGGAGTATGGACACGCATATGTAAAACCACCACCAACCTGGATCCTAGGATTCTTCCTAGTCACGTCATTA
>CM067171.1:19203070-19221780 GCA_034093135.1 Erigeron breviscapus
GGGGGCCTGAGGAGATATCTCTCTCGCCGCCATGATTTACGCATTTGCCGCACTATGTGTCATGTTTTGATGCATGTACTTCCTGATTCGTTTGTTCACATATGATTTAACACATGGATGGTAACTTGGGTTACTTTCTTCGTTCAGCTCTTACCCAACCTATGTTGGATCAAAATGTCGCTTCTGGCTATCACCTTCCTTTGAATCGAAAAGAAAGGAAAATCTGGCTGGACTTTAAAAAATTGGACGAGGGGAATGTATGTATATGTTCCGTATTTCTCACTGTGTCTTCATGCTCGCCACATGTCCCACACATATTTTATGATATACTTTATGCATTTGGCAGCCTGAATCTGGGATGATAAATTTTACGTTTGAGGAGGACGAAAAAAGGTCAATTAATCTTTCTGATCCCCTTGTTAGTGTTATTGGTGGCTTTGCGGTTGCTGCTTTCAACAAGGCCTGTGCGACGGTATGGTTTTGTTCCACTTGTTTTCAACTTGTTAGATATTTTGTTGCTTACTGCTTAACGTATATTGAAACCCTTGCTTTTAGCATTTCAAGAAGGATGAACAAAACAACGTCCATAATTTCGAATATATGGAGTGCAAATACGTCAAAGAAACCAAGGATTATTTCTTCTACTTGACCATAGAGGCTATCGAAGAAGGGAATCTTGGCGTCTATGAGGCCATAGTTGTGTGCAGTAGGGACGACGGTAGTAGAAAATTGCTCAAGTTTGTCCTTACCGACCGTGCACCAGCTGGTATGTAGATTATTTTAATTATCTCATGTCTTGGATTTACTTATGGCATCCTTAGAAATCATTTTTGTATTCTCTTTTGTGCTACTAGAGACATTTAACACTTCATAATATGGGAGGCTATACATCAATTTCATTTTTTGCCCTTATAAAGTTGAAACATCACAGAAGAAACTCAATGGGTGAATGGGATGATCTAATGCTTACAAACTCCTAGATATATGTAATTCAATTATTTTCATTAATATTTCTATGGAATAGTCTTTTTAATCAAACATATAATAATATTTGTTTATAGAATTTTAAACATAAGAACCTGCTCAATGGAATAGTCTCTTTAATCAAACATATGACAATATTTTGTTAAGGCTAACTCAGCCTATATATAAATAGGTCCTGTTTTGACTTGTTTAACTAATACCACTTATAAAAATTATCAGCTATTTTCCACATTCATTTCTCCTGTCATATTATTGATGCCTATCTTTCATGCAGGTATGAAAGCAATGGCAATCTCTCTTTTTTCTTGCCTGATATCCACATGCAAAACTTTAGAACGTTAGTCTTCCATAATTGCTACATTTTCTTTTCCCTCTTAGTTATTGTTAAATCATTATTATTGTTTTTATTTTTTTGTTGTTCTAAACGTCAGGAATAGGTGCTAGTTATGTTGTATATTAACAATGAGGTATCTGTGCAGTTGTGGGAAAGACAAGATTACGCCGGTTGTTAGGATTCCACAAGGTCGCTCGAGGTTGTTATTCTTGATTTGTTCTATTTGTAAGATTGAAATCGTACATGCTAAACAATTACCAGGTCTTGGTTTAAACTGGCATGACCTTTTTCAAAGGATTTTGGACTCAAGTTTTAACATTTTTTTGCTACATTTGTGAAATATCTGGGGTTTGTGGGTAAGCCACAACCACAAACCTTAAACCGTGGCTTCTTATGTACTACATCCTTCCATATATGGTTTCTCACTTCCCTTTATCACTTTGGATCAACAGGTATGCCACAAGGCAAGGCGTCTCATGAGCTCATTTTTTATGAATATTTGCATCGTGATACTGTGAAAGGTTAAGTTTCCATGCTACTAATCTTGATGTTCTCACAACATTGTTTTAATCACGTTTGATCTCACATCAAACTTAGTCTATCGTAGGACACAATCACTGGTTGAAAACCATACCATATCACTTGTTAAACCATCAAAATATACGACCCAGGTTCCATTGATTTCTTTTGGAAATCTAATTGTGAACAAATCTGATTTTTGGGACAGGGGGTCCAAATGGGTTTGATTTATCAGTTTACAATCTGTTTTATAACATTGAATCAAACGCCATTTGTTTGGAAAAAATAACAAAAACTAAATTATAGATATGAAGTATAAATTTCTTATTCCAACGAGTACTAAGTTTACATCAATCAAACATATATATGTATGTATGTATGAAAATGTGCATTTTTACGTTGTGTTTTTTCTGTACATTGCATCTGTTCAGAACCATTGCACCCTTTCGATTGGCGGTTATTAACTTTCTAAAGCACTAGTTTAATCCCTAAACTATCGTCTAAGTACACATGGACATTAAACCATATATGCTTGTTGATTTCGGGCTGTTTTCTTCTTCGTTTTTGCGATCACAGCAGTTTCTTTTTTCTTCATGTGTAGTTCTTTGTGTTGTTGACGTTAAGCAAAAGATTACCTTCCAACATTCTCTCCCTTAATCTTTGAGCTTGTTAGTTTGTTTCGTCCTCTTGAACCATATCTTATCAGAATTGTTGCCTTCTTTTAATTACATTATTGGTTTGGTGGATCTTTATTTGATTCATCCAAGAATCACTATCTTCGCGTTAGGAATCCACAGGCTGAAGCATAAAGGTGATTCGTTGCGGTTTTTGATCAACCCCTTATCTTCACTATAAGCATTGTAATTATTCTTCCAATGTGATATCCCTTGGGCTCTGATACTACTGTTACTAATCTGGATGTTCTCACATCAACCCTTTAATTACGTATGGTCACACATTAAACTTGGTTCATGATAGGACATAATCACAGGGTTAAAGCCATACCACATCACGTGTTAAACCCGTCAAAATAACCAACTCAGGTTCATTGATTTCATATTGGAAGTTGACTGAACAAATCTAATTTCTAAGGCAGGGGGTTCACATGGGGTTTATTCATCAGTTTACAATCTGTCTTGTAACAGTTAATCAAACGCCATTTCTTCTTCAAGTGTAGTTCTTTCTTCTTTGTACTGTTGAAGTTAATCGAAAGATTCCCTTCCAACATTCAACATACTCACATTCCATTATTGTATTAACGTCTATCTTTGAAGGAGAGAGGTTTGCTATTTTATATTTATAAAGTTTAAGATGCAGGGAGAATTGTTAGTTGCGATTGTTTTATAATTTGTATAAACTATTCATTTAGAAAAGAGTTATAATGTGTTCTTAACACACTATAGGTATTCGGCGAGTGATTTCTTTGAACCTTCAGCTGCTCTTCCAGCAAAAGTGCACCCGAACAACTAATTCAGGTTAACCTTGATTTATTCTGAACTATATACATTGTGCTATTTTATTCATAGATATATAGATGGTATATAGAGCTAAATGGGTCATTTTGTCTGTGTCATTTCTGACTTTATAAGAAATATTGTAGAACAATTCAAAAGTTGGTTTATGTGTCATTGCTGGATTGACTCCATGGTAGAGTCCCAAGTTTTCTTATTACTGTATGGTTTTAAATTTCACAAAAGTGTTAGCTGGATTAACTCCATGGTACTGGTCCCGAGTTATTCAACTTCTTTTACATATTTCTCTAAGTAGTTAATTACTAAAATAGCGGTGTAGCGGTCAAGGTCCGATATATGATATATTGGTTATAGCGGTGAGATAGCGGTGGTATAGCGGTAATTAAAATATTATGCAATATCTATATATATAATACTAGTTAATTTTTAATAAAAATATCAATTAATACTTTATACTTAATAGAATTATCTATACTATATTATAAAGCAAATTCCCCCTGTCTAAATTTTAAGTTTCAACATTTACTTTCCCAAAATGCCCCCTATCTATTCTATATTTACCTAAAATAACTATAATACTTTCTCTCTCCTCAAATCTCAACCAATCATTTTTTTCTCTCTCCTCCATAAATCATTTATTCCTCCAATTCATTCAAAATCTTTTATCTCAAAAACCGTACATCGATAAATTATAAAAATTATATGGGTGTTCTTAAAATTTCATCCTCTTTCATTAGAGATGTCATTCGATATACTTTTGACGAATTTTTAAATCCGAGGCGGAACCGTACGGCTAAGGCATTTGGCTATCACACTCTATGACTTATCACCTCCTATGACCTATCACCCCCACCATCTCACCGCCGCAACGCGCGGGTACTTACTCTCGTCAAAATTCAAGCTTAAAAGTGTCAATATTTGAAACATTAGTGTTAATACTTGCAAAAATTAGTGTTTCTTTCAAGTTTGGGCCAAAAGAAAAAACACTATAGCACCGCTATTTTACCACTTTTTGGACCGCTATAGCACCGATATTGGCAAAATAGCGGGACCGCTATTTTGCTTGAGGACCGCTATCCGCTATTGATAACATAGATATTTCTGCATTCACCTATTTTATTGTCAATATTTGGTTTATTTTCAGCTATTTTATCTTATTACTGTATGGTTTTAATAATTAAATCTTCATGTAGATGCATGGTATGTTCCTGATCCCGACTTTAATACCGGTATGAAGCCTAGGGGTAGTGGTACACCTTGTAGGGGTTATGACTACAACCACTACAATCAGTATCTCATGGGCAGGTTAGTTTATTGTGCTAAATAAATGTCAAGTGTTTTAGTTTATCATGAATTTTAGTGCAAAGGTTTCTGATATTCACTTTTATGTGTGGGGATTTGGTTGTTGAAAGTGGTATGCGTAGGATTCGAGTAGAGCTATAAATTTGATAATCATGCATAAATATTTGGTGGCTTTTTTTGTAATATTACCGACTTGCATGAAAAGGGTAACTGGACGGGATTCCTCTAGTTCCCGTGTACCTCATTAGTACCGTCTCCTTTTTCCTGCAAAGGGTATCATGCCGGTGCAACACTTTGTGCTCAATCCAAGGTTTGAACCTGGTCAAGTAATTTTTGAAAAGATTTCATTTTAGTAGGCCCTGGGTGTCACGAGAGCAGCTACCAGTTCATCTAATAGATGGTTTTTCTCGTTTGTATGTACTAAGAGAGAACTATTTAGTAATGTTTTATATAGAGACCAAAATCTTTGTATGGACTAAGCCAACAATTTGGTTAGTTGATGATGCTAATTACATGTCAAGTGTCGTAGTTTATCATGAATCATCATGTAAAGGTTTATGTTATTCACTATTATGCATGTGGTGGATTGTGCGTTGAAAGTGGTATATGTAGGATGCGAGTAGAGCTAAGTCTGCTGAACACACATTGGATATATGATGGCAATATATCGTAAATTTTACGGTCTTGTATATACCAAGAGTAATATTTTACAAAGTGAATATCTATTGGTTTTATAATATATAGAGACCAAAAACTTGTGTAAACTAAGACCAGAGATACTTTAGGCTGATATGACGTGATAAATGAGTTACTTCACTTCTTTGCCACAGTTGTTGATGACTTGTTAACATAGTATTTTAAGCTCCATCCTTCTTTGACCAGGATTTAATAAAATCCTTTGAATCCAAATTGTCAATGAGGTAGCAAGTGCTACAGAATATGCCTTTTTTTTGATTGTTTTGTGTTGTCATCACCTGAAATTTCTCCAATGAGCTTGTATAACAACTTTAAACTGATTTTGGGTTTCTTGGCCCCTCCATCCATCTTAGTCTGCAAATAATTAAGCTTTATAGTCTCTTGGGAAGCTCTTGGTATAACGTTCTTTGCAGTCAGAGTCGTGCATCATTTGCTATCCGTTTTTTCTCCTTTTAGTGTAGACATAGTGTAAGCGTGTTAGTGCTATCTATACTTCTATAGTTAGCTTTGCTTCCTGGCATCCATTCAATGTGTTTAATTGTATATGCTGGTTGATCCATGCTATTAGATCTATTTCAGCATGTTTAGGCCTATATTTTCATGTTAGTCTGGAAGACCAATCTTGTCTCAATCTCACTTTTTGTCACCCTCATTGTAAGTAAGATGCTTGTTGTATGTTTTAACCTATAAGAACCTATGTATTGTTTTTTAAAGTATAATTTTATCTTGTTAATGTGTGCTAATTTAGTTTTCTCCTAACCCTTCACAATGTAAGGTGCTTTTGAGGAGGCCCCGGGGAAAATGAGCTGAAGTATGGAAAGAATTGTGGGTAGCTTTTGAAATCTTGGTTTATAGTCTCTTCAAGTTATTAAATGTGATGGTTTGGATGTTTCATTTGGTGTGTTAATAACTTAAATTATATTTCTTGAATGGCAACTAATGCTTAAATTATATATCTTCAAGTTATTAGATATGTTCAAAGTCATTTACTCTGTATGTGGTTGTGTATTTTAACAAATGGTCGTAGCGGTAACAATGTGCCGAGGCTATTCGAAGGTAAGCAATTCCCTTAAATTGAATTACCCTTGAATACTTGGCTTTTCACCAATTATATTGGTGGTTATGGGTGATTTTAGCGGACTACTATTTCTATTACATTGAATGATTGATGATCTTCATCTTGGTTTTCTTCTTTCTAACTTGTTACTTCATCTGGTTAAATTTTTCTATTTTTCGACTCTATCTTGACCCTTTTACTTGATATGTTATAACTTACGTCTAATAAATGCTACTATATAGTGTATTAATTTTGTGGTTTAGAAATGTCAATGTCGACAATCTCCTAATCTATTAGCCTATTAATATTCTATCATTCTCTAAAAGGTGTTAATATCTTGAAAGCCAAAGAAAATAAAGCACCAAAATTTATATAAACATGTGCAGATGTTAACTTTATAATGAGCGCATATCAAAATAAGAACTTGACACATATTTAGCTGACATAAAAGGTAGGGGTGAGTATGGATTGGTGTGTTGTTTGGTTAAAACCAAAAATCAAACCCATCATTTGGGTTTTTAAAAAATCAAAGCATTTGTGTTTGGTTTATAATGGTTTTGGTTTTTCAGTTTATTGGGTTGGTTTTGGTTTTTTTGGTTTATAGTTGGTTTTAAAAGGAACTGTGTGAGTCATGGGGAAATGTCGTCTTTTTTTCCTTTGTTCTAACGTTTACATCCATATCCATTTCCCAGCGCATTCTTTAATGTGCCGTTGGCTTTAAAAGGAAGTGCGCGAAAGATTATTGAATTGACCAGGAGGCAAGATTAGGAAAGAGAATTACTAAAGTTCACATGTCAAATTTTTAAGGTTTTAGGTTGATTTTTAGGCATATGAATTAGGTTGATTAATCATTTTCCTATTGAATTACATATGGATAATGATAAATCAACCTAATTTGTATGTTTAATAATCAACTTAATTATAGGATGATGACATGTGAAAAAATCAGGGGTCAAGATTAGGAAAGAAAATTAGTGGAATCCACATGTCAAATTCTTAAGGTTTTAGGTTGATTTTTAGGCATATGAGTTAGGTTGATTAATCATTTTCCAATTATTAAAAATCAAAAAGTCAGGGGCTACAGCGACGGTATAGGTGGCGGCGGCGGTAGTGATGTAATGGCGGCGGTGGTGGTGGCGGAAATTGGTGGTGGTGGTGGTGGCGCCGAGTAATGTAGGTTATTTATTTTAGTTTGGTTTTGATGAAATGTAACTTAAATTTGAAACAAGGTTATCTGCTTCTATAATATATATATAGTATATAGATATAGATATAGAAAACTGGTGAAAGCTTAAATAATGGTTGCCTTTACTGCGGATTTTAGGTGCATCTTTATCAGCTCCTACTTAATATTTTATGCTAAATTGTTATTTCAAAAAATTCAGGTTGTTTGAATTCTGAGACTAAGTTTGAGTCAGGAAAGAATGTTTTATAGGTGTTTTTATTTTCGCATTAAGGTTTATATTTAGCAACATTCATGAGTAGGAGTAAACAAAGTGTTTACGTTGTCTGAGTATTGAATGAATGGTCCTAAAACAAGACCAAGATCGTATAAGTAAAGCAAAGCCACAGCCAAATCTCTCTCTCTCTCTCTCTCTTTTTTTTTCTTTTCTTTTATGTTGTTGTCAAGAAACCAAAAAATGAAACTGGATTTCAAATAGGATATAAATAATTTAAACAGCGGACTCCCCTTCGTAATCGTTGAATGGTTGATATCCATTTGGTTTCCCAAAATGAATAATGGACCTAAGCAACAAATCAAAACATTACATCCTTAAATAAGATTAAGAATTTTCATTTAGGAAGAAATAATGTTTAAGGCAAAAAGAAAACAAATCTTTGATGAAGAACATACGCAATGGGCCATGACAATGTTTGAATCACCATGCATTAATTGACAGGAAGATAGGGATGGGCTTCAAAAGTTTATGGTTTTTGGTGGATGTATACATAGTTAAATATGGCAAATATGATTAAATGTAAAGGAGGAGTCATACCGTTTACCTAATTACCCATCTTGGAGTTCGAACCGGAGGTAATATGAATAGAGTTGCAAGCTAGAATTTTCCATTTGAATCCCGTCTAGCTAGGTGGAAGGCGAATTGTATTTAGATTGGTGGTAGAGTTACCCTTATTGAAGTGGTTTTGGAAAGTCTTCCAGACATATAGTTTCTCTCTTTTTTTGGGGCGGACACTGTTGTTGATGGGTTAGAATCTGTTATTTGTAGATTTCTTTGGGACAGGGTGATGGATAAAAGATAGATCAACTGGGTTTCTTGGGAGCATGTTACATCGCCTATCAAAGATTGAAAGACTCCAATGTGGCGCTGCTGTCCAGATGGGTTTGGAGGTACATGAACGAACCTGGTGCTTTATGGCAAACTGTTATCGACTCACTTCATAGTTCTGGTAGAGGGTGGAATTCAGTCCCGTTGAACAAGTCTTTGGCGGGGATTTGGAAAGCAAGTGTCGAGACAGTAGACAAGTTCGAGGTGGCTGGAAAAACTATTAATAATTTGTTCATGGGTGAGTGGGGTAAGGGAGATCAAATTCGGCTTTGGTTGGACAATTGGATCAGTAATACATCTTTGAAAGGTTTGTTTCCTTTACTTTTGAAAGTGGAAAAGGAGAATAATTGCTTCGTTGGTGATCGTTTTTGCATGAAAACTAAAGAGATTTGTTGGATGCCCTGATTGGTATTTGGTTCCTTTTGCTAATGACGTGCTGGACGAATGGGTAAGATTTCGAACTCTTCTTGAGGATTTTTGTTTAACAGATACTACGAATGATAAGTGGGTATGGACTGGTGACAAACATAAGGTTTTTTCGGTCAAGAGTCTGAAGGCGTTTATTAGGACCGGATCGGATTACAGTGCGAGATTCAACTTTAAATGGGCAAAGGGGGTTCCTGTTGATCGTTTACCCACTTATAAGGATCTTCAGTCGCAAAATTGTAATTTTGGATCTACTCTATGTGGGCTATAATGGTTTTAATATAATGGCTTTAATTAAATTAACTTTACTATCTCATGTCCATATTGTGAACTATAAGAGCATTCGTAATGGTCTCCGAGTGGACAGCGTCAAAGCCTCACCACCCCGGAGTGGTGAGGTGGTCGTCGTTGCTGTGTGAAGATACCAACGTCGTTTGATGGACGGCGAGGAGAATGTGGGGTGGATGGTCTTTGCTTTTGTTCTTTGTTTTTAGTAAAGGATAGACACTCAACCATTTTCTCATTTAAGTTGTTTAGCCTTCCGCTCCTCTAATTTCTTCTTTGTTTTTAATCCTTTTCTAACGTAGGCCATAAGTTCTTACTTCTCATCTTTTTATTGTTTTCATATCTTTTTATTATTATTTTTGAATATATATTATGGAAAGTAAGATATATATATTCATAAAAACCTATATATGAAAAATGAGTTATATTAATAAAAGGATTGACATGAGAGTTTAGCAATGATGACTTGGCTTGATGAGAACGACACTACAAAAAAATGGTATGTTGCAACGAAAAAACTAATACACTTTAGTGTGTTATTTCAATGATGAAGTTTTCATCTTAGTTATTTAAATTGTGTTTATTTTTAATATTAAAATATGGTATGATGTGGTTATTGTTACGAGTGTGGTGTGTTGTTGTGTGGTGTTGATGTGGCGTTGATGTGTCACACCGCCTGATGTGGTGGTGGTAAACCATTACAAATACTCTAATGGCTTTAATATATTTTTTTCCACACAAATATATTTAAAGGTCTATGTAGAATTTAATAATAAATCTGGCATCCAATAATATGTATATTAAGATTATATATTTTTATAACTTGTATATTTTTTTGTGAACACTTATTTCGAAACAGATGAGACAATATCTAATGACATGGATCAATGTAATATTGTTGTTTCATATTAGTAATTTGATATTTGATTTTGTATAAATAAGAAGTTAATGTTTTTGCATAATTATATTATTACACTAAAATAACATGTCTTAATTATTTTTAATTTTACATTATTGCTATATAACGATGTAATACACATATACTAGGGACTATCTACAATGAACCATCTATAGAGAACTTTTTTTAATTTTTAGAACGGCAATAGAAAACATTATTAAATAATAATATTATCATTTCCAATAGAAATACTATTATTTAATATACTTCCTGCCTCTAAAAAAGAAAAAGCTAAACTTGAGTTATGACTTACGAGAAACTCGTGTTAAAGACAGCTAAGAGTCATTTCATTTAGCCATATTAATCTTAGAAAAAATATCATGTTATAACTTGTAAATTACAAGTTTTGCTCCTTTACCGTAAATAAATCTGTTGCTAAGTTTTCTATTAATATGACATGAGTTATGTTTATTTTATCTTCTCGTCCATATAAACAAGCTATTTGGGATTTAGAGCAACTATCTATGTTAGAATTTTGGACATTATTTAAGCAATATCTAACACATGTCTTGAAACTTATTTTTATCATCAAATTTATCTTTAATTTTATTACAGGTCTTAATGTTATTTTTGTTCACCATTCTGATCATGACCAAGTTAGGTATCATTGTATATATATTGGTTCCAGTCATCAACAATGCTATCTAGTCATCGACCAAACTTATGAACAATTAAGTCGACAATGATCTACTAGTCAACCAATTAAGCAATTCGTAATTTATATATATAAATAAGAGATAAAATAATACTCAAACACAAATGGCACTCTTTCCAAATAATTTTTAGTAGTATTTTTTTTGGAACAACAAACTTACTATCTAATTAATACACCAAATAATACACCAAATTGCTCCTATGGAGACTTGAACCTAAGCTAACTCCAAGAGAGACATGCCTCCCAAAGTACTACTAAAATTTTTAATTTTCCAAGCAAAGAAAAAGGATCAACCTCATCATTCTATCTCTATAATCTCGATGCTAATCAAGTCATTAATGTTCACTTGGCCAAATCCATCTTCTCCCCAATCTTCACCATAAGAGTTTTTAACAACGCAGTTGGATTTCCCATCATCCGTGTCTATCCCAACTATAACCATGGCGTGCGGAGGCTCGGCCTTCAAATTCTTCCGGATATACTCATCATTCATATCATGAGTATATGGATCAAAGGTTTTTGCGTCTTTATAAGGACCCATCTTCATACATCCAATCATTGGGTTTCGTTTATTTATGTCTCCAAAGTTTGCCTCCAACACCGACTTAAAGGTAGAACGATCTTTGATATCATACATCTGATGAGCATGATATCTAGGGTAGCTACTATTATATCGAAGTACAACCGGGGCATCGATAGGTGGGTTAATCATGGTAAATGCATAAGCTTCTTTACTTTGGAGCCCAAAGGGTTCCCTAAGATACTTAAACACATTGTTCCTGCATTTGGCATCAATAAACACCTGTGGTGATAACACCAATTTCTTATTCTCAGGTGATTTCCTCCGATACATGATGCTTGTGGCATCCGTTACAGCGATATAATAACAGATGGTTTGGTCCCGCTGGTCTTCTATATGATAGGCTTCCTTCATGATGTCAACCTTCATTTTTTTAGTCTAGGGGTACGTGGTGATAATGGTGGGTTTTGTTTTTACTATTAGTTGAGGTGGTTGTTTTTTTTGGTGATGGTCGTAGTGAAGGTGGAATGCTTCTTATATAGTATGAATGAAGTCTCATCTATTTCATAATTCATGTATCCCAAGGGGTTGGGTTTGAATACGTGAGGACAAATATTATCCATATTGAGGTCTGATGACGGGGAAGCCTGACCACTACGTACAGTACACCCATATTCAGCCAGAATCTTGAAGCAATTAAACCATCAATGTACTAAGTTTGAATACATGAAAACGAAAATGCCTATTTTCATGTCTGCTGACGGAGAAGATGGAAGCCTGAGCGGGCCTGCCCCATATACCTATTTTGAGCTTGAAGTCTGATCAAAGCAATGGAATGGATCATCAATGTGATGCATGGGAACCATCAATAATGGAGTGAGTTTGAATACATGTGAAGAAAAATGTCTATTTTCATGTATGATGATGGAGTGCCATATATCCATTTTGAGCTTCAACTTTCATTAAAGGTGGACCGGTAGTTGTATAAAGCTGAAGACAATTAATTTATAAAATTGAAAATTTAAGATGAGAAATTGGAGTTGGATATAGAATACTACCATGTGGGGTGGCAGTTAATTCTCCATGTGATTTTCAAGCATACCTTGTGATGATGTCAAAAGATTGGCTACAAGAGTTAGAAACATGAGCGCTCAAACTAAAATGGATCTTAACTTTAGAATTAGAGATTGTAAAGATTGTAATTTAGAGATGATTATTTAATTTTGACTTCTAATTTTAATTTAGTGGTTAAAATTTTTTCAACTAGATTACTCAAATTAAAAAAATTTGAAAATACTTTAATCCCAAAACATTTATAAAAAAGATAGATAATATGAATAACACGATTTTATTAGATTTTTGTTTTGCCGGAGAAATGTAAATGATTAGCCTTGAAACTTATGGTATTTTTGAAATCCAGTTAGCTTTAAATGGTTGTGTAAATAATACATATCGACAAAATAGCTTAAATGAAGTAAATTTTTTATAGTATTTGAACAGGTGTCCAATATGAAACCAGAACAAAGTCCTATTCTTTATTGAGTTTTTAGCCAAAATGGTGTATATTGCAAATATATTTACAAAATGGTGTATTCTAAAAACTATTTACCAAAATGGTGTACTTTTAGGAAAAATATTTACCAAACAAGTGTTTTTGACAAACTATATTAAGGAAACCAATTAATTTAGTTAATTATATTTCTTGTTCATAAAGTTAATTAGGATTCTTGTTCATTAAGTTATTTAATTCCTTGTTTAACAATTGTATTTGGCTATATAAAGCCCTTCATTCTATCAATAATATTAAAAACAATTCACATCACAATATAGTATTCAGAGTCAAATCCGCTCCAACCAGCAAATTGTTCTTCACAAAAAAAAGGAAACAAAAAAAAGAAAAACACCCCTCCAAAAATCGTCCTCACAATATGGTTTGGAATTAATTCCAGCCGACTTTCTTTTGGAGGTTCAACCATTAATTCACAAATGCTTTTATTTTTGTTTGGATATAGTTATCATTCATTCAAATCATCGACTCCATGTTCAAAACACAATTATTCGACCGACTACAACAACGTTTGTTCGGACAACTTTTTTACTCTTCAAAAAAAAGCAAGAGTTTTCACAATATTCACAAACAATTATGCCCATACCGTAGTGGCCGGTTTCAATTTTTTTTTTTCTCTCAGCCCATACCGTAGTGGCCGGTTTCAATTCGTGGTAGTAAAAAAATACCACACTTTTTTTTTTTACAGCTTACTGCCTTCCAATAATGCGCAGTAACCTCTCTCAGCCCATACCGTAGTGGCCGGTTTCATTAATCAAAAGCTCCAACGAGCAATTTCATTCATAAGCCCATACCGTAGTGGCCGGTTTCAATTCGTACATTTTTTTTTTCTTTTTGCTCCAACGAGCAACCTATTTTTTCATCAAATTTTTGGTACCTCAATCGGGTTCTTCGCTACCTCAAAAACAAAATCGGTAGCCAAAGATCAATGTTTCAAGTTCAAGTCCAAGATATGGTCAATCATCTTGCGGGGGCGTATTAAGGAAGTTATCTACAAGTTCAAGTCCAAGATTTCGAGTTCAAATCCAAGATGGGCTTCCCTGACGGGTCAGCCATCTTGCGGGGGCGTATTAAGGAAACCAATTAATTTAGTTAATTATATTTCTTGTTCATAAAGTTAATTAGGATTCTTGTTCATTAAGTTATTTAATTCCTTGTTTAACAATTGTATTTGGCTATATAAAGCCCTTCATTCTATCAATAATATTAAAAACAATTCACATCACAATATAGTATTCAGAGTCAAATCCGCTCCAACCAGCAAATTGTTCTTCACAAAAAAAAGGAAACAAAAAAAAGAAAAACACCCCTCCAAAAATCGTCCTCACAATATGGTTTGGAATTAATTCCAGCCGACTTTCTTTTGGAGGTTCAACCATTAATTCACAAATGCTTTTATTTTTGTTTGGATATAGTTATCATTCATTCAAATCATCGACTCCATGTTCAAAACACAATTATTCGACCGACTACAACAACGTTTGTTCGGACAACTTTTTTACTCTTCAAAAAAAAGCAAGAGTTTTCACAATTTCACACATATGCCCATACCGTAGTGGCCGGTTTCAATTTTTTTTTTTCTCTCAGCCCATACCGTAGTGGCCGGTTTCAATTCGTGGTAGTAAAAAAATACCACACTTTTTTTTTTTACAGCTTACTGCCTTCCAATAATGCGCAGTAACCTCTCTCAGCCCATACCGTAGTGGCCGGTTTCATTAATCAAAAGCTCCAACGAGCAATTTCATTCATAAGCCCATACCGTAGTGGCCGGTTTCAATTCGTACATTTTTTTTTTCTTTTTGCTCCAACGAGCAACCTATTTTTTCATCAAATTTTTGGTACCTCAATCGGGTTCTTCGCTACCTCAAAAACAAAATCGGTAGCCAAAGATCAATGTTTCAAGTTCAAGTCCAAGATATGGTCAATCATCTTGCGGGGGCGTATTAAGGAAGTTATCTACAAGTTCAAGTCCAAGATTTCGAGTTCAAATCCAAGATGGGCTTTCCTGACGGGTCAGCCATCTTGCGGGGGCGTATTAAGGAAACCAATTAATTTAGTTAATTATATTTCTTGTTCATAAAGTTAATTAGGATTCTTGTTCATTAAGTTATTTAATTCCTTGTTTAACAATTGTATTTGGCTATATAAAGCCCTTCATTGTATCAATAATATTAAGAACAATTCACATCACAATATTGGGCACATTTGATTAAGCAAATTTAAAGGGTGATCCTTATTGCTAGTTATCTTATGTAATTAAGCGGTGTGAAAGCTTTTGTTGTAACTTTTTGGTTATAAACTTGCAGATAGATTTGTGTATGGCTTTGTTAATTTCCAAGATCACATCTTGTAGTATGGGATCATGAACTATTTATGGTCTTGTAAAGTATCTGTATGTAATGTATTTTTGGTTCCAACGGTAAGGAATGTAAATTAAAAAACGACAAAGGTTGGGTTCCTAGTGTGATTTTGAATGGAAAACTCTGTTTCTTGTACAAAGCCGTTACATCTGGAACGATAATTCTTGGCGGTCATGTTATAAAGCGCAAAGGGAGTTGTGTTAGATGTATGCATGCGGATGAAGTTTAGACGAAGTTATTTTCTTATTACCCGACACAAATTTTCGTTGGTAATTCGCTTATGCAGCCACCACACTTGATGTGACTTGTATATTAGAAAAGTTTTCTTTACAAAGTGGGTATGAACTATGAAGAAGCGTACGAATAGTGAGGTTCGAATATATACTCCGCCAAACATGCATATTCGGATATTCCTATAAAAGGAAAATACATCGATACATTTGTGTCACTCAATCGATATTTTCTAATCCGTGTCGGTTTAAGATATTAGTTTGCCATTACCAAACAATCATCTCGAATACAAATTAAACTCGCTATTCAAGCAGTCAAGGGGATTATATCCAATATATGTTTTAACTTGGAAGTTACAACCAATTTTGTTCCTTTAAGCTTTTTTCTTAATCAATGATACTGCATACTACCAATGTCAAAGTAGATATCGAATAACTTTCATATCTCTATAAAACTAAAAATTAAAATAAAGAAAGAATAAGATTCGAGCATGTTAGAGTTGCATGGGGAAAAAAAAAGAACTTGCTTTGAAACAATAAAGTGTAACTAGCATGGTACCCGCGTGTTGCGGCGGATACAATTGACATCACAAAATCATCCGATGTACACCTATTTTTTCCCCGAATGTAGCATGTTATATCGCAATGCTATACATATACTAACAAGGGGTGGGTTGAGTGTGTTCAAGGGGTGGGTTGTGTGTGTTCAAGGGGTAGGAATAAGGAGGGTATAAGTGTAAATTCGTCATGTGTAACTTTCAACATGTAGGAGAGAGAGGGCTATTCTTTTTATAAAGTAGTACGAGCATGATACCCGCGCAATGCGGCGAGGTGGTGGGGAAGGCGGTCTAGTGGTGTCGGTGATGGTACTATTGGTGTTGGTGGCGGTGCCAAGTGGTGTAGGTTGATGTAATTGTGATCATGGAAATTTTTAGAAGATAAGGGCTTAAAGTGTTAATTATTAAAATAAAGGTTTAGAGTGTAAATTAATTCATTAAGTGCAAATTTGGTATTTTATAAAAAACTCTTTCCATAGTGAGTGTTTATTAAGGGTAATTTATTAATTCCGTATGTAACTATTGTGTAACTATTTCTAAAAATGAGGGGTATGATAATTTTTATAAAGGAGTATAGATATGACTAATATTATGTAGTAAAAAAAAAAAACCATTCTAGTAAATATTTTATGAAGTACACCATTTTAGTAAATATGTTTTTCATATACACCATCTTGGTTAATAACTCTTCTTTATTCATATTCAAAATAACCTCAATTTTAAGTTTCTTTCACCTCCGGCCTCATATCGCTTTTCTATGCAAAAAGTGAAAAAACCAAGCAAAACCTTACCACTTATTTACTTTCATAATATTACCTAGGGTCAGAGTAAAACTTGGATTAAAACAACTTGGATCATTGTGTGAAATATCAATCCAAACTTCGTTTTGCAAATTAAAAATATACAATTAGTCTGCTCATGAATGTGGCATAACAAAAGATAGATCGAAAACATAAAACACAATATTTGTATAAGTATCTTACTATCCGAACCATTTCATGCAGTTAAATAGAAAAATCAAAACTACAACAACGATATGTATATTATGTTATAAAATACCCATTTGAGGAGTGTCTTAATATTTGAATCTTTTAGTACATGTAGTTTTTACTCTAATATTTCATCCGTCTCATTTAAAATATACTAATTTGATTTTTTGAGTTTTTTTTTTTTTTTAACTTTGACATGTTTATGTTATATAGTAGTTATATACAATACATGAATTGATTGAGCATTGATTGAGTATTAATATATTTTTCGTTGATATAAATTTACCAAGCATTATATAAAACATATTTACAGTCAAAGTTTAAAAAAAAATCTTTTAAAATCAAATTAGACATTTAACATGGAAAAAAAAAAGTGAAATAAACTGTTCACTACCATCTTCCGCGGGTTTTGAGCCTCAATACTCTGACGGTGTATTGGGGAGGTGAAAATATAGGCAGGTTTATACTTAGGTAAAGAGACTGCTTCCATGTTCTATTTAAATGTTAGAAAATCATTTAACATGGAACTGATTGACTAATATTTAATTCATAATTAATAAGTCACTAATAATTGAAATAAATAAAACGTGTAAACGCATCAATAGCACACAAATGAATCAAAAGAAGTCATATTACTTGCTGTCAATTTGCAATTTTGTTTGTTTTTGTAGGCAATATTGTACTAGTGCTAAAGAAGCTTGACACTACTACAAAACTGGCGTATTCCCACAGCCAAATCCGTGGGAAATCCGTGGGAAAAGGCCGTTTTCCCACGGATTTCCCAGATTAGGCCGTCGTTAAAAGGGGCGTGGGAAATGTTTTCCCACGATTTTCCCACGACCACTTAATATTTCCCACGGTTTTCCCACGAGCATAAATTCGTGGGAAATATTCCCACGGATTTTCCCACGACTTTATTAACAGATTTCCCACGGATTTTCAACGACTTTTTGTTGTATTTTTCCCACAGATTTTATCTTCCCACCGATTTTCCACGGATTTTATTTCCCATGGATTTCCCACGAACGTTGTTTCCCATAAATTTCCCACGGCTTTCTCTAAATTTTATTTCCCATGAATTTCCCACGAACATTGTTTCCCATGGATTTCCCATGGCTTTTTCTTAATTATTTCCCACGGATTTTTAACAGATTTCCCGCGAACACCATTTTTAAATTAAAAATAGATTTTTTATTTTTTATTTCATTTTTTCACTGTATATATAAAAAATACGCCAATTCAACTACAAAGCAATCAATCAATATTTAAATTACTAAATTGCATAATAATTCATTCCTTAAGAATAAAAGTACATATGTCTACAAAACATTCATACACATCATTTGAAAGTTAAAGTTTGAAAATAATTTAAACTAACAAGTTTAATAAGACCTACGATTTAGGTCGGTGGCGTCATATCGGGTAAGAACTTCATCATGGCGACGATGGTTGCTTTCATTTCTTTTGTTTCGGCTTCACCTTTTGCTTTCAAATCTTCTAGCGCCTTTTTT
>CM067171.1:19229164-19284283 GCA_034093135.1 Erigeron breviscapus
CCAGTTCACCTGACCAGTCTCCAGTTGCACCTGGAGACCCAGTTGAACTGTCCAGTCTCCAGTTGCACCTGGAGACCCAGTTGAACTGTCCAGTCTCCAGTTGCACCTGGAGACCTTGAACTGTCCAGTCTCCAGTTGCACCTGGAGACCAGTTGAACTGTCCAGTCTCCAGTTGCACCTGGAGACCCAGTTGAACTGTCCAGTCTCCAGTTGCACTGGAGACCAGTTGAACTGTCCAGTCTCCAGTTGCACCTGGAGACCAGTTGAACTGTCCAGTCTCCAGTTGCACCTGGAGACCCAGTTGAACTGTCCAGTCTCCAGTTGCACCTGGAGACCCAGTTGAACTGTCCAGTCTCCAGTTGCACCTGGAGACCCAGTTGAACTGTCCAGTCTCCAGTTGCACCTGGAGACCCAGTTGAACTGTCCAGTCTCCAGTTGCACCTGGAGACCAGTTGAACTGTCCAGTCTCCAGTTGCACCTGGAGACCTTGAACTGTCCAGTCTCCAGTTGCACCTGGAGACCAGTTGAACTGTCCAGTCTCCAGTTGCACCTGGAGACCCAGTTGAACTGTCCAGTCTCCAGTTGCACTGGAGACCAGTTGAACTGTCCAGTCTCCAGTTGCACCTGGAGACCAGTTGAACTGTCCAGTCTCCAGTTGCACCTGGAGACCCAGTTGAACTGTCCAGTCTCCAGTTGCACCTGGAGACCCAGTTGAACTGTCCAGTCTCCAGTTGCACCTGGAGACCCAGTTGAACTGTCCAGTCTCCAGTTGCACCTGGAGACCCAGTTGAACTGTCCAGTCTCCAGTTGCACCTGGAGACCAGTTGAACTGTCCAGTCTCCAGTTGCACCTGGAGACCTTGAACTGTCCAGTCTCCAGTTGCACCTGGAGACCAGTTGAACTGTCCAGTCTCCAGTTGCACCTGGAGACCCAGTTGAACTGTCCAGTCTCCAGTTGCACTGGAGACCAGTTGAACTGTCCAGTCTCCAGTTGCACCTGGAGACCAGTTGAACTGTCCAGTCTCCAGTTGCACCTGGAGACCCAGTTGAACTGTCCAGTCTCCAGTTGCACCTGGAGACCCAGTTGAACTGTCCAGTCTCCAGTTGCACCTGGAGACCCAGTTGAACTGTCCAGTCTCCAGTTGCACCTGGAGACCCAGTTGAACTGTCCAGTCTCCAGTTGCACCTGGAGACCAGTTGAACTGTCCAGTCTCCAGTTGCACCTGGAGACCTTGAACTGTCCAGTCTCCAGTTGCACCTGGAGACCAGTTGAACTGTCCAGTCTCCAGTTGCACCTGGAGACCCAGTTGAACTGTCCAGTCTCCAGTTGCACTGGAGACCAGTTGAACTGTCCAGTCTCCAGTTGCACCTGGAGACCAGTTGAACTGTCCAGTCTCCAGTTGCACCTGGAGACCCAGTTGAACTGTCCAGTCTCCAGTTGCACCTGGAGACCCAGTTGAACTGTCCAGTCTCCAGTTGCACCTGGAGACCCAGTTGAACTGTCCAGTCTCCAGTTGCACCTGGAGACCCAGTTGAACTGTCCAGTCTCCAGTTGCACCTGGAGACCAGTTGAACTGTCCAGTCTCCAGTTGCACCTGGAGACCTTGAACTGTCCAGTCTCCAGTTGCACCTGGAGACCAGTTGAACTGTCCAGTCTCCAGTTGCACCTGGAGACCCAGTTGAACTGTCCAGTCTCCAGTTGCACTGGAGACCAGTTGAACTGTCCAGTCTCCAGTTGCACCTGGAGACCAGTTGAACTGTCCAGTCTCCAGTTGCACCTGGAGACCCAGTTGAACTGTCCAGTCTCCAGTTGCACCTGGAGACCCAGTTGAACTGTCCAGTCTCCAGTTGCACCTGGAGACCCAGTTGAACTGTCCAGTCTCCAGTTGCACCTGGAGACCCAGTTGAACTGTCCAGTCTCCAGTTGCACCTGGAGACCAGTTGAACTGTCCAGTCTCCAGTTGCACCTGGAGACCTTGAACTGTCCAGTCTCCAGTTGCACCTGGAGACCAGTTGAACTGTCCAGTCTCCAGTTGCACCTGGAGACCCAGTTGAACTGTCCAGTCTCCAGTTGCACTGGAGACCAGTTGAACTGTCCAGTCTCCAGTTGCACCTGGAGACCAGTTGAACTGTCCAGTCTCCAGTTGCACCTGGAGACCCAGTTGAACTGTCCAGTCTCCAGTTGCACCTGGAGACCCAGTTGAACTGTCCAGTCTCCAGTTGCACCTGGAGACCCAGTTGAACTGTCCAGTCTCCAGTTGCACCTGGAGACCCAGTTGAACTGTCCAGTCTCCAGTTGCACCTGGAGACCAGTTGAACTGTCCAGTCTCCAGTTGCACCTGGAGACCTTGAACTGTCCAGTCTCCAGTTGCACCTGGAGACCAGTTGAACTGTCCAGTCTCCAGTTGCACCTGGAGACCCAGTTGAACTGTCCAGTCTCCAGTTGCACTGGAGACCAGTTGAACTGTCCAGTCTCCAGTTGCACCTGGAGACCAGTTGAACTGTCCAGTCTCCAGTTGCACCTGGAGACCCAGTTGAACTGTCCAGTCTCCAGTTGCACCTGGAGACCCAGTTGAACTGTCCAGTCTCCAGTTGCACCTGGAGACCCAGTTGAACTGTCCAGTCTCCAGTTGCACCTGGAGACCCAGTTGAACTGTCCAGTCTCCAGTTGCACCTGGAGACCAGTTGAACTGTCCAGTCTCCAGTTGCACCTGGAGACCTTGAACTGTCCAGTCTCCAGTTGCACCTGGAGACCAGTTGAACTGTCCAGTCTCCAGTTGCACCTGGAGACCCAGTTGAACTGTCCAGTCTCCAGTTGCACTGGAGACCAGTTGAACTGTCCAGTCTCCAGTTGCACCTGGAGACCAGTTGAACTGTCCAGTCTCCAGTTGCACCTGGAGACCCAGTTGAACTGTCCAGTCTCCAGTTGCACCTGGAGACCCAGTTGAACTGTCCAGTCTCCAGTTGCACCTGGAGACCCAGTTGAACTGTCCAGTCTCCAGTTGCACCTGGAGACCCAGTTGAACTGTCCAGTCTCCAGTTGCACCTGGAGACCAGTTGAACTGTCCAGTCTCCAGTTGCACCTGGAGACCTTGAACTGTCCAGTCTCCAGTTGCACCTGGAGACCAGTTGAACTGTCCAGTCTCCAGTTGCACCTGGAGACCCAGTTGAACTGTCCAGTCTCCAGTTGCACTGGAGACCAGTTGAACTGTCCAGTCTCCAGTTGCACCTGGAGACCCAGTTGGTAAACTGACCAGTCTCCAGTTGCACCTGGAGACCCAGTTGAACTGTCCAGTCTCCAGTTGCATCTGGAGACCTAAATGATTTGTCGAGAAATATATTGAAGTCCATTTGCACCGTACAGTTAACGCAACTGAAGACTTCCTCCAGTTGAGAACTGACCAAGTTGAAGAAGCATTCCAGTTGAAGTCGAAGACAACAAATGGAAGATACAGAATGGCAATGGCAGCGAAGCCCAGTTGACATTCTAGTCAGTTACAAACTGGAGACCATCAGTGGAAAGCCCTTACAAAGCTTTACACTGATTACGAGGAATTGACTTGTATACTTTATGTACCTTTACCCGGATAATAAGCCTTATCTTATTATTTAAGTATTAAAAGGTACATAAAGGTGGTTATGTAAAGTCACTTTGACATACGACTTTACACTGCTTTTTAAGGAATTAAATGTTATTCCTTAAATGCTCCCAACCACATTTGTACGGCTAAAGTTAACATCCCAATGTTAACTTTGCCTATAAATACAAGTCATTGCACAACCAAGAATTCAAGTGTTCAAACTCACAAAGTGAAAAACATACAACACTTCACACTTTGCAAACCTGCAATATTCTTGGTGAACTTGTGCAATATTCTCTCAATCGCTAAAAGGAACATTTCACAACTTTAAGTGTTTCGATTGTCTTGAGAAATTCCGAGTGTAGATCAATTGTATTTCATAGGTTGTTAGGATATTTACATTCGTGTATTATCTTGGTTCCGCATCAACCTTGTAATTTGTTTAATATCAATAAATAAATTACACATTGAAAAATACATATTGTCTCATCAAGTTATCTTACAAGTTATTTGTATTATTGCATTGTTCTTTACTTATTGTCATTTATATAAGTAATCTATCTAGAACTTGGTATATACACACTGCAACTGGTCGTCTCCAGTTCAGTGCATATATTGCAAAGTAACTCCACCATCGACATAGAGGTGTCTTCAGTAGTACCATCTATCGAGTTGGGACTTACATTATGGTTGTATGTTTGGCCTGTTGTACGAACGTATTCCTCCGCCATGAGCGGAAGGTTTGGACCTCGATGGTATTCTTCATTCTGATTGCTAAAATTTCTTCTTGGGGCTTCATCAAAATGAACTCTTGCTCCTGGTCTGCTTCCGGAGGCTCTGGACAGGTGTCTCTACTTCAATATCTTCTTCCGCTGCTTCCGTCTCATCTGAGTATGTAAGCCTTGTTCGTACACTTTGCATGTCGATCTGACGGAGGTATTCTCTTAGTAGTGGTGCAAGCTCCTCTAACTGCCTGGCAGTCGGGGAGCAAGCGGTGTTGTTCTTGAGGTTTCGAAACCCGGAGGTGACCGTGGGTCATCCTCTTCAGCCATTTTCGTTACAAGATTATAGTAGTTTTAGTGCGGATGGCGCCACTTGTTTAAGGGTATGTTTACACTTAAATTAATAGGGGTTAATCTTGTTGTGGAAAATGATAATGGATGATTTATACTTGTTGGCGGTTCCCTAATGGTGTGAAGTGCTAATTAGCTTCACGACACCAAGTGTGATATATTAAGGTGTTTGTGTGTGTTTTCATTAGGGTTTTAAGTGAATCCTTTGAGGGGTATTTATAGACCTCTTGGGAAGGATCCAGAAGCTGGAAGGTTAACGGTAACAGTAACGTTCTCAAGTAGCCGTTATAGTTTGGACAGACGCGTAACAACTTCTGATCTGAAGGTACAAGTACTGGTCGTACGTACTTATGCACGTTCTAAACTGTACTATCTTGTCTGTGGGCTGGCCGCAGCCTTTGTTAGCCAATTGGCGGAGCCTATTGGTTTGACTTAATGAGCTTAGGCTCCGACCTTCGCCTTAATGAAGGCTCCGGTGGTCATTAGTACGCGTAATTCGGAGGGTCGAAGATGGTATATCATCAGGAACGATGCTGGATTTTAAGTTATGTTTAATATAATTCAATAACATTTGGTATTTCAAAAAGTTATAACCATATTTGCTTTTTCATTTGAAACATCTTATTTTTATTTTTTTTTTGACAAAGACACGAAATTTGCTGTTTTGGTAAACTGGAATCCAAATTACTTATGGTACAACTTACAACAATAGCTATATTTAGCCCATAGCACCACTAAAAAGAGGGCCCATATATTTGACCCATAAGTTGTTGGCTTGCCAAGAAATAAAGGATTACCATGTAGCCCACGACTCCATGAACCAATATTGGTTTCTTTGCTCAATTTTATTAGCACAGGCCTGTCCCGTCCGTCCCGTGGATTTCAAAAGCCCCATATATAGGGCCCTATAAATAATAATATTTTCAATAAATAATAAAAAATTGTGAGTATATAAAAGTATCAAACAATTATAAGAAAGATTTTCGGCTTATAGTTAAATGCATTAAAACTTAGACTTCGAATAATGTCATTCTTCTAGCATGTTTCGAAGCAAAATTATCGATCAACTCTTCATAATCATTAAAAACTAAAAATCTATCATGCGGAGGACTATAAGTTATTATTTGGCTGTGAATTATAAGGCAGGGTTGTGGTGCGAAATTCTTAATTTTCATCTTTTACTCATTCCCCCTTTTTCCCCATCACACCCACCACCACCAGTGAGCTCCGCCTTTAGCCGACATGGTCCTGCCTTGGATTGAATGGCTCTGAGTTTAACCACCATGGCTCCGTCTTGGATGATAAGTTGTATCACAGTCTCTTATAAGATGTATTTTGTTAACAATTTAACGTACAACTTAATTAGTATCGACATACATCTTAGTTACCAATGATATATAATATAGATAGGAAAGGAAGTGTTTGACTGGAAATCCTTAGTGAATAAGATGTATATTAGTAATAATTAAACTGTATATTAATGTTTCGTACACTTCACATTTTTGCATAATTACCCACATCATGAACTATAAAGTATAAATATATTTATGCCAATAAGATTGGTGGTCATTGTTAAGACCTTTAACTTTAATAAGATCTTTGACTTAGGAATTGAATCGCACTTCTTAATTTATTTTTTTATTTTTTTATTTTTTTTTTTTGAAAATTAACTTTTATTCACCAAACACCCCACCAATTAGTGGGATGGAACTATGTACAAATTACAACAACAAATTGAAATTACACCATTTATCCCAAGTTATCGAGTCCCTTTTGCCTCTGGTCCTATACCACAAAAAACCCAAAGATTTAATGTCTTGTACCATCTTCTCGGTGTCAACCCTTCCATTTGCAAAAATCTTTTCATTGCGAGTCTTCCATATAGTCCAACAAGTAATAATCACCACTCCTTTGAAAGCTTTTCTAGTCTCGTTGTCAAAAAAAGGCCCTTTGTGCAGTTCGAACAAGTCCATCCTAGAGAAAAGAAACAGATTGTGATACTTACACCAAACTCCTACCTTCTGCCAAATCTCCATTGCTTTTACACATGAGCAAAACAAGTGATCAGCATCCTCTTCTTCTTCATCACACAGCCCACACATCATCGAACCAAAGTTGCATTTACGATCTCTTAGCGCCACCCGCGTAGGCAGCCTATCCAGAGCGAGCCTCCACATGAATATATTACATTTCCTTGCGACCCATTTCGACCATTTGAAAACTTACCCCTAAAAAATATATTTATGGAAGGCCCAATTAACTGTACGCAACTTAAAGTTGTTCCGTCTTTTTTATACTCCGCGATTTGAAGTTATTGACTATAAATACGTGCCCCTATATTATTTGGGCCCAGCTCCGTTGGGCCGGCTACACTCGACAAACATCAGGCCTGATCAGAAGTATTAGTTTTACTTTGCTTTCTTTTCCTTAACTATGTACTTGATAATTTTTCTATGTTGTCACTAGTATTTCGCCAGGCTCCCATTGGGTTCTTCATATGTGGAGGTAAGGGGATCAATCCCCATGGAGTAACATTTGGTGTATTTACTAAATTAATTGTTGTTAAAAAAAATCATTAGAATTTCATTATATATTTTTCTAAAAATTCATTTGGATGTATAAAAACTCATGCAGATAAAACCATATGGGACTTAAGGGAATTAAATCTGAAGGATATAAACACACGTGAATATGCATGCATATATGTGAAAGGGATCAAATGATAGTGGCAAAATAAAAGGAAGTTTAAGGAAACAAACTTGACGTCAATGTCGTTGCAAGTTCAATTACAGTTGAAATTGACCACCACGTACTAAAGTTGCAACTATCTGACCATTTCAATTCAATCATGGTAATGCATGACATGAGACGTCTTTCACACTAGAAATCATCCCTAAAAGCCAAACCAAAATAACTTATGTTTTAAAAAATAGTTTTCTTCTTCTATCAAAAACGCATGCTTTTAACGCAACCTAGTTTACCTAAAAGGGAATAGTTAATCGAAACCTAATAGTGATTTTCACAACTCTTATTAGGGTTATTAGTTTAATTATCTTTATCATTTATATTATAATTGTTATTTCTCGTTATTATTATCACTGGCACTCATCTAGTAAAAAATTATACATGTCAATTTACATGTTCAGAATGATATTTTAGTTTAAAATTAATGTAAAAATTAAGTTTTTTTTAGATAATTTTAAAAGTTTATAATCTTATGCTTAGTTGTTAAACACGTTAAAAATTTGCCGGTTTAACGCAACGTATTTAATTGCTTCTGAGAGTTGAATATTGTTATTTGCTCCAAAAAAAAATATTTATCTCAATAGATAATTATTATTCGTAGATCGACACTTATTTACAATTTGTTCACACTGAGATTATAAATCCTGACATAACGTTAAGTTGGGGTTAAACACTATTTTAATTATACTTCTGACAATCTACCAATAAACTAAAACAAGATTGAGATGTTCTTGAAACGACACGTGGCGTAATCCTTGATCGACATGTGTCCTTTTAATTTATTTATTTTATTAAATTAGCTTTTTTAATTGTATATGGATTCAATTTTCTTATTAGACTTAGAATTAAAGTCTAACTCTTGGCTAGGATTGAGATGTTCTTGAAACGATACGTGGCGTAATCCTTGATCGACATGTGTCCTTTTAATTTATTTATTTTATTAAATTAGCTTTTTTAATTGTATATGGATTCAATTTTCTTATTAGACTTAGAATTAAAGTCTAACTCTTGGCTAGGATTGAGATGTTCTTGAAACGATACGTGGCGTAATCCTTGATCGACATGTGTCCTTTTAATTTATTTATTTTATTAAATTAGCTTTTTTAATTGTATATGGATTCAATTTTCTTATTAGACTTAGAATTAAAGTCTAACTCTTGGCTAGGATTGAGATGTTCTTGAAACGATACGTGGCGTAATCCTTGATCGACATGTGTCCTTTTAATTTATTTATTTTATTAAATTAGCTTTTTTAATTGTATATGGATTCAATTTTCTTATTAGACTTAGAATTAAAGTCTAACTCTTGGCTAGGATTGAGATGTTCTTGAAACGATACGTGGCGTAATCCTTGATCGACATGTGTCCTTTTAATTTATTTATTTTATTAAATTAGCTTTTTTAATTGTATATGGATTCAATTTTCTTATTAGACTTAGAATTAAAGTCTAACTCTTGGCTAGGATTGAGATGTTCTTGAAACGATACGTGGCGTAATCCTTGATCGACATGTGTCCTTTTAATTTATTTATTTTATTAAATTAGCTTTTTTAATTGTATATGGATTCAATTTTCTTATTAGACTTAGAATTAAAGTCTAACTCTTGGCTAGGATTGAGATGTTCTTGAAACGATACGTGGCGTAATCCTTGATCGACATGTGTCCTTTTAATTTATTTATTTTATTAAATTAGCTTTTTTAATTGTATATGGATTCAATTTTCTTATTAGACTTAGAATTAAAGTCTAACTCTTGGCTAGGATTGAGATGTTCTTGAAACGATACGTGGCGTAATCCTTGATCGACATGTGTCCTTTTAATTTATTTATTTTATTAAATTAGCTTTTTTAATTGTATATGGATTCAATTTTCTTATTAGACTTAGAATTAAAGTCTAACTCTTGGCTAGGATTGAGATGTTCTTGAAACGATACGTGGCGTAATCCTTGATCGACATGTGTCCTTTTAATTTATTTATTTTATTAAATTAGCTTTTTTAATTGTATATGGATTCAATTTTCTTATTAGACTTAGAATTAAAGTCTAACTCTTGGCTAGGATTGAGATGTTCTTGAAACGATACGTGGCGTAATCCTTGATCGACATGTGTCCTTTTAATTTATTTATTTTATTAAATTAGCTTTTTTAATTGTATATGGATTCAATTTTCTTATTAGACTTAGAATTAAAGTCTAACTCTTGGCTAGGATTGAGATGTTCTTGAAACGATACGTGGCGTAATCCTTGATCGACATGCCATTTAATTTACTTATTGGAAAATTTATGACGGAATTCCGACGGATTAGCGACGAAACACAAATTCCGTCGGAAATCTGTCGGAAATTTCGACAGATCACCGACGAAGTTCCGACGGCATGCCATTTAATTTACTTATTGGAAAATTTATGACGGAATTCCGACGGATTAGCGACGAAACACAAATTCCGTCAGAAATCTGTCGGAAATTACCGACGGAATAGTGACGGCTTATAATATTCCGTCGGAAATCCGTCGGAACTAATTGTTTTAAAATTAAATTTATTATTATATCCGTCGGTAATCTGTCGGAAATTTCCTACGGAATACCGACGGATTTGAAAACTCCGTCGGAAATCCGTCGGAAATATATTTATTTATGAAAGTTAAATTTGATTATTATATCCGTCGGAAACATATTTGTTTTAAAAAAATTTTCGTAATTATATCCGTAGGGAATCCGTAGGAAATATTATTTAAAAAAAATGTCAAAAAAAAACTTTATCCATAGAATTTTCCAACAAATTTGCACACTTATCATAAAATATTAAAAAAATATATATCAAATCATAAATATAAATCCCGTATGTATTACTCGTATATGATAAACAAAAAGAGAATATCCTTTCCAATTTAGATTTCACCTTTATAATAATAAACCATACTAGTTGTTATATACAAAATCCCATATGAATAAATGGCAAGCAAATGTGAGTAAAATGTAAAATGTGGTCGTGTTTAGTATTTTTTTTACTTTTTTTATATTAAGTTATAAAGAATTTGTTTAAATGGTGACATAAAAATGAAAAAAAACATAATGTATATCTAAACTTTTATTTTTCAATCTTTTTTGAACAATAATTATAAAAACCCGCGCATTGTGCGGGTAAAATATCCATATGATATAAATTCCTAATATAATTAAAAATCTTATATTAAAAATCATATTAATTAGAAATCTTATATTAAAAATCATATTAATTAGAAATCTTATATTAAATTCGTACATCGTACGGGTATTAAGACTAGTTAAATATATTATATAGTTAAATAATATTTTTTTGAATTGATAATGACTTGTTTTAGTTCTACTAAATGTGCATTTTACTAATTACATCGTTATAAAAAGCTATTTTGTTATTAATATTGCTGCATTTTTTCGGTGTAGCCCTTTCATGGATTTTTTTGACCGTTATTAATAACTTGTCTAGCCGATATTATGTTTGCAATATGGTTGTTAAGAAAAAAAATTTGCCCCCCGTAAATCAAATTTCTAGATTCGCCTCTGTGAGCGCGTTTTAATGATTTTGAGAGGTTGTCGATTGATGAGAAACCAAAAATGATTCAAGAACGCAAAATAACTAGTGTCCGATAAAAATGCAACTAAACTGTAAAATACTTTAAATTTGACAAAATTGAATTATTAATTAACTAATGTTGTCATATTTATAGTCGTTTGAAAGGTAATTAAAAAATACAATCAAATGTGTCGACGAATCATTTTAATTAATCTCGAGTCTCTCGTATTTAGGCGGTCTAACGGAGCCAAACACGGTTAAGGTTAGATAGCTCAAGGAAAAATAGGTCATACAAAACCCTAGCCCACCACTCTTCTCCCTCATTTCTTCAACTCTCACTTTCTCCACTCTCTCTCTCTAAAACCGTCTCTCTCCACTCTCTCTCTTCCATTTCTTCAAGATTTGGTAAGGAATTTCTTAGATCTATACAAATAAACTATTTTTAAACCTAAATCTTTATGAAAAACACAATATATATGTATGTATGTATACGATTCTGTCAAAATAAAGGAAACCCGAGATGGTTTTCACGAATTTGATAAGAAACCGAAACGTATATATGTTAAATCACTAGATCGGGTGTGTTAATGGTAAGATCCGTTCGTTTTTTGTGTCTTTGGGTCATATATAACTCGATTTGGCAGAAAATCTTTCTTCTCTTCTTTCTCTTGGTCCAAATCTGATCTTATAGGGTTTGGGTGTTAGATCTATACAAATAAATGATATTTAAACATAAATCCTTATGAAAAACATAGTATATATGTATCTATGTACATGGATCTGTTGATTTACGAGAAAAACGAGATAGTTTTCACTAAAAACTTTAAGAAACCGACATATATATGCTTTTAATCACTAGATTGGGTGAGTTGAGTGTAAGATCCGTTCGGTTCGGTCATAAAACTCGACATATATATTGTTAATCTCTCTTATCCTTCTTTTTATTTATTATGTTCTATAAATAATTTTGGTTTTATTTATGTATATTGTTTAATCTATAAATTATTGTTTCTATAAGTTTGGTAGGTGGTGGTGATATGCGTGAGCTGGGAAAGCAGCAAGAAGGCATAAGGCTTGTGCCTTTTGTTAATTTAATTTGAAGAAACAGATGTCAATTTTTTTTGTTGTAGATCGATTAAATTTGATGTTGCAAATGTTATTTAGATGTAAATATAATTGTATAAATGAATGTTATTTTATTGAAGTGAGATTTATTTGGTTGAATATTATTGTGAATGAGATTTATATTTGTCATTTTTGTTTTGTTTTATTTGTTTTATGGGATTGTAAAAATGGATATTAAAATATATTAATATTTATTTTTTTTAATTTTTTATTCGAAATCCGTCGGAAATCTGTAGCTAAAATATCTGTCAGAAAAATTACCACTGTAAAATAGTCTGTCGGTAATTTGTCACTAAAAATTTAAATTTCCGACGGATATAATTTTCTTAAAAAAAATTTCCCGACAAACTTCCGACGGAAAGTTTCTGTCGGAAATAGAAGATTCCGACGGAAATTTCCGACGGAAGTGATTTACCCACGCATTTATTCCGACGCCCGTTTTCCGTCGGAAATCCGTCGGTAAAGGCGTTTACCGACGGATTTCCGACAGAAATTTCCGTCGGTATATTTCATTTTTGTAGTAGTGATATTTGTTGGCTTAACAAAATAAACTTATACAATTATGACGTCGGAGAGACATGTTTATAAAAATAAGTTGACTTAAATAATTAACGCTAGATTAATCATATATATTTTTAGTTTCGTCATAATATAAACAACGTATGTAAAAATAATATCAATATACAAATTAAATGTTGTTTGAGTTATATAAGTTATCAACACTTGGCTATATAGAGTTCATGCAACTATTTGCGACGTTTTGTGGCAACCATCATTTATTGACCACTAATCAATTTTCTAGCAAAAAATACCAATTTATAGCAAAGCGCAAATTTTTGCGATCTTTCAATGACGAAATCATGACACATGTTATAAGATCATACATCTCTTGAAGTGTTCTCTTCTCCAACTTTGTAATACAATGAATACTGTACAATGTCAAAGAAGTGGAAAATGAAATTCTAAAAACTCAATAAAAGACTCGAAAGACATAAATGTGGATTAAAAAAGGGCAAATTAGCTCTAAGATACCATACTTGAAAATTTTTCCTAGTAACAGTGTAAATTTAAAATAAGTTGGTGTATAAAAATACCGCACGTAACAGTGTAAATTTACAATAAGTTGGTGTGTATAAAAATACCGCCTGACACGTATAGTTGTTTTGTCCTGGTTGACATGTCACAATGGATATAAGTATGTGTATAGCGTGTGTATGGCGTGTGGGACTGCCACATAAGTTTATTTTTGACCAAATAACAAAATTATAAATTTACTCTAAAAATTTCATGATATTGATTTCCAGATGATATTGATCATCATCATCACCAAATTCCCAGATAACATACTCAAATTATCATCAAAAACAATGTCATTACACTAAAATTTACTCTTAAAATTCATCATCTCTATGCACTATATTAAATTTCCCAATCACAAATTGTGTCAAAACAACAAAAAAATATATTTGGATCTGTACATATATCCAACATACAATTAAGATGGCTTCTATTATATCAAATAACTTACATTCATTATATGTTTTCTTCACTTTGCAATTTGGATATGTAAGATATCGAACAAATTTCAATACACATATGTATGTGCATTATGTCATAACTTTCATTTACTTACAATGATACTGCCCTAGAGATCTACCGCCAATCGCAATCTCCGATCTACCAATTCCCTTTCTCTTTTCACTATATATATATACACACAATGTATATAGGAATATGAAAATGAAAGTTTGTGTAAAAGGGGATTTCTTTACTGACGTCTCAGCTACCATCACCTGTCGTCCGGCCACCATCGCCGCCACTATAACCACCGCCACTAATTCCAGCAACGAACCCTAATCCCTAACAATCTCCTTTATAAACAAACCCTAAACCCATAATAAACAAACCCTACCTGGAATCAGTGAATCTGGATATGTGCAAATCTGGATATATTCAAAACTTGATTTCCAATCAAAATCGTCTGGACCGTTGGGGTTAATTGGATGATCGGAAGTACATATCCAATTAAAACTTGATTTTCTTATTGTATGTGTGCTTACTTACCATGTTTTTGAAAATTGTGTGAAAAATTACAAGGTTGGAAAATTGATCTATAATGAAAATGATGGTGACTGTATGCAATATTCGTGTGGGGAATTGGGGATGATATACGCGAACAGAGAGATAGAGTCAGGGATAATGATCCAAAAGTCCAAATAACTTTATTGGTGGTGACAAGATATTTATTATTAGGGATAAAGACATCAAAGTGTAATATACTTTCACAAAATAGTCATTCTGTGTAACCTACTTTTTTTTTTAGGTCATATAGATCACTGTATCTTTTATTTTTAACATAAAGTATAACTTACTTTCAAAAAATAGTCACTTTATATAATCTACTTTATTTTTAGTCGTTTACGTCATTGTGCTATTAAAACTTGAAACCAAAGTATAATATACTTTTATCAAATGGTTCCAATGTTTAGATTAACTAAACTACATACTCAAAAATCATCAAAAATATACGATAATACCCTATTTATTTCGAATTTTCACAAATACACATTGAAATCGCAAACCATGGCTTGCGGTTCTGAATATCGCACACCATGACTTGCATTTTTGCAAAATCGCAAGCCATGATTTGTAATTTTTTTAATAGATATTTTGTGAAATTAAAACAAATAGGATATTATCGTATATTTTTCATGATTTTAAGGTTCTTAAGTTAGTAACCTAAACGTATACACAATTATTTTCAAAGTATATTATATTTTGGTGACCATTTATTAAAAGTAGGGTATACTTAGGGCGCGTTGGTTCACATAATGTTTTTAGGAGGAATGGAATCTTTCAGTGGAATTGGAATTTGAAAGAATGGAATTTGACGGAATGTTTTTGATTTTCTGAAGATTCAAGTAACGAATGGAATGAGATTCCTTCCCCCATCCTCAAGGAATGGAGATTCCATCAAATGAGGGAATGTTTACATTCCAATGGAATGATACATCTTTGAGCAACCAAACACACTAAGGTCGCTTTTGGTTCACAGAATGTTTTTTGATGGAATGGAATTTGATGGAATGGAATCTGATGGAATGAAATTTGATGGAATGGAATTTAATTCTTTTAGTATGTTTGGTATCTAAACTTCTTTAAGGAATCATAAACCATATATTAGGAAATGACAAAATTAACCCTCTTATTAAAAAAATATAAAATGCATCCACCTTAACCCTCCTAACTTTTGCTTTTATGACCTTTCCTGCTTTCCATCAGACCATCATCATCATTCATATCCTCTCGATTTTTCTGTCTTTTTTTCCATCAATCTTTGAAGAAAACAAACAATTAAATCAAATGATAAAGTCACCCTATCTTTATGGCTTTACTTGTAAGCGACTATGGCAGTGAGTGACGATGGTGAGACAGTGGTTGTGAATGACGATGGTGCGACAGTGGAATTGAGTGACTGTAACTGAGAGAGTTGGGGGTTGGCTGGTCGGAATCAAAGTGTTGGTGTGTACAAGTTTCTCCTCTTTAATATATGGTTATTAATTTCTTGTAGTAATTAAGTTGGAATCACATGGCTGTTTATTTGGACAGCAGTGGTCATGTGTGGTGGTGGTGGCGGCAGAGAAAGGTTGGCCGGAGGTTGGTTACATGTTAGCCGGAAGTTAACTGGAAGTTGGAGTGGTTAATAGAGATGAAGAGGATGATATTTGTAGGGAGAATGTGGTCTTTTTTAGATTCAAGTTTTGATGGAATTATAATCCATCACATACACCTAAAGAATCAGATTCATATAAATGATGGAATGTTTTCACTCCATATGAATTCAATTCCTTCCTATATTAGCAACCAAACAAACAAACGGAATGGAATCTGATTCCAATTCCGCCCAATTCCTTCAAAATCCGCAAAACAAACGCGCCATAAGGAATGAAATCTCATTCCAATTCCATCAGATTTCATCAGAATCTGTGAACCAAACGCGACCTCAGTGTTTTTTAAAATTGCGATTTTAAATAGTAAAACTTACAAGTAAACCAGATATAAGGATAGCAACTAGCGTTGCTGTTTATGGGTTGCGATTTTGCAAAAATGTAAGTGCTAGTGCACGATTTTGCAAATATGCAAGTCATGGTGTGCGATATTCAGAACCGCAAGCCGTGACGTACGATATCAATGTGCTTGTGAAAACTCAAAAAAGCAAGGTATTATCGTATATTTTTAATGATTTTTAAGTATGTAGTTTAGTTAATCTAAACATTGGAACCATTTGATAAAAGTATATTATACTTTGGTGATAAATTTTAATAGTACAATGACTAAACGACTAAAAATAAAGTAGATTATATAAAGTGACTATTTTTTGAAAGTAGGTTATACTTTATGTTAAAAATAAAAAGTACAGTGACCTATATGACCCAGAAAAAAGTAAGTTACACAAAATGACTATTTTGTGAAAGTATGTTACATTTTGGTGACTTTAACCCTTAATAATAAATTGTGTGGAAATAGATTTAATTGCCCAAAATCTGGTCAACAACTCACGGGTCAGCGGAGGATGTGGCAAGGTGACATGGCAAAAAATTCAACGCTCAAACAAATTCACGCACAAAACCGGTCAAATGAAACTAGATGGTGGTTTTGGTGACCGAAATAGATCGACTTTACACACACTTGTCTTATATGATAGGGAGATTTTGGTTTGTACTTAATATAGGAAAATTTTTTAAGTATGGTACCTTTAGAACTAATTTGCCCATTAAAAAAATCAATAAATTGGTTCTGGTGAGAGACTTTTTTATAAGACACTTTCCCTTCAAAAGTGTTACTAATTAAATGATTAAATTTTTTTTACCCAAATTTAGCTTATTTTTTATGGATTTGCTAACTGGTTTTCTAATCCCGTTTAAATAAAAATAAAGTAGCATGGTACGTCAATGCATCCCTTACATTTAACATTGACCCGTAACAAATACTAGAAAATATGGTCACGCAATGCGTGAAGTTGTATAGGTTTAACATACCGACAAAACTAAAGCCGATGACATTCATTTTTGCCGACCACCAATGATCAATGGTGATGTAAACGGAGTTTTTAACTTTAAATTTTATCATTAAAAAAATAGAAAATTTTATTTTATTGTTGATAACTTTAATAATAATAAATATGAATTAATTGTAGATTAAAATTAATGACTTATTATATATTTAAAGAATTTTTAAATTTTGCTAAAATCATTGGGAAGGACACAATAAATAGTAAAAATGGAAAAGAATGTGGCAAGTTAACGGAGAAAAACTAACGAAGTTGACACGGTGACCAAAAGTGGGGAAAAAATGGCAAGTTTAGTATAGAATTTGTAATTTTTTAAGTTTAATAACTAAAAGTGAAAATGTGTCAAGTACAGTTTTATGAGATTAATTATGATATATTAGATAATTATATATTTATCATAAAACTTAGAAATAGATTTTTGATATAAAAAATATAATCTTTTGCTATACACTAATTAGCATTCCCTTTCGTGTTTGGTAGAGAAGCAAAATAATTCATAAGTTTGACTCGTTTATAGTAAGTGATAAAGACTCGTTTGATATATAGATTATGTACGAAGTCAAGTTTGACTGCATTTTAATTATAATATCCACCAATTTCATCTTGCCACCCCGTCACTAATTATATTTTGCCCACATTACAAGCAATGAAGAAAATGGGCAAATGGCCTTAAATTTTCAAAGAAAACCAATTAAAAGTAAGTTGAAGTTGACCGCCACTGCGATCAGGGCGTAGAGACTTCTATAAAACCAACCACTTGATCATACAGGGCTTGCTATTGACACCAATTTTAGCTATTGACACCCCTCAGAAGGGGCGAATTTTTATGGGCAGAAGGGGCAAATTTCGCCCCTTATGGGTTGGTCCCACTTTTGCACACTTTTTTCTTCCTATTAAATACAATAGTCACATCAAAAAAAATTTATTGGTTTTTGGCCCATCTTTTTTTTTCTTTTATACTTTTACCCCTTATTATTAATGCTATTTTTCAAATGGATATAATTTTTTGTCATTTCAAAAACAAATGTATACAATCATAAATGGTTGAAAATATTATTTTATGAAAACTGTTATGTAGAGTGTCCTTTTATTTAAACGACTCTCTTTCAAAGTAGCTTTAAATCATATTTTTTTAGATAACCTAAATAATTAAAACTACTAAAACTTCAACTTTGTCTCTTTGTATTAAAACAACTATTTAGATTTTTGTTGATTATATGAGAAGATAAAAATTACTAATGATCGTTATATGTATACCTTGATCAAAAAAATGAGTGTATGATTATTATATTATGATAATCCTGATGTGTTTTATTTTTGAGAAAAACAAAATGATTTTTTACTTATGAAAACTAACACTGGTTTTTAAATTTATAAATATTGTACAAGTAAATACCTCAACAAAACACACACTAACGAGCAAAGAACCCGATCGAAAGTAGATAGTGTCGTGGTAAGTACATGATCGTTCGCAGGGACGCTTGCACTACCTAGTCTAATAATATGTGTAATTCTAGCGGTTGGGGGTTGTCACGATTTCCTATTATAACTACTGAAATGAAAGTAAAATAGAAGTCGCAACCGCTTGGTCTAGCGAGAAGCTTCTTTTAATCTAATAAATGAAATTGAAAAGCAAATAACAATAATTAAAATATGTTAGTCCCAAATATAGATGATTAACTAAACCCGACTGGCAAGTACAACTGATCTTGATGGACAAGTTCAGTTTACGATCCAGATATGGATAACAAGAAACAATTGACTTAAGGTAAAATGCACGAACTAAATGGCAGAAACTATATAAAGATATATATAAGTATAATCAAGTATGTAGCATTGAGACACGTTGTTTCTTTTCTAATGTATTTGATTTATTGATATATAAACAAATACAAGGATTGTTGCGGAACAAAGATAAACACCCAAGTGTAAGTATCTAAACAATCCCGAAAAAAACAAGTGATCTAAATAACTTGGAAATACTCGTAAGTTTACTTAGAGTATATCTCACAAGTTGCAATACTAAAGTTTCAAGCTCTTTGCAAGTTGTGAGAAGACTTTGTATTTATAGACCAAGTTCATGATGACATGGACAAGATCGTATAAAAGTGGTTGTGAGCATTTAAGGAATTAAACTTAATTCCTTACATGCTTGTACTAGGAAGAGTATATAAGTCAGTTGATGTGACTTATAGTACTACGTTCCAAACCTATACTTTTACCTTGTACCTTTTATTAATAGATAAATCTATTAACTGGGTAAAGGTATGTATAGTAAAAAGTCTTCCTCGTAATCAGTGTAAAGTGTTGTAAATACTTTATACTGAGATGCTTCAGTCTTCGATCTGGTAGAATCACTCTTTGCTCGCTTCTGAGATGATTCTCTTCTTCATACTTCAGTCTTTGACTTCAGAATGAATGCTTCAGATTTATCTTGATCTGAACTGAAGTGAAGCTTCAGTGAAGTAATTCTGATACGGCTCAGAATTCTGTACGAACGTTTTCACTGAACTTCAAGCTATTTCTGAACAAATTATACTTGGTCGATTTCCGACCTAACAAATTCCCCCTATTTGTTCTGAAATAGTGCATGCATCTCAGACTTCTATCTATACATGTTTGTAAGTCTGAAATGCAAGTTTTTGTTTAAATTGTAAAAATTTTCTAAGTACATCTTATAGATCATTGATGTCTCAGAATTTTACTTGTGGTTTTTCTAACTTAAACTTACCATCTACTTATTGGTTACAATTTTCAACATATATATACAAACTGAAATGTTTGTTACAAATGTAAATATACTACAAGTACATGATAAACTGAAAAAGGAACTACTTCTTGGCAGGCCTTGAACCAGAAGGTGCTTCAGTAGGTTTCCTTTTCAGTGGAGAATGATCCTTCTTTCCAAACAATCTTCCTTCAATTTCTACCTTGGCCTGCATCTTTTGTTGTATTCTTGATAACCATGCACCAATCAAGGCAGATTTCGGCTTCCCCCTTAGAATCTGGATCATCTCCCTATGCTCTGAAATCCCAAACTCGTGAACTGAAACTTGATTATATTCTTCAGCTGCCCTACCTTCTCTTTTTACAATCAAATCAAACAACTTCAATCCATCAGCCTTTGTAACTTCTATATCAATGATTTTGGCCTGATGCGATCGATGATTCATGTAATGATCATACTGATCCTTCTCATGTTTTCTTTCAAGTTCAGCAGCATCATCAGATGGTTTGAGGGAAGTAAAGACAACATCACGAGAATTCTTTCTTGCAGACCTTGTTCCTGTTACTTTGGGCTTTGTGGTTGGTCTGAACAACTCTTTTTCAACCTTCAGAACTTCGGCCAGAATTTCCTTTCTTTTAATTTCCATTTCCTTTTCTCTATTTCTCTTCAAGTCTTCAATAGACAACTTGAAGGTTAGACTCTCTAGCTTTTGTTCCAGAGGTGAGTAATTCATCCCACATTCATACTCGAGCAAATCAACAACAGCCTTTTGCACTCTTGGATCATTTTTGATTTTCAAATATCTTTCCAGTGATAAACCAAGAGCTGCAGCATCTATATGATCAAGGGTTCCCATCTTCAGATGTTGTTCCCTTTCTCTTTCTTTGTTTTCCCTCCACATAATGAATTGATTGGAGACCTGCTTTTGCAAAGCCTCCAATTTCTTACTATCAGCATCAAGATCGTGCAAGGGATAACCATGTTCATCCACATTCTCACCAACAATAATCCCAGAACCCTTAGCACTTTTCCTTGGTTCTTCCACTGCTTGGGCCTTGCCCTTATCTTTCTTGGCAGGTTCAGTTTCAGATCTCTGAACTTGTTCCCCCTGAACTGAGGCACTACCAGATGGCACCTCAGTTTGCTTCTTGGTTGCTTCAATGATTTCTTGTGTACTTGCAAGCAGACCAATAGGCACACCTTTTCCCCCTTTGGGGACCTCTGAAGGCAACTTAGCGAATTCTTCAATGGCCATTTGCATGCCTTTCAGTGGTTCCCAACTCTGCTGTTGTAAGCATTCAGAAATACCCTTAGAAAGCTGAGCAAACTGAGACCTTAATCTGAAATTGGAGTTCAGGTTCAGCGACTCTTTAATCATTATTTCTTTCAACTGCTTTCTATCTTCTTCAGTAAATGAAGCAGGGGGTGGAGGAGCAACAACACTTTCCTTCTTCAGAAGAGTTAGAATTTCATCTAATTGTTTGGACTGATTCTGAACTGAACTTCAAGCTATTTCTGAACAAATTATACTTGGTCGACTTCCGACCTAACAAATTCCCCCTATTTGTTCTGAAATAGTGCATGCATCTCAGACTTCTATCTATACATGTTTGTAAGTCTGAAATGCAAGTTTTTGTTTAAATTGTAAAAATTTTCTAAGTACATCTTATAGATCATTGATGTCTCAGAATTTTACTTGTGGTTTTTCTAACTTAAACTTACCATCTACTTATTGGTTACAATTTTCAACATATATATACAAACTGAAATGTTTGTTACAAATGTAAATATACTACAAGTACATGATAAACTGAAAAAGGAACTACTTCTTGGCAGGCCTTGAACCAGAAGGTGCTTCAGTAGGTTTCCTTTTCAGTGGAGAATGATCCTTCTTTCCAAACAATCTTCCTTCAATTTCTACCTTGGCCTGCATCTTTTGTTGTATTCTTGATAACCATGCACCAATCAAGGCAGATTTCGGCTTCCCCCTTAGAATCTGGATCATCTCCCTATGCTCTGAAATCCCAAACTCGTGAACTGAAACTTGATTATATTCTTCAGCTGCCCTACCTTCTCTTTTTACAATCAAATCAAACAACTTCAATCCATCAGCCTTTGTAACTTCTATATCAATGATTTTGGCCTGATGCGATCGATGATTCATGTAATGATCATACTGATCCTTCTCATGTTTTCTTTCAAGTTCAGCAGCATCATCAGATGGTTTGAGGGAAGTAAAGACAACATCACGAGAATTCTTTCTTGCAGACCTTGTTCCTGTTACTTTGGGCTTTGTGGTTGGTCTGAACAACTCTTTTTCAACCTTCAGAACTTCGGCCAGAATTTCCTTTCTTTTAATTTCCATTTCCTTTTCTCTATTTCTCTTCAAGTCTTCAATAGACAACTTGAAGGTTAGACTCTCTAGCTTTTGTTCCAGAGGTGAGTAATTCATCCCACATTCATACTCGAGCAAATCAACAACAGCCTTTTGCACTCTTGGATCATTTTTGATTTTCAAATATCTTTCCAGTGATAAACCAAGAGCTGCAGCATCTATATGATCAAGGGTTCCCATCTTCAGATGTTGTTCCCTTTCTCTTTCTTTGTTTTCCCTCCACATAATGAATTGATTGGAGACCTGCTTTTGCAAAGCCTCCAATTTCTTACTATCAGCATCAAGATCGTGCAAGGGATAACCATGTTCATCCACATTCTCACCAACAATAATCCCAGAACCCTTAGCACTTTTCCTTGGTTCTTCCACTGCTTGGGCCTTGCCCTTATCTTTCTTGGCAGGTTCAGTTTCAGATCTCTGAACTTGTTCCCCCTGAACTGAGGCACTACCAGATGGCACCTCAGTTTGCTTCTTGGTTGCTTCAATGATTTCTTGTGTACTTGCAAGCAGACCAATAGGCACACCTTTTCCCCCTTTGGGGACCTCTGAAGGCAACTTAGCGAATTCTTCAATGGCCATTTGCATGCCTTTCAGTGGTTCCCAACTCTGCTGTTGTAAGCATTCAGAAATACCCTTAGAAAGCTGAGCAAACTGAGACCTTAATCTGAAATTGGAGTTCAGGTTCAGCGACTCTTTAATCATTATTTCTTTCAACTGCTTTCTATCTTCTTCAGTAAATGAAGCAGGGGGTGGAGGAGCAACAACACTTTCCTTCTTCAGAAGAGTTAGAATTTCATCTAATTGCTTGGACTGATTCTGAACTGAACCTTCAAGTTTGGACACCGAATCTTTAACTTCATTCACAGCCTTGTCCACTTTGTCATATGTGTCTTTGGTTAGTTCAGCAATCATCACTCTAACCTTCTTACCAACCTTCTCAGAAACGGATTCTGAAATCTGAGTAACTAGATTCTGAGTTAGCTCAGACTTCAGATTATCCAAAATACCAACACTTATAGAAGCCCCAAGTTCTTTCTCATTTATACTTGGCTTCTGAACCAACTCATGTACTTCTCTTCCAACAGCCATAAAATCTTGCTTCAACAACTGAACACAAGATGTCAAGTTTGCAACCACCGAAGCTTGCACATCTCTTTTTGTTAGCTTGAAGGATTCTCTGATTGCAGAGCTCACCTTGTTGCAAGTCATAACCAGCTCATTCAACTTCCCAACTACTAGTCCTTCGTTTCCAGCAACCTTGGTTAGTTCAGTTCCAAGAAACATCTGAGCTCCTTTCATTTCAGCCACAGAACTAGTATTGGCAGTTAGAGACTTGGTTAAATCCTCCACCCTAAGAATAAGGCTTTGGACTTCGGTTTGAGTCTTCTCTAACTGTGCTTCTACATTTAAAGGTGGTGGAGGTTGTGCAGAAGCAGGAGCAACAAATGGTAGATTACCAAGCCCTTTCAGAACATTGTTCAGTTGTAAATCAGTTGGACTCTCAGATTCTGTTTCAGAATCCAAGTCCTTTTCTATTTGGGCATCATACTTAATAGGCGGTGGGAGTTGGTGAATTTGAGGGTGAAGAAATTGAAGTGAAGGATTAAAAGTACCGGCTGTAACATAGGCAGAATTAGTGCCCGGTGGAAAAATTGGATGTTGATGAGATGGAGGTGGTGGAACATAAGGATTAATATCTTGTTCTGGTGGAGGAGGAGGGGCGTTTGCGAAGGATGGTGGCTGGCTCAGAATCAGATTGATTCGCCTCCAATAATCCCTCGCCAAACTCAAAATCAGCAAGAGAATCGAGATTCGCCTGAGGTAGCTCATCGTCATCCCAGAAAGCATTCACTTTTACAATCTGGTCAGATATGCTCTGGTTTGGGTCACTAGTACCCGCACCAGTTTCTGGTTCAACATCTGCAGAAGCAGGTGCATCGTTACCAGATTCAATGATTGGCTCAACCGTAGTATCATCGCCAGGGACAGTAGATTCAGAGACTGGAACACGAATGATGTTCAGAAACTTATCTTTAGATCGACTAACGGGTCCCACATTCTTTTGTGGCCCACTTAGTGACCTTTCTGAACCAGCTAGTGTGGCTGAAACAGTTTTATTAAATACCTGAAGCATAGCAGTGGATAGTTCAGGCTCATTTTCAGCAGTGGATGCCTTTGAGAAATCTCTGCTGTATTCTGGTACAGAAGCTTCAGGTCCAGCTTGATTATAAGCTTCACCAAGAATATCCATGTAACATAAGCTCAGAAATCTTGGAAAGGCAATATGCAGACTTCTCTTTCCTTTTAGTTTTGTAATTAGCTGAGAAAAGAGAATCTCAGCAAAGTCTGCTTGTATCCCATTCCAAATATAATACCCCATCTCAACTTGGGGTAGTGAAAGTTGGTCCAACCCTCCATGGTTGCCACCAAGACTTTCCACAATCTGGGTCCAGAAGAACCTCCAGCTGTTGCCAAATCCAGACATAAATATGTGTCCGGAGGTCTTCAGATTACCATCAGCATCCTCCATATCGCCATGACCGGTGGCGACTAGAACCTCCCTGAAATTGACTCCTTTGAGTCGTTTAGCATATACCTGGGAAGGTTTGAGGTAGTTCAGACGAAGGGAATTTCTGAACCCCTCAAGAGTGATGACACACTGCTTGGTGCCCTCATTGAGAGTAAAGGAGATGGATTGTTCATCTTTGCTCACCACAGCAGTATACCAGAATTCAAGCAAGTATCGATGATACAATGCCTGAGGATTAGCGGTCAGAGCATAATGGAAAGGGGATTGCTCCAAAAAATTATTAATTCTTCCCATTAGAGTTTTGGATTTCACATTTAATTGAGCCAAGAAATTGCTCATGTTAAAACGGATTTGAGAAGGAGTGAAATTCTTTGGCCATGTGGCAGATGTTTTCACATCATCAGATGGAGTATATTCGAAGTTGATGAGCGATTTGTGTTGTGAAGAAGATGATGATTTAGACATTTTTACGAATTGAAAGTTGAAAGTGAAAGGAATATGAAGAGTTAAGGAATTTGAGAGTAAAGGAGATGGATTGTTCATCTTTGCTCACCACAGCAGTATACCAGAATTCAAGCAAGTATCGATGATACAATGCCTGAGGATTAGCGGTCAGAGCATAATGGAAAGGGGATTGCTCCAAAAAATTATTAATTCTTCCCATTAGAGTTTTGGATTTCACATTTAATTGAGCCAAGAAATTGCTCATGTTAAAACGGATTTGAGAAGGAGTGAAATTCTTTGGCCATGTGGCAGATGTTTTCACATCATCAGATGGAGTATATTCGAAGTTGATGAGCGATTTGTGTTGTGAAGAAGATGATGATTTAGACATTTTTACGAATTGAAAGTTGAAAGTGAAAGGAATATGAAGAGTTAAGGAATTTGAGAGTAAATATGAGAGAGATTGATGATTGGGAAGTAAATGAAAAACGAAGTAAATGAAAGAATGAAAAGGAATTTGAATTTAAGATGGAATACAAAGTGATTTTCCAACTAAAAACAATTTAAAAATAATTTTTGAATTTCAAAACCCGAGACACATAAAATATTTTATATTTGAAATCGATTTTGATTGGGTTTGAGATCCGAAAACAATTTCTGGGGTCAAGTCCGCATTAAATGCAGAGACGTTTGTGTGACCCCACCCTGCAACACTTTTTCAGAAAAGGTACTCATTTCTTTCCCTTTTACGGCGCAACTTGTGTGACACATAAGCATGACCAACGTAAGTTAAAAACATAGTATGCAGTAGGTCACGTGTACACACAATTTACCAAGTATCAAAAATATCTTAAAAGGATTGTAGTATTTCAGTTATGTCAAAACAAATTCTGAGCATGGTCAGTTACAAAGAGATCTGAACCATCTCAGTTAATAAAATTCAACTGAAATATTTTTGATTTTCTGAAGTGCTTCAGTTAAATACGTTTTTCTGAGTAAAAAGATTCCCCCTCAAAAATGAAGGTTTATTTTAACGTTTGAAAAATATTTAACATTCCCCCTGAAGTGATGATCCATGAATTAATAAGTGCCAAGATAGTATCACAAAGGCGTTCGATAGCTAGGCGAGCAAAAATTACATGGATCGCTCAGACTGGTGAACCAGATCAGTGTCACTGAGGCGTTCATAACAAGATTACCAGTCTAAGGATTTAACATACCCAACTCACTGACTAGATGTTTAAAGGTTTTGACATCTAAAGGTTTTGTAAAAACATCAGCGAGTTGCTTATCAGTGGGAATAAAGTGCAATTCAATATCTCCTTTCAGAATATGATCACGAATGAAATGATACCTGAGATCGATGTGCTTGGTTTTAGAGTGCATCACAGGATTGTGAGATATGGCAATGGCACTAGTGTTATCACAAAATATTGGAGTCTTTGTGTAAGTAACACCATAATCAGTCAGCTGGTTTTTCATCCATAGAATCTGAGCACAACAACTTGCTGCAGAAATGTACTCAGCTTCTGCAGTGGATAGTGATACTGCAGTCTGCTTCTTACTGGTCCAGCTTACTAATTTGCCACCAAGGAAATGACACCCACCTGTGGTACTTTTCCTGTCTATCTTACAACCTGCATGATCAGAATCTGAATAACCCATTAGATCTAGACTGGAGCCTTTGGGATACCAAAGACCCAATCTGGGGACACCTTTAAGGTATCTGAAGATCCTTTTAACAGCATTTGCATGTGCCTCTCTGGGATCAGACTGAAATCTAGCACAAAGGCATGTTGCAAACATTATGTCTGGTCTACTTGCAGTTAAATACATCAGTGAACCTACCATACCACGATATTTTGTATGGTCCACTGGTTTTCCATGTGGATCAGAATCCAAAGTTAATGGAGCAGAAATAGGAGTATCTTTTGATGAGACTGAATCAAATTGATATTTCTTTAATAAATCTCTGACATATTTTTCCTGGTTTATGAAAATACCATCTTCAGTTTGTTTTACTTGAAGTCCCAGAAAATATGTCAGTTTACCCATCATACTCATTTCATACTTAGAAGACATGATTTTAGAAAAAATTTCACACATCTTCTCATTTGTAGAACCAAACACAATATCATCAACATAAATTTGTACTAAAAGGATATCACTTTTATCATGCAATATGAACAAAGTGTTATCAATTGCACCACGTTTAAAACCATTTTTGAGAAGATGTTTAGTAAGAGTATCATACCAGGCTCTGGGTGCTTGTCTCAGACCATATAAGGCTTTGTTCAGTCTGTACACCCAATGTGGTTTTTCTTCATTAATGAACCCTGGTGGTTGATACACATAAACGACTTCTTCTAGTTCTCCATTCAGGATTGCACTTTTGACATCCATTTGATAGACTTTAAACTGATGATGAGCTGCAAAAGCTAAGAATATTCTGATAGCTTCAAGTCTAGCAACTGGTGCAAAAGTTTCATCAAAATCTATTCCCTCTTCTTGTGCATATCCTTTTGCAACAAGTCTTGCTTTGTTTCTGATGATATGACCATCTTCATCCATCTTATTTCTGAAGACCCATCTTGTCCCAATCGGTTCCTTCTTCAGGTTACTGGGACAAGGAACGAGTTCCCATACATCGTTTCTTTTAAACTGGTTGAGCTCATCTTGCATGGCTTCAACCCAGCTTGGGTCTTGCATATCCTCGTCAATCTTCTTGGGTTCAATTAGAGATAAGAAGCTGACATTTAAGCATTGATCGCTTGTGGCTCTTCTGGTCTGAACCCCTCTACTGGACTCTCCAATAATTTGCTCGATTGGATGTGCTTTTGTCCATTTAGAGTATTGACCAGGATGAACAACGATATCAGTGCAAGAACTTCTCTGAGTACCTTCAGGAGGAGCTTCAGAAAATACATTTTCAGCTTCTTCTTCTTCCTGCAGATCATGACTTGCATCATGAAATTCTTCAGATTGAGGTTGCTCAGTGGAGCCTGATATCAGAGGAGAAGCAGCATGTACATCTGATCCAATAGTCAGTTCAGAAGGTAGTTTGAAACTGACTGGAGGATAAAATGGAATGTTGCTCGGCTTGTTTACCACTGGTTCTGAACGGAGATGTTCAGAAGCAGGTTCAGGTGACTGATCAGTTTCAGCAATAGGATCAGAATCACCAAAACTTATTGGACTTTCTGAGGGTGGTACAGAAATGGAATTTTTAAAGATTGCAGAATTGGATTCATCAAAGGTAACATGAATTGACTCATCAACCTTTTCAAGTCTCTTGTTAAAGACTCTAAAGGCTTTGCGATTTGATGAATATCCTAGGAAGTATCCTTCATCAGCTTTTGCATCAAATTTTCCAAGCTGATTTGAATCATTCAGAATGTATACTGGACACCCAAATACATGGAAGTATCCAATATTAGGCTTTCTATTTCTGAGTACTTCATAGGAGGTCTTCTTGTGTCTTTTGACATAAACAGATCTGTTCTGAGTGTAGCAGGCAGTTGCAACAGCTTCAGCCCAGAAATTCTTGGGAAGACCAGATTCATTCAACATACTTCTAGCAGCTTCAATTAGCGTACGATTCTTTCTTTCTACAACACCATTCTGCTCTGGTGTGTAAGCTGAGGAGAAGTTATGAGATATGCCAGTTTCAGTGCAGAAGGACTCCAGAGTAGCATTTCTGAATTCAGTGCCATTGTCACTTCTGAGCTGACAAACTTTTCGCTTGTGCTTGAGCTCAATTTGTTTGATGAGAGCAATGATTTCAGCAGCAGCTTCACTTTTGGACCTAAGGAAAATCACCCAGCAGTATCTTGAGTATTCATCAACGATAACAAGGGTGTACTTCTTTCCTGCTCTGGTCTGAACATTCACTGGTCCAAAAAGGTCTATGTGAAGCATGTGAAGAGGTTCAGTTATACTAAAGCTTTGTTTTGTCTTGAATGAAGCTCTTTTCTGCTTACCCATTTCACAACCTGGACATGGCTTGTCTTTATTGAAAGATATAGAGGGTATCCCATCAACAAGTTGTTTTCTAGACAACTTATTAATATTTCTGAAGTTTAGATGGGATAATCTCTTGTGCCACAGCCAGTTTGTGTCTTCATCTGCCTTTGAGTAGAAACATTGTTCAGTGGTAGAAGGATTCATATCAATGACATAAATGTTTCCCTTCCTTGGTGCAATCAGTACCACCTTTCCATCTCTGTTGAATATGGTGCCTTGTGAAATATCAAATAAAACCTTGAAGCCATCATCACACAGTTGACTGACACTGATCAGGTTATAATTCAAACCGTTCACATATGCAACACGTGTGAATTTGACTTGACCATTATTCACCACACCATATCCCTCAGTTTTTCCGTTACCATCATTTCCAAAAACTATTGAGGGCCCCTCTTGCACCCTATATTCCTCTAGCAGGGTCTGATAACCAGTCATGGTTCGGCCAGCAGCACTGTCCAGAAACCATATATTCTTCTTTCGGTCTCCCTGCACACAAACAAAGATTAGTTCCTTTTGGGAACCCATCTCTGGATGGGTTCACTAGACTCTCCCTTAGCAGTCTCAGATTTCTTTGGTTCATAAGGAACAGAAGGATCAGAGGGGATTTCAGTCATTATTTCAGATGACAGAAAAATAGTTGGTTTGATGGGGTTTTCAACCTTTTTCTTTTTAGATTTCTGCTTGATTTGCTTAGAAAAAGGTTTTGTATTTTGTTTAGGTTTAAGAGGAGGAGTTTCAACATTTTTTAAACGTGCATTACAACTCTGCACTTGTCTAGCCAATAGTTGAAATTGACTTTCTAACCTTAACAAAATTGATTCTTCATTAGACACCTGAGCCTTACCTGAATCTGAGGTAGATGGCTCAATGGGTAAGATGTTTTTCTTCTTTTTTAGGTCTTTAGGAACCTTAGATGAAGTCTGAGGGGATGGCTTTTTGGATTTAGCCTTCCTTTCTGAAACAGTTGTCTGAGTTGTTTCAGATTTACCCTCAGATTGTTCCTGGGCTTTATTAGTTACAGTTTTCTGCTTGCCAACTTTAGGAAAAACAATTTCAGGCTTCATTTCCTTTGGAAGTGCATCTAAATCAGTGATTATGGATGCCAAATGAAGATCACCAGACTCATATGCTGCTCTTTGTGATGCAAAAGTATTTTTAATTGCAGCATCTGGCCTTGGTGCTTTCATCCAAGATTTAATAATTGCTTGTTCTTTTTCAAGGATAGATTTTAATTCTTCCTTTTCCAATTCTAAAGTAGCAACCATAGACTGATAACTTTTTAGAGCCAAATGAACATCCTTCAGTTCTTTCAGTCTGGCATGACTGGTGTTTAGTTCAGAAGCATTATTTTCAAACATTTTTAGGCTATCTGAACGCACTGTCTCAACAAATGAGATGTCAGCCTCTAAAAGAACCAAAAGGTCCAGTTTGTGTTCCTCATTCTTTTCAAAGCCAAAATTACTGACCTTTTTCATTACAATATCCACCCAGCAACCAGATTCAACATCGGATTTGACCAAATGACCTTGATCTTCTTGTGCCATGAAACACATGTCCCTAACTTCTTCTTCTTCATCAGATGATTCATCAGAATCTTCCCATTTTTCAGTTTTGGCAATCATACAACTGTTGCTTGAGTTGTCTTGTGCCAGAAGAGCCATATGTGCCTTTAACTTCTTGTATTTGGCCTTATAGCTGTCATCAGATTTCTGAAAAATAGAATGGTTAGGAGCAGATTGTGATGATAATGGTTGACTAGATCTGCATTCCTTCATGAAATGTCCTTTCTTGCCACATTTAAAGCATTCAAGATTAGACTTGTCAATAGAAGCGCTGGAAGCAAAAGGTTTGCCAGTTCGATTTGATTTGGCCTTAAAACGATTGAATGTTTTAGCCAGCATGGCAACCAGATCATCATTGTCATCCTCATTACAATCATGAGTAACATTACCAGAGACACCAGTTTTTAACATTTCATAAACCATCTTCTTCATCGAGTCAGAAATGTCACTCTCAGAAGATAGTAGAGCAGTACTATGTGGTTCAGAATACTGAACCATACCAGAACTGGTAGAAACATGATTCTTGGCATCCTGCTCAGCCAAAGCTCTCTCAGCTTTGTTCTCTTCAGTATATCTGAAGGCTCCATAAAGGGAAGCAAGAGTGTGACTGTGCAAAGTTTTGCCTTGTCTCAAGACCAAGATTAAATTTTCCCATTTAGAAGGTAAAATGTCACAAAATTTTTCCAACAAAATTTCTTTATCTTTGGTAACACCCAGGGCTTTCAGTTGATTTACCAGATTTGTAAATCTGATGTAAGTCTGAGTTAAAGTTTCCCCAGGGACTGCAAAGAAAGACTCATATCTTTTGTTTAAAGCAACTTTTCTTGTGACAATTGTCTCATTTGTGCCTTCAAACTATGTCATTAGTTCCTCCCACATTAATTTGGAATTTTCAAGTAAAACAAGAGTGGGCATAAGGGTTTCAGGAACTGCATATAAAATCATATTTTGTAACTTAGTGTCAAGGTCTACAAGTCTATGATCTTCCTCAGACCAAGATCCTTCTCCTTAGGTGACTGCCTAGGAGTCCCATCGGTATTTCTGACAACAGTAGAAGCATTCATGGGGACAAAGGGTCCTTCTTTTAAGATATCGGGTAAGTGTCTTTCAACACCAGCAATATACTTTAGCATGCATGCTTTCCACGTTTGAAAGTTTTCACTGTTCCCATCAAACTTGGGAACAGGATTATTTGGAAAGTGTACGTGTACATTATGCGATGGTATATTGTTGTTGATGATAGGGGGTGTAGGTGGTGTAGTGTTATTAGGGTCAGGACGTGAGATCAAAGGTTAAAGAATTGATATAATTCAACCTTGCTGCTCTGATACCAATTGTTAGTCCCAAATATAGATGATTAACTAAACCCGACTGGCAAGTACAACTGATCTTGATGGACAAGTTCAGTTTACGATCCAGATATGGATAACAAGAAACAATTGACTTAAGGTAAAATGCACGAACTAAATGGCAGAAACTATATAAAGATATATATAAGTATAATCAAGTATGTAGCATTGAGACACGTTGTTTTCTTTCTAATGTATTTGATTTGTTGATATATAAACAAATACAAGGATTGTTGCGGAACAAAGATAAACACCCAAGTGTAAGTATTTAAACAATCCCGAAAAAAACAAGTGATCTAAATAACTTGGAAATACTCGTAAGTTTACTTAGAGTATATCTCACAAGTTGCAATACTAAAGTTTCAAGCTCTTTGCAAGTTGTGAGAAGACTTTGTATTTATAGACCAAGTTCATGATGACATGGACAAGATCGTATAAAAGTGGTTGTGAGCATTTAAGGAATTAAACTTAATTCCTTACATGCTTGTACTAGGAAGAGTATATAAGTCAGTTGATGTGACTTATAGTACTACGTTCCAAACCTATACTTTTACCTTGTACCTTTTATTAATAGATAAATCTATTAACTGGGTAAAGGTATGTAAAGTAAAAAGTCTTCCTCGTAATCAGTGTAAAGTGTTGTATATACTTTATACTGAGATGCTTCAGTCTTCGATCTGGTAGAATCACTCTTTGCTCGCTTCTGAGATGATTCTCTTCTTCATACTTCAGTCTTTGACTTCAGAATGAATGCTTCAGATTTATCTTGATCTGAACTGAAGTGAAGCTTCAGTGAAGTAATTCTGATACGGCTCAGAATTCTGTACGAACGTTTTCACTGAACTTCAAGCTATTTCTGAACAAATTATACTTGGTCGATTTCCGACCTAACAAAATAAAATACTTGTTTGGCATACAACATATATCATTTTTCTCATATTTAACTTTATTAGATGTCATATAAATTTATAAATATTAATTTTCATTAAATATTATATAAGTAATAATATTGACTCAATTATGTTAACACACAATTTAAGTAGTTATTTTAAATTGTTACCTTTAATTCAATTTATTCAAAACTTTATATTGTTGACCACTTAGCTTATTCTTTTATTAATATGTATGTATATCAATTATTATGGATTACAATTCAACTACAAAGTGGAAAAAAAACATTATAAGGGTTTTTTAATACTTTTGTTATTAGATGAATGATGTCATATGTTATTGATTTTTTTTGTCATTCAATAAAGTTATATGATTTAGTTTAACTATAAGATTTTAATCTTATTAGTTCTTACCTCATTATCTTATTTAAAATTATTTGATAAGATTTTAATTACATAACCCGTACAACGTACGAGATTAATCTACTAAATATATAAATATGAATAGGTAATAAAACTGGTGGTGTATAGATAGTTCCCCTTACAAAAACATTAATGAAATACATGTTGTTAGCTAATAGTATAGTATTGTTAATAAGGATTGCATAACAACAACATTTAAAACTTTTATGTGGGACAGAATTTTAAAAATAGAAACTTAAAGGGTTAAAATGAAAAATGGTAAAAATTATTATGTGCTATAAGAACTTGTACATTTCACGCATAAAGCACTTGTACATTCATATAACTTTTAGTATATATATAATATGCGGATTTGATGGAATCAAAAGGTATATAATTTATCAAAATTCGTTTTTCATTGTTCAAATTTAAGGTTAAGTAATAAATGTTTTTTTATTCAGTTAATTATTTTATTTATGTAACCAATTTTTTTTATTCATGTATCCATAAGAATACACAAACACATTAACAACTATACAAAAATCAACAGTCGTATCATGCGCGGTAAAAAACCCTAGTAATATAATATATAGATAAATATTAGAATGACATATATATTAAATCTAAATATTAGTATTATTAAGAAACTTTAAATTATGAATTTTTTTATTCTATTTCAAGCAACATATCGTGTAAGAATAAAGTGTCGATCAAAAAAGCATTAATCCTGTTTTAATATATTGGTAGATAAGATCACGATAATTTACTTAAAATTGTTAATTCGCAAAAAATATATATATTTCCTACGCAATGGTCCAACAACATATTCAATTTCAAGTAATCACAAATTATTTATATAACTAAAGAAGATATATTATAAATTATGAAAGTATATAATCATAATATAAAAGTTTAAAAAGTTAGAAGTTATTTATGAAAAGTCCCAATAAAAATTCAAAAAAAGACTCATGCCTCTTTGTTCACTATGTGTGTGCCAGTTAGGCCCACCATTTAACATTGACCATAGCAGAAGGGCCAAATTTTCAAGGGTAGAAGGGGCAAATTTCGCCCCTTTTGAAGTAAGGTGTCAATAGACACATTCCATGGTGTCAATAGCATGCCCGATCATATTTATGTAAATCTTTGGTGCTGTAGAAACAAATTTTCTTATGTAAAGTTGAATATTAGAAGAGTTCGTAAAATTAAATTTATTTAGGGATATTGTTCAATTGTTGGTCTCTAAACCACAAAGCTACCCTCACTTAATCTCTTTATATAATTAAAAAAAGATAGTCTAGATCATATGTGGTTATTTTTTTCGTTTGACAAATCATCTAGTTAGGATAGAACCCATGATCTCCCGCATAGCACGAGTACAACATTAGCACTTGAACCACTATTGTTTTTGTTTATAAATTATGTTCTGCTAGAGCAAGTTTAAATTTTTGTCCTCTTTCCCCTTATCAGAATTTATTCCAAAAGTAAAACATATTGACAATTATTTTTGACAGAAACATATTTCACACCTTATTTTTAGGATCATGCTCTTAAAAGCTTTTAAAATAATAAAAATTATTGTGCTTTCTTATGGTAAACTAAAACACACATGTAAAACTTAATTATAAATGATCATGCATAATTAGTTATCATATTTAATTTTCTTTGATTCCGTGATTAGTTAAATTTTAGAGAAATTACATTTTTGGTCCCTCAAGTTGGCAGGATTTTCAGTTATTGCCCTTAAGTGAATTAATTACAGAAAAAACCCTAAAGCTGGTCAAATTTTTCACTTTACACTCTGTGACTAACAGCCGTCTATTAGGTCCGTTAAGTGAGGGACAGATTCGTCATTTCACCATTATCCCTTCTTCTTCTTCTTCCACACTCAAACACAAACCCAAATATTCTAAGTAATCACTCGGTAAATGACTTTTTGGCTTGAAAATTTTTCTAAGTAATCACCTCGGAAAAATAGGATTTGGTGATTTACTGAACTCGAGTTTGGTAAATGAATTTTTACAGACAACACGGTGGCCGGAAAAGTTAAACAATACGCCGGAAAAGTTAAATTAGCAATATCACTTTCTTTTCTTCGATTCAGAACACGAGACCGGTACGAAAAAGGTCAGAATGGAAGTCCGAACAAAACCTAACCAATAGATTTCTGATTTAACGATCGCCGGAAAATTTAGAGACTCGTCGGAAAACTATAAATGGAGATTACTCACACGTTTTTTAGAATCAGGACCCAAAACAAATTGTAATTAAGTTAGAATTAAATCGCGCAGAAACTCTAGCCAAAAGAAATCCGAATTACAGTTTGTCGGAAAAACTTGACTTCGCCAGAAAAGATTAACCGCCAACAAAAATCAACTGATCAAAAAATGGAAACCATCATCATGATCAGAATTCGACCGTGATTAAAACTTGATGAATTTCAAATTGATTTGACGAAAAATGACGACGAGATCTATGAAAGAAGTTACGAAAAACTTGATAAATCTGGGTTTTTGTTTGAGTGTGGAAGAAGAAGAAGAAGGGATCATGGTGAAATGACGAATCTGCCCCTCACTTAACGAACCTAATATACGGTTGTTAGTCACAGAGTGAGAAGTAAAAAAATTGACCAACTTCAGGGTTTTTTCTGTAATTAATTCATTTAAGAGCAATAACTCAAAATCCTGCCAACTTAAAGGACCAAAAATATAATTTTCTCCAAATTTTACTTTTGATATATAGTAATGCGAAAGTCATTAAACCATCTTTAATCTTAATATATACTAAAAGACAATTGACCTAACCTTAATTGATCAATCACAGCTCTCAATTTCTTAAATTAATTAAATCAACACATGTCTAAATTAATTTACACTTTTTGGTTTTCCATCATCAATTTACACTTTTAACCCAATTTAAAAATAATTAATACTTTATTTCATAATGTCTATCTAATAACAAAATATAGCTAAAACTTAGGGAGGTTACATATTTATATCAATATTTTATTTTATTGATCTAAGAATTAGTATATGAAACAAAACACGAAATCATTAAAACCCCGAACCAACTGCTACTATTGTTCTTAACAATCAAAGTTAAGATATTGCTTTTCTGGAAGAGTTTGTATAAAAGAAACCCTGTTACACCATCCAACCTTGATATGATTTATCATTCAGTATTTACATGTAAATATCTCAATTCCTTTTAAGTATATTTTTACATGTAACGTATAAGTATTTTTTTTTGTTTCATATACTAATTCTTATATTAATAATGTTGTAAAACCCGTGTATATGACACGGGTCTAAAATCTAGTCTATACTATCTAATAAAGAGAAAGACATTTTTTTCTTCTTTAAACAATTCAGTCTTTGAATTACCCTTTTTACCCCTAACCTTTTAACACATGTATCATAAACCCTAAAACACCCCTTACATAAAACCAAACATCTTCACACATACCTTTACAATAATAACCAAACCGTTAATGTCACCATCACCCTTCGTCGCCGCTTTGCCGCCGCATTGCGCGGGTACCCTTCTCGTTGTGAATGAAATCAAAGGTGAAATAAAGTTGAGGGATTAATGATCTTTATAAGAAGTAAAGGTGAAAAGGAATAAGCAAAATGGTTCACCGCGGTTGAAAATGGATAATGGGCTCCGTTCTTTTACTTGTTTTGTTTTTGTTAGTTTGTTTGGTTATATTTTAAGGTATCATGAGATCTTAAATTTAAAGATAAAAGAAATAAGGAAAAAGAAATTTCTGATAATAAGAAAATAGACGTTTGCTCGCACGATGCATCGATAATGGTGGTAGCAAAGACGACACTGGTGACGGCGATGTGCGGCGGTGGTGATTGTAAAATTAATTGACATATGACTAGTAGGTGATAAAAGCATGGAAGTAAAAGTTTATCTACATCTATTGAATATGTACCGCATGAAACAGATATCCATCGAGTCGAAGTATTCACCGCTCCAAATTAAGCAAATATTAATGCACATAAAAACATTGATATTTTTTTCGTGCGTGTGAAAATGACTTGTTGATTCACCTAAAATGACATTCTAACCCTCAACAAATCCTTTTTATTCCCCAACATCATCTCTCCTCATTATTCCAAATCTCTTTCTCTTTCTCTCTAATAAAAAAAAAAACATACACCTATGGAATCTCAAAATCGTTGCTCAGTTATCATCATCGGTGCAGGAATTTCCGGTAATTAATCATCAAACATAAAAAGATATATCAATATTTCTTTTAATCAAATTACATACATTTGTATATATATTTACGAAATATGTATATGTATATTTGTATAGGGATATCGGCCGCAAAAATTTTAGCCAAGAACGGTGTAGAGGACATTTTGATTCTAGAAGCGTCTGATAGCATCGGAGGAAGGATTAAAAAACAAGATTTTGGTAACGTATCGGTCGAGCTTGGTGCCGGGTGGATTGCGGGTGTGGGTGGAAAACAATCCAATCCGGTTTGGGACCTTGCGGTTCAATCCAATCTTCGTACATGTTTTTCGGATTATAGTAATGCTCGTTACAACATTTACGATAAAAGGTACAATATGACATTCGTTAATTAGAAAATGTTACACAGACTGAAAATACGTATATATAACATTTTCTTTGTAGTGTGTTGAATTAGGCAACACACAAGTATTACACTTAGTTTTTTCCTTTTCTCGTATTCTATCTACTTATGTCGTACCATATGATGAAAATTGACATATACTCCGTATCATTTAAATCATTTATTTATATCAAATAATCTTTTATATATAGTTACTAGTAATATTGCATAATTTTAGTTTTTTTTTTTTCCTTTTCTCGTATTCTATCTACTTATGTCGTACCATATGATGAAAATTGACATATACTCCGTATCATTTAAATCATTTATTTATATCAAATAATCTTTTATATATAGTTACTAGTAATATTGCATAATTTTAGTTTTTTTTTTTTTTTCTGAACGGCTGTTTTATTCTTAATATATCTATTGTGCCGGTGGAAAAAATTCAAATATACATAACAAAATCGTTACATCGAAATATAATGTTACATGATGTGTTGGCAGTGGGAAGATATTTCCGAGTAGGGTGGCTGGAGACACGTATAAGAAGGCGGTTGAGATGGCGATTGAGAAGCTACGTACAGATCAGGAAAGCCTTCTATCATCGGCTCATCATGTATCCGAACTTTCCACGTAAGTCCTCTTAATTATAATCTACATATTGCTTTCACGCACACACGTACATAAATGTTAGACATACACTACGCACAACGTGTGCTTTTTTGACTTTCTTTGGTAGCTTCTATATATCTCTTTTTTTTTCTTCTCATACTTCTCTTTCTTTATCTATATCTATACTACGGAGTACATTAGTTGATAATCTCAAAACATTTAGTCTATTTTGTTCACTAATTTATATGTTCTCACGTAATATATCTATAATATCTTAAAGACTACATGCACTACCCTTTTTATATCAATTACATTTAAATTAATAACTACCAATGTCACCGTTACCGCCGCCACACCATTAAATCCTACGGACATGTGACTAGTATATAGTATTAAGAATTTCTATCTGTTTTTTTAAACTTTTGTGTATATGAAGTTAATTTTAATTAATTGTTGATTTGCTTACCAATTTGTCCTTTTTTTGCTTTAGTAAACCAGAAACACCTATTGAGTTGGCAATTGATTTTATTCTTCATGATTTCGAAATGGCTGGTTAGTATCCTAGCCACTCTTTTTCTTTTTTTCTTTTTACTTATGGTTTATGAATATTATTTCCGTTTAATTTAGATAAATATTTATATACAAACAAAAAATTTATTCAATTATTAAAAAGGTTGATGGAGCCAATATAGGATTAGAGATTCTTGTTTACTGAGGTGAAGTTCAGAATTTAATTTCTGACATAAATATATTTAAGATTATTCGGGTTATTTTAAACTAAAAGTAGATTCATTAATAATGTTTTTTAACGTACAGAATAAAAAAGTTGATGGAATGTGATACTTTGACACTAATGAGTAATTTCTGATACTTTGACTTAGTTCCTTTTTATACTAGCTTGAAAGTCAAGTTTAAGTTGTGAACTACTGTATTACATAATCATACGTGAAGAACTAATACATAATCGTGAAACTTTTAATATAATTGTTTTTTAGAAATAATATGTCATGATAGGATGAATGACTAACCTATATTATTATAACAAATTAAGAATGTTCGTGGATCGACTGTATTAGATTGATTAGTGGAAAGATAAACTATTAGATTATTATAAATATAAATTTGTTGTAACAAGACTCTCCTATCTCATATTCCATTTCCATTTGGGCATTAGCTCGCAGTTTTTGAAGGCTTTTGCAACTTTTTGGAAGCATATACATTTTGAAACATATTATATAGCTAAACTAGAACGAAAACATGCACTTTGAGAAAAACAAATATATCTCACCACATGCATGGGTAATAAAATATATGAAATGTCGTGTTGTGTTACTTCAAGTAGTCATGCTATCTTATTATATTCGGATTTTTTAACTTGCGTGTTAAGAACATACACAAAAAAAAAAAAAAAACCAATAATTTTCAGTTTAAGTGGTTGAGCTGAGGCACCCATAACAATAATGGGGAGGTTTTAGGTACGTTTATCAAGTCCCCACATAGAATGACACAAGTTAGAAAATCCCTATTATGTCAACGAATTTATAAAATTTTGACGGTTTATTAAATCTTTATCATGTAGAGGTCGAACCAATTTCGACATACGTGGATTTTGGGGAGAGGGAGTTTTTAGTGGCGGATCCAAGAGGTTACGAGTATTTACTATACAAGATGGCGGAAGAATTCTTATTTACATCGGATGGCAAAATCCTAGACAATCGTCTAAAACTAAACACGGTTGGTAGATACGTACTGCTGATCATTTTAGATTTGAGAGTTGTGTTTCGTATTATATGCCAATTAGTTCTTTGTTTTATTAGCCAGCATATATACAGCAAGTATTCTTCTGTCCATTTTAAACGTGAAGGACAGATATGCCATAAAGTGCCTAAATTTATTTAGGAAAAAGTTCATTTGATGGATCAATTTGGAAGATATATAAACATTCACATAGTAGGGTGTGGCTAAATTTATTTAGGAAAAAGTATAACAATTTTACTAGAAACGTTGAATTATGCTTTTTTTTTAAGGTAGCGCGGTTCAATATATACCGGGTTACCTTAAAAACAGTATAGATTTAGCTGTGTCACATATCGAGTGCTTTTGAAAGACAACTAATTTGGTTGCACTTATAAAACGCACATACATATAGGTGGAGATCTACTTCATAGAATTATAAAACATTTCTTGAAAAGAGCTTTTCCCAGTGCTCTATGCACGGTTATGAAAATATGCTAAAATTTAATCAGATTTCACATTTTTCTATAGACTTATTAGTTTGCACCACAATTTAATATATAGTTGTTACGCTCAAGTTATTCTATGCACAAAACTCATGATCTAGCATTGTTTGACTTTGTATAAAGAATCCATGGTGTCCATCTTCTTAAATTACCATGTTTTATAGACAAGTGGTATGTGTTCATTAACTAAAAGATTGTGGATTCAAATCCCGTTATAAATAAATATGTTAGGACGTGTGATGTTGATATTTAAAAAAAAAAACAAACTATATGTTTTCATAAATGCAGGTTGTTCGAGAAATACAACACTCGAGGGATGGCGTTACAGTTATAACAGAGGACGGTTCTGTTTACGAAGCCAACTACGTTATCTTGTCAGTTAGTATCGGTGTTCTTCAAAGCCAACTCATTTCTTTCGAACCCTACTTGCCTGTGAGAATCCTTCACTCTCTACCTCCAATTATTTGTGACATAAGACTTATTTGCGCTGTATATAGCTAGCTTGGTGTCTCTAGCTTGTGTATTCGTGTGATGATATCTTATTATAATTGACCCGAAACAACCTCTATAATATTCTAATCAAGTGCAACCCCAAGCCATGTGGTTTACTTGTACGTGCATTAGATCTACATTTAATAATAGGACAGAATCATTAAGAAAACAGAAAAATAGAAGGCATATGTATAATTTCATTGCACAATCGGGCTATATGATATGCATATATAAGTTAATGCCATGAATTCGACATCATCTACTAAATGTATATATAGGGTGCCATTTGATCTTACATATGGCACATGCCTATGGCAAAGCTACAAGACATACTATATAGGGATCAAAATTTGTGGCCACCACCTAGTATATATGTTCCAAATCTTTATCACATTTTGCAAGCTACCATTTTTCATTTTGTTGTCCTTATTAGCTATCTAGGTGCTTTCAATATCTACAATGATTTAGTAAAGAGTTCCACATCTTTTAGCTAGATTCATCTCTTCTAACGGATTTTTTAGTAACGGGGCCAGAATTGAATAGCACATATTATTTGACACTAACCTTGTATCCATGCATAGTAAACAACTACATTGATACGATTCTTAGCGGTTTTTAAGGATTTTCAGTAAGAGTTTTTGAAACTTTTAGTAGCTTTCATTTATCATTAAGGATGTGTTTGATAAAGTAGAATGATTTAGCGCTGAATGATTCAAATCACTGAATGGTTCAATAACTCTGAATGAATATGGTCCTGGACGATAAATATTGTTTGATAAAGCTTATCTAGATAATATAAAATTACCACATTACCCTTCAATCGAATAACATAAATGATACAACTTAAAAGTAAAATACAAAGTACAAACATTAACCTGAAAATTTGCATAAAAATCTCAACATCTTCAACAATATGATATATCATAAAATCATCAATCTAGTCGGATATATCATCAATACCATCAACACAGTTTGAAATATCATCAACAATTCAATTTATTATTAACACCAAAGTTTTTGCAAATACTTATAATAATGACAGCATAACTTATGCCTGGAAATAGTTTTCATACACAAAAAAAAACCATTCACCATTGCACTTTACATTATATCATTCTAAAAAAGAAAAAAAAATGATAAAACCACAAAAGGTTTATTTACAGACTTTGGAGCTTCATATCGCCAGTTCACCACTTGCTGATGATTTTGAAGAATTTCTATTTTCAATGTTTATTATTATATTATAATAATAAAAGATCGTCTCCTTCCATTGTCATCAACCATCACCTGTCCTTCATTATAATAACTATTATTATTATTATTCTTTTTATCTTTTTCAAAAATTGAAAAGCCTGACTTTGAATTAGATATAGCTTCAAAATTTTCTGTTCTTGTAGGGTTTGAAAGGGGATTATTCTTTTTTTTCCTTCTTATTATTGTAACTATAAAGAATAAAATTTGATGGTTGTAAATCGAGGATTAAGTCAAGAAAGAAAGAACAGGGGAGATGAAAGGAGAAGAATTTTACCTAATATGAAATCATGATTAACAAAATGTCATGGACAGATTGTGGTAGACGAAGTGGGAAGAAAAAAGAAGATGTAAAGAAGGGCATTAAGGTCAAGTATGATTGCTGAATGGGTCAGGAGGTGTTTAAAGCATGAACCATTCAGTATAATCTAACTTTCGTTCAGCACCATTATGTCATTCAGAAGGGAAAAACAAATGCTGACCGAATCAAACACAGCCTAAGTTTTACAGATGCAACTTTATAAGCTTCATTGCTAAGAGAATATCCCTAAAGTTTAGAGTTAGCAATATTGACGGGTATCCCTTGTTTTTTAACACATGGCACCAATAAAGAACACAATGTTTAATAAAGAAATTTATGGGTTAAACGAATATGTAGCTCGGGCTACCCCTATCTTCAATATAGTTCCGCCCCTGAGATTTTTTATTTCTCGGGCCATATCCCAGCGGCGTCCTTACTGAGTCAGTTCTAGCATTTTAGTGTTTATTTTAATCAACACATTAGAGTAAGAGTGGTTAGGCATCATGGGCCATGTATTAGTTGGAATGTGCAACTAATTTGTTTCTATAGAATGATAGGGATACCTTTGTCAAATTTAATGTTCCACAGCATTCCCCTAATATGCTGGTTTTACTACAATCCATCCAATGGAAAGCGATATTGCTTGTCGACATTAGGTATAAGAGTTACATATTAGTTTTTTATCTTTAGATTATTCTTTGCATGGCAGCTTGGGTTATCTCAATTGCTTTAAGGACCCATGATGAAGTTATAAAATATGATGTTATCGGTTAGAGAATTTGCATAATAATACTTGATTATATCAAAGCTTATACACATTTTTCGCTTATTTGCTTAGAGATCTTCTTAAAGTAATGCAAAAAACAGACTTGGAATTTTCATTTTTTTGTTTCAGCGCACATATAAGTAGGGGTTAAAAATATAAACTTAGAAACTTTATCCTGAGACACGACACCACCATAATGACAATTGTATAAGTTCATGGACTTGTAATGAAAAAAAAAGGATGTTCTCAAGGTGTTTATGGTACCATGGTTACAAAGTGAGTAATTTATTTATCCTTGAATATGACTTTCTGTCAAGTAAACTTTCTTGAGCACATAATGTCTATCGACTTAAAAATACTAACCAGTTTGTTTTAATGAAAACAGAGATGGAAAACAGAGGCCATTAAGAAATGTGATATCATGGTGTACACAAAAATCTTCTTGAAGTTTCCAAGTAAATTTTGGCCATGTGGTCCCGGAAAAGAGTTCTTTATCTATGCCCATGAACGAAGAGGCTACTACACATTTTGGCAGGTACGTTGGATATAATCTCTATTTGTAGCTATCAATTAGCCCACATTTGCCATTTATTTATAGTATAGTTTATTGCAACTTATTTAAGATATTTTTGGTAAAACTAACTAACAGATTTGATTACCTAATGAATCTGTCTTCTTGTGTAAGATGAAGTTCAATAGAACCCAAGTGAGTCAATTGGCTTCTAGTGGAGTCATATAGATGAGTTCACCATGATGCACTATATCCACTGTCTTATATTCAAATAACATATTTAAAAAACATAGTAGTAACACATAATGTTAAGATTGTTACAACTTACAAGTTATTAAATATGTAACAACTTCACAATCGTTATGACTCATTATTAGCAGATAACCCGAACATGACCACGTACCAAGGCCGGGCCCGCTTGAGCCGGTCTTTGACCCGTGCTCATCTCTACTACATACTCTACTTTTCTACAATACGTGTTGTAACTTCAAAACATCATATACGAGTTCAAAATATACTACACATATTCAACCAAAATACACGAGACATTGATAAAGTATGACCTGTCATTATCGAATTGAATTAACGAACTTAAAGGAGCTTTTATCAAACGACTAAAACAAATATCTTTATTAATGATCAAGTCATTTGGTATACATTTTGAATACCAGTAGTTTAACATATGGACTGAAAATGGTTTCTACTTGAACAATGAACAGCATATGGAGAATGCATACCCGGGGTCAAACATTCTGGTTGTGACATTGACAAACGGAGAATCCATACGAGTCGAATCTCAATCAGACCAAGAAACAATGAGAGAAGCAATGGAAGTCCTTAGGAGCATGTTCGGTCCTGACATTCCGGAAGCTACAGACATACTCGTGCCACGCTGGTACAACAATCGCTTCCAGTGTGGCAGTTACAGCAACTACCCGATCTATGCTAATTCTCAACTCGTTGAAAACATTAAGGTACATCATCCTGCCATATACTTTTCTTATGTTATCATTAGAACGTTTTAAATTGATTACAATACCTGCAATCGTGGCAGTTAAGTTTTATTGTGATTTCTTGTTAGGCTCCTGTTGGGCGTATTTATTTCACGGGGGAGCATACTAGCGAAAAGTTTAATGGCTATGTACATGGTGGCTACCTAGCCGGTAAGTTGTGATTAATGTTGTAGTTTTTTAAGGCGAAATTGCATCTAACATAGTTTGCTCATATACCTATTTAAGTTACTATGATGTTTTCTAGCTAAAATCATCAAGATGTTGTGTCGAGATTGAAACTGAAAACGGTTCACATATCTAACATCTAAATCTTTTGAACGGCGTTCTTATGAACAGGTATAGACACAGGAAAAGCTTTGTTGGAAGACATGAATTCCGAGAAAGATTTAGAAACAAATAGTGAATCCATTTTACAACCATTACTAGCACTAACATTGTCACAAACAGAAGCAGTGGCCGCAGGTCTTAAAAAATGCGATATTCACAGGCAGATCTTTCATGTTAATAGCAAAAGGGGTCTTCCTGAGGCCATCTTATGACTACAAAAACCATCAGCCAAAGATACAAGACGTGATATTGAAACACCGGGTTTTGGCAGTGGGCGAACATTGAGAAGTTGCAAAGCGGGGCAGACGTTGTTAATCCAATGACACCGGGTGGCAAAAATGAAAATTGATGATAGATCGGCAAAGGATGGGGATGGCACTAGCACCGGGTACATAATAGTGAGGTCCATTGATTTGTAGGTGATATATGAAAGGAACTTTTTGAACATTGTGATCTCTTGGTTCGAATTGACATACAAATGTTCCATTTTTTCAAGTCATATTAGATAAATGGCAATTGCATAATCTAAACAATTATTGAACAAAATCATGTTATTAGAACAAAAAAACAACAACGTTGAATATCAATTAGCTTGAAGGTTTGCCTCTGTTAGTGTTAGTTTATTTAGTACTCGAATTATTTAGGGGTTAAAATGGGCTTTTAGCCTTTACCATTTCAAACTTTTGGTTCATGGTCATCTGCATATATACAAAGTCCACAACCGCGCGACTCTAATAGCAGTCAGTAGTGTACGATAATCTTAAAAAGATACAGTAGTTGTCATAATCTCAATACCAATCGGAACTTTTAAAAATAAAAAAATAAAAATAACCAACCAGATGCTTTAGTATATTAAAAGTGTTTTAAAGTTAAATGAAAAATATTATTATACACGAAAAAACAATTTTAATAATTTTAACATTATATTTGAGTGTGGTTTTAGGGTAGTATATTGATGTACAATTTAGTTGGGAGTAATTTAGCACATATACAACCTGTATAGTAGTTTAATACTATTAAAAGTATCATTATTGTGAATGGATAATTGTTGTAGTAAGAATATCATTACCTTGTAATAAAAATGCACCTGTTGGATCATTCATTGAAATTGAATAGAGAACGGGTACATGACTACTTGTAAATAAATATAAATACAGCTAGCATAGATTAATTAATCAATTGAAGGTGATATAAATGATTTTCAAATAATTTGCTCTTACGTGAGAAGGCCCATGTATACAATCCATATTAACTAATTCTTGTTTTAGTTAGGCTGCTCTGTTTGGAGTACTATATGACATTTTGTTACATTTGTAAGGTGTTTCCCTTTGTTGATCGGTGGTTTTAAAAGGAAAATTGTCGAAAACCTATATTTAAAAAAAGAAATAATAATAACAATAACAATAGAAAAAATGAAGACACTGTCTTATTTATATAATTCCAAACTGTCTTATTACTTATGTAATTCCAAACTATATTTAGTTATATATAAGTACATTTATCTATTTGTCCCCATTGATGAACAAAGACAGTGCCTTGAACAGATTCACAGCATTTTCACAAAATGGTGTGAATAAATGAAAAGCATGCCCCTCTCCTTTGGCTTCAAGCATGTCTACTTGTCCATCCCATTCACTCTTTCTCAAATCTTCATAATACTTCCATCCTCTATCCCTTAACAAATCCTTTTCAGCCACACAAACAAGCACCCGTTTGCAACCCAATTTCGAAAGATTAGGATCTAAACCCGGGTTAATTATCGGGTCATCCAACCCATTAGCCAACGGGTATGCAACCCGCCACAAATTCCCTAGCAAGTTTGTTTGTGTCACGTCAGCAGTAACCTCGTCACCAATTAATGTTTCTCCCCAAAAATACGGATGGATCAACACAATCCCACCAAGCTTGATTCTATCTTGATCAAATGTATCGACCGCTTTTTCTAATCCAAGCCGCATCCCCAAATGATGACATATAGTAGCACCAGCACTTTCACCACCACAAAAAACATTTTTAAAATCAGCATGCTCATTAAGCCATGGCTCATTACCAGCTCCACTTGCATGAGAATCAACCCATTTGAAGGCAGTCCAAGAATCATCAAATGGAGCTGGAAACGTATACTCGGGGGCATTTCTATAATCAATAGAAACTACAATAATATTTGCTTCCAATGCAAGTTTATTCAAAAAAGGCTGAAAAAAGGCACTGGAGGCGGTTCCAGCAACGAAACCGCCTCCATGAAAGTAAATTAGTACCGGGACTTTTTGCTTCTCATCAGCAATTGTCCCGGGCAAGTATATCCTTGCAGATAAGCAGGTTTCTTGTGATACTAGAATATCTTTGGAGCAAACACCAGTAGATTGATCAGTGCCCGGAGGAAGGACCTCTTCTCCAACGAGCCGTTCGATCCGACCATTTTTGTGGATTAATATAAAGGGGGAGAGGTCATGAAGTATCTCTGAAGGGTTAGGTAAAGGAATTGGGGCAAAGGAGAAAGACATATGTCTAGTTTGAGATTAAAGAGTGTGTGTTGAGTTTTTGACATAAAAATGCATTATATTATGTGTTTTAAAGCCAAAGTATTTATTTACTCTATTATTACTTTTCTTATAATAAAACGCCAGTCATTGTACGTTAATTATTTTGACTCCAATTACTTTCTTATTTGACCATCTCCGATGCCCGCCTTGGACATCGTCTCGGGCAACGTCGTGAACACGCTGGGCTTTATGCTGGGCCTGGGCGTGATAGGCGGATCGGCGTGGAGGCCTTAATGGGGTCGAGTGGGTTTTATCGAAACCTTTATTTATTTATTTTTTATGTCGGAGTTTTTATGTCTAACTAGATTTTCATAAAAAATTAATGTAGTTTTTTCCAATCGTAAAAGGCTGTCTCTTTTCTTCCTAAAAAACTACAACAACCTTTAATTTTTTTATTAATATATTTATTTCATGTACCATTACACAACTAAATTTCGTTCATCTTAACATCATGTTTTTCAATTCCAGTTAACCTTAAAAATCGTTTGAGGTGTTGTATGATGATTCTGATGACCGTAATAAGTTTATTTGCGTTATTTGACAACGTATGATACATTGACTAGCTTTGGGAACCAGTTTTTTATTTTAAGTTTCTTTAATTAATGTAATATTTGTTAATTAGTTTTCGTCTAATGTTTTTCATGAATAAGTAATGGCTTTTTATTCAATAAATAGTGTTTCTTTAACTTAAAGTAATGTGTTTTTTAGATTAATGTAATTTTTGTTAATTAATGTCCTTTGTAATGTTAATTTTATAATTAAAAAATGTCACTAATCAATTTTATACATAAAAGGTTAAAACATTATCAGTGTGTTTTTCTACCGTGATGGTTTTACCTTTACGATGGTTTACGGGTTTTTTTTGTTTTGTTTTAAATATATTAGTGATACTTTTATTACGACGAGAGTAAGTACCCGCGCGTTGCGGCGGTGAGATGGTGGGGGTGATAGGTCATAAAGTGTGATAGGTCATAGAGTGTGATAGCCAAATGCCTTAACCGTACGGGTTCCGCCCTCGGATTTAAAAATTCGTCGAAAGTATATCGAATGACATCTCTAATGAAAGAGCATGAAATTTTAAGAACACCCATATAATTTTTATAATTTATCGATGTACGGTTTGTGAGATAAAAGATTTTGAATGAATTGGAAGAATAAATGATTTATGGAGGAGAGAGAAAAAAGATGATTGGTTGAGATTTGAGGAGAGAGAAATGATGTTTGGTAAATATGAATTGATAGAATGGGTATTTTGGGGAAGTAAATGTTGAAACTTAAAATGTTAGACATAGGGAATCTGCTTTATAATATACGAGAGCAAGTACCCGCGCGTTGCGGCGGTAAGATAGTGAGGGTGATAGGTCATAGAGTGTGATATGTTATAGGAGATGATATGTCATAAAGTGTCATAACCAAATGCCTTAGCCGTACGGGCTCCGCCCTCGGATTTAAAAATTCGTCGAAAGTATATCGAATGACATCTCTAATGAAAGAGCATGAAATTTTAAGAACACCCATATAATTTTTATAATTTATCGATGTACGGTTTTTGAGATAAAAGATTTTGAATGAATTAGAGGAACAAAATGATTTATGGAGGAGAGAAAAAAAATGAGTGGTTGAGATTTGAAGAAAGAGAAAAAAATAAGTGGTTGAGATGAATGTTGAATGTTGAAAAATAGAAATTTGAAAGGAAATTTGCTTTATAATATAGTATAGATATAGAATAGATATAGATAAAGTATTATGATTATTATATATACATATATATATATATATATATATATATATATATATATATATTAATTAAGCAATTAGCCTTTTCTTAATTGATGATGTATCGTTATAATTAAGACTTTGGGGTGTATTGTTCCTTTCGATTTTGATAGTACTCCTAATCTAATAATTGGATGGGCTCTACTTCTATTGATATATGTTAACTAGAGCGGTACCAACGTGTTGTGACGACGGTGTAGGTGGCGGGTGATGGTGGCAATTTCATAAATGAATTGGAATTTCATACTCGAAATGAGAATGTCTAATACTCTAATAAATAGTTTGTATTTTACAATCTCGATGCTAGCATAGAATATATAAGTTGTCCATAAATTGTAATATTAAACTGGCTTCTGGGAATGTCTAATACTCTAATGCCTAATAGAACATATTCATAATACGTTACCTGTTTGGGACAAGAATAAAAACGTCTTTCTGGATTCTTATCTGTCCATGATGTACGGATTATAGCTTCCTTACCACACGAACAAAATACCATGATCTGGTTCTTCGTGTTTATACAGTGAAAGAAAAAGAGAGAGAACTTTGATGTATTTGTATGAAAAATAAGAAAAGGGGATTGATTTTGTTATATAAAGTAAGAGAAAATGATACGTACTGCAGACTTTACCTAAGCTTAGGTACTGCCACTTTAAAAAAAGTTACAAATTAAACCTTTGAATTTGATAAACATACATAGCCCCCTTGAATTTTACATAACCCCCTGAATTTTACATAATCCCCCCTGCTTTACTTAAGATAGGTACTGCATGCTTTACCTAACCTTTCCCCATAAAGAAAAGGAGAGAGATACAAAAAAAAAGGGTGGCAAAAGTCATAATTGCCCTCACGAGTTATCCACGTGCGAGGGCTAACGGATTGAAGCAAACGGACGTTTACGTAAAGGACTGTATGTGACCCTTATCCTCCCCAAAAGGACTGCCAGTGTCATTTCAGATAGTTAAGGATGAAACTTGATCATTAGGGTAAACCACAAGGACGACTTGGGCCGTTTACTCTAGTTTAGGGTTTGAAGCCTAAACTTAAATCCTTTACAATACCTCGTGCATGCAACTTAAATCCGCCGCTTCCACTCCAATCTTTTCAATTTTATGAAAGTCTTTCACTCCCAAACAAATATGATTAAAAAATCAAACATACAAAAAAGAGCCACTGAATTTCCATATAACCATACGAAAGAAAAAATTCAAGGCAACCCATGTCTGGTTTTCAAGTTGCCGACGTTGAATGATAAGGATGAAAACCGGTGACCAAAAAACCGGCTTTAAAAGGAAAAAGATGAACTTCGGTGTCTGTAAGGCCGGTTTTAAATCCAACATAGCCACCTGGGCATGAAGACAATCCACATAATGTTAAACCGGTTTCAAAGACACCGGCCTTCAATTAGTTGTACAAAGCCGGCATTGTCAATGCCGTTTTTCATAGTTTAACAAAACTTTCAACAGAAATTCGCATAAACACCATATGACTCGAAAATCTTCTCATCCATCCAATTTTTTCGACCCGTCACATCCGCCACAACTTTCACCAATCTGATTATATTATGACAAAAAGTTACCATACATGACAGATCCGGCCAAACGGAAGAATTTGATGGATGTACAAGTGTATAAATACATCCTAGTAAAACGAAAACATGAAAACATACCAAAAATTAAGTCTTGGTTAGTTAAAACGCAATGTTTTAAAAACCGTTATTTTAGTCATACCGGTGTGGAACATTTTTTGGTATTACCGATTTATCGGTGTTACCGGAAATACCGGCTGGTACGTCTATTTTAATTTAATTTATTTTTCTATAAAAATTCTACAATACTTGTTACAATTTAACGAAAATAGTCAAAATACAATTATAATTCACTTAAATATAATATAAAATAGGTATTTCATAACAAAATATAAGTTTTAAAGTTCACAAATAACAAAAAATAACATTAAAATATCATAAAAATATTTTTTTTAAAAATTCGAAAAAATAATGAAAATGCCGGAAATACCGGAACGTAATACGGAAAATACCGGAAAATACCGGGAATACCGGAAATACCGGCCGGTATTGAATAGTAAAAATACCGGAAAAATACCGGGCTTAAAATACCGGAATACCCTCTGGTACCGGTAATACCGGTAATACCGGCCGGTATATACCGGTATTTAAAACATTGTTAAAACGGTTTTTTACCTTTTCAACCGTCCATATATAATTTATTTTTTTTTATTTTTTAAAAAAGAAACAAAATAACATTAAAACCCAAACTTAAAAGCAGAAAATTAGATATATATCTACCAATAAACTAAAACAGGATTGTGATATTCTTGAAACGACATGTGGCGTAATCCTTGATCGACATGTGTCCTTTTAATTTATTTATTTTTTAAATACGTATATTTAATTAAAGAATCCTAATCTCATTATGTTTCTAATTAAAATTAATTAAATTAGTGAATACTAGATTTTAGACCCGTGTCCAACACTGGACACAGGGTTTACGATATTATCAATATTAGATCTTCATACATTTAAGTTATAAACGCTTATAATTTTGAAGATATACGGTTCTAAGTGTTATATTTTGCAAGTTGTGGTACAATAATCATAGGTTCGTCACTGTCATTATTAGCCGAGACATATTGATGGAATTGTTTGTTGTAGTCATTCCACAAGGCACATGCTATAATAATTTCTCTATTAATCAGTTGTACTCATAATGTGATATTATTAGGAAAGATAATTAAGAATTAAAATATAAACATACTTGTGATGTTGTACTTGACATTCAATTATATGTATTTGGTCACGTTGCGGACCCATAACACGCATAGGTTTATTTTCAATCACCTGTCCTATAATAATTAGATAACAATTAGGATTGTTTTTATATTCTTTGATAACAATTAGGACTCTTGATTTGAGTGACAACTGTAACTTTAAACATTAATACGCAAAACTAATATATAAAAAAGGAGAAAATTATGTACCTTTTTGATTGAGAGATAGAATAAATCTTGAATGGAGTTCATATTGATTTGGATTTAGTATTTAAGTAACCCTTGTTGTAAATCGTGTTTTGTTCTGTGATCGTCTCATGTTCTGTGATTCCTATTGTGTTTAGGATAATGATGTTGTATATCGTCATCTGTTATTATGTTTGGATATGTATCTAGAGTTCAAATTGTGTTTATATTAAATATTAAACTAAATATTAATATTATAATTTATAAAAATCTAATCTAATATTTGTTAATAAGTCATTAGGTTTTGACATAAATTTTTGTAGACAATATTGCATATGTTGAAATTATTATAATTAATTAAATGATTGTAGGTTTTAAAAAGTTCTCTTAAGTTGATGGCTAAAAATAAATATAACTTAATATTCAGGACTAAAAAGTGTAAATTATTGATGGAAAACATTTGTTGAATTTTTTTAATTAATTAAATGATTGTAAGTTTTAAAAATTCTCTCAAGTTGATGGCTAAAAATAAATATAACTTAATATTCAGGACTAAAAAGTGTAAATTATTGATGGAAAACATTTGTTGAATTTTTTTAATTAATTAAATGATTGTAAGTTTTAAAAATTCTCTCAAGTTGATGGCTAAAAATAAATATAAATTAAGTATTTAAGGCTAAAAAGTGTAAATTATTAATGGAAAACAAAAAAGTGTAAATTAATGAGACTTTTTCTACAAATTAATATTAATACTAATATAAATGATTATTAGGATTTTTAATTTGTAGTTAATCTAAATGATGACATAAGCGAGAATCAATTTGATGAAATTGAGCGATTTGATTGGTTAATAAGTCATTAGTTCAACTGTCTTATAGTATATATTAAGATTAAGATTAAGATTATATATGCAATAATAAAATTATTTTAATCTATACGATTATTATCCATATAATCTTTTAATGAGTAATAATATAAATTCATCCATAGAGATAACTTTCTTTATTTTTCCTATTTTTACTTTTTATAATAATCTGTTCTATACAATATTTTGAATATTTAATAGGTAATTAGAAACTCCATTGATTGTAGTACAATTTTGTTTTATATATTGATGATTATTATTATTATTGTTATTATTATTATTGATATTTTATAATTCTAAGTTAATTGATTTGGGATTTTAAAAAATTACTCTTTCACAACAAGGATGTTGTTTTTTATATTCTGAACGATTTTTTACCTTATGAAATTTTAGGCTATACGTTTAATTTGGGTAAGAGCATATGATTAAATTTACGTTGATAGATTTAGTTTTCGTTTTTTTTCTTGATTATATGCTATAATCTTTTTAAAAGTTATTTATGGTTTATAAATGTTTAAACTTGCATTACATGGTTTATGCATCAAATAGTCATATAGATAGATAAACTTTAATATATAAACTTTAATATAATAAAATAAAATATAAATGTAAATATTATTAGTCAATCCGTGCATCGCGTACGGATATTAGTACTATCTACCAATAAACTAAAACATGATTGCAGTATTTATTAATCGACATGTGGCGCATTATTAAAGCGACATGTGTCATTCAAATCTACATTAAAAAAAATATACTTGAGATACCTTTTATACGAGTAATCAAAATTCTTAAGTTAAATATAATTATAGATAAATTAGTATTAGTATTATGATTTCTTTATCGTAACTTAAATTTCTAATAATAAAATTTCAAAAGTAATGATCGCATAGTTGTCCATGGAAAGTTGAATCCTATAATATCTCTTATATCTTTTCTGTAGACGCATTATCGGTAATTGCTTTTCTGTAAAATCGATACATACAAATCTATATGATCATAATAGTATACTACTCTTAAACTTTAATAACCTTTTTATTTTCTCTTACGCATCATCGAAAGTTTCAATTCATGCTCCTTTTAATTGTAAGTTATAATTATATATGAATTTATATATGAATCTTTTTGTTGTTTATTCTATGTTGGCCGGGATCTTTATGTTGTAATTTAGGTTTCTTTAATATATGTTTAGCTTTGTTCTTACATTCTTAGAATCTTTATTCAGTTTTCATATAATTTGAAGTTCCATTATGGTGTTATTGTTGGAATATATAACTAAATATCATTATACACGAGTACGCAACGGAAGCAAATAAAACCATGTAATCAAATAATTAACCTTGAAATAGGATTAAGGAATACCTTTTAACGTAGATGATAAAG
>CM067171.1:19285283-19305439 GCA_034093135.1 Erigeron breviscapus
TATAAAACTAAACAAAAAACAGCGAAACAATGGTCTCTAACCTGCAGCAGGATACCATCAGACCAAGCAAACTGCATGCCTTCATCACTTTCAATGGGCAAGTCAGATCCCAGTAAGTCCATGATGTCAGTCTGAGTAAATTAGCAATCAGAAAGGTTTGCACCAATGTAGAGAAAACAAACGGTAAGCAGAAGACAAATCAAGAGAACGGAAGAAATGTTCTGACCTGCTCTGATAAGTTTATTCTTACAACAGAATGCCCAGAAAATTTTCCAAGAGCAAGTACTAGACTTGTCTTTCCAACACCCGGACTTCCTTCCAACAAAACTACAATGCACAAGTGGGAAGAGATGATTAAGATCTTGTTTGGACTTGTTACCCAATCCGCCCTTTTTCCACCTCTACTAGATGGTTTGAAAAAAATCATATGAAGGCCATTAACATAATGTACCAGGCTTTTTAAGCTGCATGGCCCGCAGTACACGTAATGAATTTCTGCGGGTGGTTGGTGCCAGAAAATCAAACCCTTCAGCCTCTAGACGCCTATTACCTGAGCCACAGCAAAATACATTGCACTATATAAGTATTTAACAATCCACGAGTATGCTTATAGACACAGTTAGACGCACGTATATTCAACAAATATTAACGATCCGGCATTTGTAGTACCACTTTCTTTGGTTAGATTTTTAATTTAATATATATATATAACAAAGAAGTTTATTTAATCCAAATATTTATGCAATCCAATCTTCAGATAGATATCACTTAATAACGAAAAAACTCACCTTTCTCAATATAAAATGGATGAACTCCAAAGGAACTGTCCACCTCCATGCCATTACTAGACACAGCCTCGTCAGATCTCGAAAGATCAGACCAACCATAATTTTCTGTTGCTAAAAGGTTTGCCATATTCAAGCTCAGTTTGCTTTTCTGGTGCAGCAAACGCATATGATATATGTTAAAAAAAATAACATGAGGAACAAATAGTGTCAATGATGAACATAAAAGATCAGATAAAATGAGCGATCATTAAGATAGTGTAAACTAGAGACCCTTCCAGATATATGGAGCAGTACCTCCAAATGTTCCACCAGAAATGACAGGCAATCTTCCCTCAAGTCTTTTGCCTGAATTCTGGAAATTCCTGAACCTAAAAAAAAGCAGCAAAAACCCATATCAACAAAAGAAAATGAATAAACAAAAAGGACATGAAAGAGTAGTTTCTTGTAGAATTTGAATAGCATTAAAGAACATATTTTAGAGAGCATTAGTTACTAGATGTTAAAAAGGTCATTTGAGATCATACCTAAGCTTAACCCATCAAGTAAAACAAGAAAGGCACCATGCAACAATGCAACCTCCGGATATAAACTTTTCTCAGTCACATTGATAAAGTCTATCCATGACAAAAGATCTCTCACTGTAAGCATTCTTCCCTTTTGTGACCGGTTAAACCACTACAAACACCAAAAATGACAATCAACAACAAAGTATAAAAGACTCTGAATATTCCAAGCTTCCAGCAAATATAGGGCGCAACTTAAAGTGAATTATACCTCCCAGAAATTTATCATAACATCCGCCACAGCAGAGAGCTCAGGACCAGATATCCTGAAAGATACGTAATGCATTAGGCATTAATAACCCTCATGACATATTATTATGATTTTCTGAACTTGAGGAAAAAACACATACTTCTTTAATGCTATACTTTTCAGCTCCTTCAACTCGCTCACAGGGGGTACCCATATTTCTGTAAACCTATTGCGGAGTGCTGGAGATAATTCCTTTTTACCATAATCACCCCCAGGATTCATAGTAGCAAGTATAAAAAACTTTTCATTTGCTGTTACTTTCTCAAGATCGGGGCCCCCTTTTTCTGCCAAAGACTGTTGAAACAAAAAAAAATAAACATATAAAGATTGGCTACAAGCCTACAACAAACATAACCCCACATAAAACCAAATTATGAAGCAAGTATTATAATCTCTGTGAGGTAGGGTGGGAGTGAAGGGGGACCTACCAATTTTCTCTCTGGCTCCAACACACTATTCAATCTTTCAAGAACACTATCATCAGCCAATGAAATTTCATCCACAAGAAACATATCACCGGTCTTCATTGCTTGAACTAGGGGACCATCTTGCCAGTTAAAAATCGTGCACCACTTTTGATAAGTGTGAGATAGCTCTTGGCTGATTTTTTTTACACAGTCAACTTCATTTGGGGTGACCTCGGAAGGAACCTGGCCTTCTTGGTAATACTTTATCATCTTAGTCACTTGATCAAGTGTAGTTGAAGCTTGATTAATGTCCAAAGAAATAGTCTGTAGCAAAAAAAAATGTATTCTTAAGGACCATGAAACAACAGAGACAGATGCATACATTGTAAAAATATGTAAGTAACTGAAAACTTACACCATCACAAGGGAAGTTTTTAAACGCTTTTGACTGCAGCAAATTCTCGCACAGACTTTTAAAGTCAGAAGCAAGTTTTGATCTTTCACGAACTGGATAAAATCCCTGTTGTACAAAAACTGAAGTCAGTTAAAACATTGACTTGCCAATAAGCTGTTTAAACCAGCAAGTGTTATGCAGAGATGAACACGCAGTTAAGGCACATTCTACATAGGCCCCGTCAAATAACCAGTTTGAAGGCTTGTAAGTCTTCTGGTCCAAATAAAATAAGGTCCAGTGGCCACCATAGATTTTGAAGTAAATGTAATATATGTTAAAAATTAGATACATATATATAGCATTAGCTACAATACAACAAACTTTATCTTTACATATTCTAATATGTGACGGATTATGATCATAAATTTATCATTATTTTTTGTTTGAGCAAAATTGCTTTTAATATAAACAACTAGGAGGTGCTAATATATTACAGACCAATTGGTAAACCACTTACAGACAATAAAGTCTCCAAATCCCACAAACCCCAAGGTGGTTAAAATCTGAACTGGCATCTAGTAAAAGAAGCTCTGAATGTGACCCAATAAGTGTTTCTCACTAGGTGCATCCCAAGCTGACACACAGATGACATTTGAAGCCTCAAGCATGAGCATGACTCTATAGTGCTTCTCACTAGGTATGTCCCATGATGGCACAAGGACCACCTTCATGAAAAAGAAAACTCAGGCAATATGGGGTACAATCCAAATTGGTGCTTCTGACTAGGATCCTCCTAAGATGGCACACATGGAGTACATCCCCAAACTCCCCAACCTATAACCCCTTACTGGACTGACAGAACAGTATATTCATTTAATTAATTTATTAAATGAGCATACAATTTTCTTCTTATGATCAGATTGATTAATAACTACGAGCATGGTACCCGTGCAATGCGGCGGCGGTAACGGCGATGCGGTTTAGTGGTGTTGGTGACGTGTGGTGATGACATCGCCAATTGGTGTCGAGTGGTGTAAGTTGATGTTAAGATAATAGAATTATTTTATAAGATAAGGACTTAGAATGTAAATTAGCAAGATAAGGCTTTAGAGTGTAAATTAATTCATTAAGGGCAAATTTGGTAATCTCTAATAACCCTTTCCATAGGGGGTGTTTATTAAGGGCATTTTCGTACTTTCGTATGTAACTATTGTGTAACACTTTCTATTTTAAGGGGGGTGGATAATCTTTATAAAAGAGTATAGATAGAAGTATAGAAGAGTCACAAGTATGGTGTAAATACAATACCCATAAAGAACATGCACATATAAATGGTACCATTTAGTTATTCTTATTATTGGAAGAACGAAAATTTATAAATGAAGTCTGACCGGGATTTAAAGGTCATAACTGCCAAACTTAAAGAGAGCGAAGTATTAGTCTTTGACCAACTAAGAGAGAAACTGGCCGGCAATACGATTAGCTATCATCACACTATCTACTTCATTGAGAGTTCCACACATCCTTCTCTTTCTTTGATACGCTATGATGTTTGCAACAAATTGTATGATGGTTGTAATTTGTATGTATTCTATTTTAATAACATACTATTTTGGCGTTTTAGGTATAAGCTTGATCGTTAGACGTTTGGGATTTACCTCTGAATAAGTTGGGAATACTGGAACTATATGTTATTGTAGAGAATATTTTGTTGGATAGAGAGAATAGGTGGTTTGATATTGGTAAAGATTTGTGTAGATTTACTTCAGTTTGGCCAAGCTTAGGCCTGTGTTCTGTATGGTTTGACTATGTTTTATTGTTAATTTGTTATTCATATATTCCTTTTCACCCAAAAAAAAGTATCGTAAAACTCTTCTCTCTTTCTTTCTTATGTTCGGAGCACAAGTAATCATATTATATATTTTATTTGTAATTTGTTTGTTCGTCAGAAAATTGGTGGTCGCAACTTATGTTTAGCTACTTAAAAGGAAGTTGAAACTGAAACACAAACCCCAAGAAAATCAGAAGTCTCTGTGTATTGATGGCAATTCAGAATGTGTAATTTGGATCTCAATGCAAAACTCAGTAGCTGGCACACAGTAGTCTTCCCACCACCAGTCTCTCCAACGAGAAGTACAGGTTCACGTAAAATGTAACAGCGAGCTACAAGGAAGTACAACCGCCACATACTGTCGGTCCAAACCACCCTGCATTGAGAAGATACCAAAAATATTAACAACGAAATGAACAAAGAATAACTAACATAAAGAATTGACAAAACACGTACTCTTTAAGATCCCTTTTAGCAGCCAACAAATCCCCATCTATGTTTTCCTAAATTCCACATAAAAAGATTTGGCAAGACATATTAATAACAATACAGATACATTATTAATTAGTATTATCAAGAAGCTAAAGCTAGAAAGCATATATTGTAAGATGTTACCTCCTTGTACATACTACTGCTAGGAAGTTTAATTCTCAAATGTTTTTCCAGAATTTCAAGAACTACTTTTTTCTCTTTATCATCACGGAGTCTTTCAGCTAATAAATAATACCCCTCACGTCCTAAATCTTCTTTATCCGATTTTCCAAACATCCTATACCTATCTGCCCACCGAAACAAATCTCGAGGGGTGATAAACCCGTGCTTTCCAGCAAAAACTTTACTGCTCTGCCTATGTAGTTGCAAATCTTTCATGACATCAATCATTTTCTTCGCATAGGTAGGAGCGATTTTGCAACGTTTCTCCAAAATTGTGATCAGTTCATTTTGTGGGATTTCATCCACATGAATCTCCACAAATCGATTCCGGAATGCTCTAGAAAGCATCTTGCGCCCACCATAAAAAGTTGGTGGATTTTGAGTAGCAAACAGCATAAAATTCGAATGTGCACGGATAGTTTCACATAATTCAGGCACAAAAAGTTCACGATTATCATCAAGCAACCTATTTAATGCTTCTAAAACATCAGATGGGGCCAAATTAAGCTCATCAAGAACGATCCAATACCCATGCCTAACTGCCTTAACCAACACCCCTTCTTGAAACACCAGTTTTCCAGTGGAGTCAGTTATGTAAGAACCCAAGTATTCTTGAAGATCTGTGTGTTCATGGTTATTAATGCGAACAAATTCATTGCCAGTTATTGCAGCAAGATACTGAACAAGACTAGTCTTTCCACTAGATGTAGGCCCCTGCAAAAGAACTGGATATGGGCAATGATCAATCCTCCTAATTAGGAGGATGATAAATCCTCCTAATTAGTAGGATCTTGACATGTGGAAAATCAGGGGGAGATTAGGAAAGAGAATTAGTGGATTACATGTGTCAAATGGTGGATATATTAGGAGGATTTTTAGGAGGATTGGTTAGGAGGATAAATCATTGTGTCCATTAACTTGGCACTGGGAGGATCTAACATAGTAAGAAAAAACATCGAAAATCCATCATAAACAGCCTTCAGAAATCCAAATGGTTGTCTTGCCTTTTTTGTATATTCTAAGGCACGATAAAGAGACCTTAAACTGTACTGCGGCTTTTGATTAGCCCCATCCTGGAGACTCTCATCAGCTTCCTTCTTTGCAATTTTATAAAACTTCAGGACTTTACTAGTTGTTTCTTTAATTGAAGGGTCTGCCTCCATAAATTTATTAATAAAAAGAATCAGATCTTCATCTTCCAAAACATCATTCATAAAATATTCAGTAAATCGACTTCTTAACGACAACGGAAGATCTCGTTTACCGGCATCAGTTGCTGGATTCATACAAGCAAATATCCGGAAGTCAGGGTTTCGAGATATATAGCTCACATCTCCTCTTTCTGCTAAGCAAAGGGACCCATTGTTGGAATAAATTATATGATTCGTATATATAAATGAGTAAATAATGAAATATGATTAGAGATTACATACCCGATGATCCAGTGGATGAATTGAACAGATTAGCCATTAGGATTGTCGGGTTCCCAAATTAAGATGATTGTATTATAATGGGATTGAAGGATTCACTGATGTGTTTTTGTTATATCCTTTTGATGAGAGAATGCACATATATATAATAGGTGTGTATCGCAGTATGCGTGATATACGTGTGAGTCTTTTCAATAATAGCAGCGGCCGACGATCCGGTAAATATGACAATGGCGCTGATTTCAACGATGGTAGGTATGTGTTGACATATGTGTTAATGCAGCTGTATTTCTTATGTCTGCATTTACACATGTACTTACATACACTATATTTTTAGAGTATTTATACACACATTTAATGTATTTACACATTTAATCCTGGTGTTTAATATATGTGCTTTATTAGTCTCTCAAGTTCCAATCACCTAGTGGGAAACCCTATAATATGTCTATAATAGTAAATACGCCCATCGTATATTTACTAGACATAGGGATTTTAGTTATCGTCAATTATCATATCATGTAGGATAAATGATCTGTGACGGTCACATTTAATGTGGTTCCAACACCTTCATCTTCAAGAACACCGATAACTCTCTGAAGAGTTTCAGGCGGTGCTAAATTAACCTCATCCAGTAATATCCAATGACCTTCTTTTAAAGCCGATATAAAAACTCCCTCTACAAACGTAAATACCATCCCGTCCGAAGCACTCATTTGTGCATGAGCTGTATCAATTCTTGAAGATAACATGTCCCATTCTTTTACTAACTCATCACCTAAAGACCGTTTTCTTTTTTCACCAGTCTTGTGTTGTTTTCCAATTTCAACCACTTTACGGACACCCTTCTGAAGACCACTACATAACCTCTTCCAATTTTTATCACTGGCAGACTTTCTTAAGTTGGCAAGGAAAGTCTCATTATTCTGCATTTCATAATGGAAATAAAAAATTAATAATCATGCATGCATACATATATAAGTCTAAACATATCAAATGAGAACATACCTTTAAAGAGAAAGTACGGCTAAAGAGTTTTTCAAACTTATCGTATAGAGAAAGGCATAAGAACTGTGGATTCATAGGCTTAAAACCTCCCAACAGGTCTGCAATATCACTTTGCTGGCTCAAGTTCTGTAACATAAATTTGAGCAAAAACTATTATAAAATAAACAAAACCATTTGTTCTATTAAATATCAATACTATCATGTAGAGCTAGAGGTCACAATTACCACCCATTTGACTAAAAACATGTCGTTTAGTTTGTTTTAATCTCCAGCTGATCAAAAAGATCAAATAAAAATTTACCAAAACGAATGTGGATTAAATGGGTTGACGAGATCAGAAGCCACCTAAAGTGTTCAAAGATACTTATAACCTTCAAAATCCTTTACTTCGATAATATAAATCTTACGATCTTATAAATAAGATAAAAAGCTATTAACAAATACAAGAAAAGCTAATGAGGCCTAGATCAACTGGCAATTGCTTGGAGACTAGAGTGAAGGCTTGGGGGGTTTTTATCCACGGACCGGGGTTCAAATCCTGTTTAAGTCTTGTGGGGTTTTCCATGGAGATTAATGGTATACAAGAAAGACACTGATTGCTCATATCCAACCGAATTCTGCCACCTATAGCAAAGACCATTTATCGAAATTTTGTTCTATACATACCAAAACTGTAAGTTTCTGACCGAGCCTTGCAGCCAAATTTTGTACCAATGTTGTCTTACCGGTACCAGTTTCACCCACCAAAAGAACAGGTTCATTATAATAAACAGATACAGCCACCCTTTCAAGGGCATGCAGTGAAGTACGAATCTCAACGAACGACTTGATCTCGTGAGATACCTTCACAAAGCACATTGTACATGATTAGAAAAGAAAACGAAAAACATTACTGGAATATATATTTTTAAAAGATAACATTAATGGTGACACACAGGTTTTCTTTTTCCGATGCACTTAAGAGATGCTCGTCCAATACGTATACCAGACCCCAAGCTCTGCAGATAAACATTAAATGTTAAATAACGAGAAACTGAGCATCGTGGCACGGATATATCATGTAAAAAGATAGAAACCTGAACAACAGGTTTATCATCAGGGCATAAAGTTTTGGCAGTTGAAGTTGGTATCTTCCAAATTATAGCTAACTCTCTCAAAATTCTCGATTGCATATCCACTGAGCTTGAAGAAGTTGCGAAGACATCCACAGCCTGCAAACCAAATGAGATTAATCAACACTGAAATCAAGAGCTATAAAAATAACAATATATAAGTATCTAACCTCTTGATGGATGCCCTTAGCCACATAATACGAAGGTTTATCATCCGCAATATGAAAACCCAAACCAGAAATTCGCTTGCACCACTTCAAAAGATGCCTAAAAGTAAGAATGATGCATTTTAATTTCCGGTCATAAAAATGAAACTCGTTACACACAATAGTAATAGACAAAACTGCTCAATACCTCAATGAAAACCTGTCAGCAGATGAAATGGTGACAGATGTTCCAGTTTGAGATGCAACTTTGTTAACTTCTTCGAAGGTTTCTGCGAAAAGGCGAAAGGGCATAGTTATGATGATTATTATATATTATATGTCAACAACGATGAACCATTTCAAACAACATTAAATCGTTAATACCTATAAGTTTTCCACCAAGAGATTCCAACTCTGGGTACCAGGCTTTCACGATACTTAGCAAGTCACTACTACTTGGAGGACCAACCATTACTCTCCTCCATAGTGAGCCAAGGGAGTTCCTAGCTATAAAGCAATAGAAAGGAAAAAAATATCCATCATTTGACCAAAATTATACTTCAAATACAGTAAAACTTTAACTATTTATTGTATTTCCCAACTCATCAAAATAATTCATAGAGCAACATGATCACAAACCTGTTGTCACAGTGGATGTGTCTAACCTTGAGCTCGATACTGTGGAAAAAAGGCGAAAGCTTTCGCTGACCCTTATTGCCTGCAAACAGTAGAAACTGACTCAAAGTCTATCCTTATATGAGTCATCCATAAAAATGAAGAGAATAAATATGGCACATTTGAAATTTTGGAACCTTAAAGTTGCCCAGTTTAAGAATGATCAACAATTAACATTAACCTTGAATATAGATTATAGAACAAAAAAATTTAAATTGCTACCTCCCCATGGCCAGTTAAAAATGAACTAGAACCCTCTAGCAACGGTAACAGAATAGATTGTACATCTGCAGGAGCTTTATCAATGTCCTCAAATACAACCCAAAGTCCATTAATGATAGCCTGTGGATAACAAAAAAATCCATGTTCAGGTTATAGCAAACAAGATCAAGACTATTTTTATGTTTTACCTGTTTTGTGTACACGATGAATAATATGATGTTTTACCCGCAATCAATCAGTAGATCAATTAATTAATATGATGTTTTTGGCTTTACAAATTTGTTTTTTTTAGAAGCAAGGTTATATAATTCTACTGTGTATGTGTTACAATCTCTTAGTTTATTAAGTCAACACTCATATATATATATATATTTTTTGCAAACTTCAAAACATATTTGAGGCGGCAGAGTTCTCTGCATCTTTTACTCTAGAACTCTTATTACCCTTAACTAGAAATCCACCATTAGATGCTAGAAATTAAAGGGACTAGATTACAAGTAATTAGTATTTTTGTATTCCGCCTATAATAATTCCATAAGAGTTGTTATATAGTTATGTCAATGTAATATGTACATGTCTAAATTCATCCAACAGGCTAGCTCATTTGACACAACTCCATCAATTCAAAGTGAAGAAATTTATCTTACTAGCTCTAAATTTGAATCTCGTGAGGATCTACTAAAAAGCGTGTGGGAATTTTATTGTACAAAGGGATACGGGTTATCTATCCGTGCTTCAAGAAAAGATAAACATGTTATCTTGCAATGTGACCGGAGCGGTTCTTATCGAAATACAGGGGATAATGGAAAACGTAAGAAGAGCACATCAACTCGTTTAATTAATTGTCCATTCGAAATCAAAGGCCAGAGGAAAAGTGATGGCACTTGGACTTTCATAGCAAAAAACCTGACACATAACCATGAGCCATCAACGGACATGTCTGGACATCCATCGTTCCGTCAGTCATCACCAAATAAGGTAAAAAGAGTAAAAGAAATGACTATGTCTGGAATACCTCCAAGACAAATTCTTTCTTCTTTACGACAAGAAAACCCAAATATTCGAGCAAAATCCAGAACTATATACAACTTGAAGAGAAGAATTCGTAGAGATGATTTAGGAAATTTGTAAATTTGTAACGAGCCTGATATATTGTTCGAGCCGAATATTCAAAAACCGAAAGGAAGACCTCCGAAAGCAAAGAAGAAGAGAGGATCAACTTCTACAAAACGAGATCCTTCAATGTTTGAATATGTGGAATCATCGCGAGCATGCAATTCTTCAAACTCTACTAGTGTATTTGAGAGGAACAATGAAGTTTCTGAAGACATAACTTACGTTTGTCATGAAGATATCCTATTTGATTTAAATGCATATCCAGACGATTTTATGTCAAGGAAATAGTGTGACAGGTGAGTTTTTTTAGTTTTCTATAGTTCAATATCTTGCGTTTAATCGTTTGTCTTGCAAACTATGACTAATATAATGCGAATTTGTTCAGGTAAAGGAAGCGATTTGGGCTAACGTAAGAGAGTACACAATCTGCATTAGTGTCGATGACATGATGTTTGAAGATATACACTTATGGAATTCTTTCTTGATTATATGTAGAGTTACTTCTTTCTTTTTAATAGACAAGAACATGTTTTGGATTTTTTGTTTGGTTTGTTTTGGCCTAAGTTTGAAACTGAATTGAGTCTTTATGTAACATCCGTGAATTTTGACCCGTTTTTATATTGTTGTTTATCTTATTATTTATTTTCATATTTATCAAAAAAAAATGAAATTTTATTTTCATAGAAGGGGAAAATAAAAGGGCAAAATAGACCATTTCAATATAAATGTTGTGTATGGTTAATGTCTTGACTTCCATTTCCATTCATCTCTTTTCCTTTAGATGACTGACCTCCATTTTTCTCCAAATCAGGCCATACCTCTCCCTCCATAGCACCATTTTCCACACTTTTCCTGCCCATTGATGTTTCATTCAATAATCCATGACTACTCTCACCATTTTGATCAACTCTCTTCTCGATATTGGGCTTAACGTAAATAGACTTGACATTACGGGTCGGATTTTTCCTACTTCCCATATTCATATCGATTTTAGCGTACTCACTTGACTCATAGTGCTTCCCACTCTTAACCGAAGCTTTAATATTTTGTTTACCAGATGATCTTTGATTCGACATCTTCAGCTCTATTTTAGGGCAAAATTATCCTAATGGGATTATAAAGCATCAATTATTGAACACAATGATGTGATTGAACTTTCAATTAGGGTTTCAATGAGCTATAAATCGATGATTTTAGTGGAATTTAGGGCTAGATAATTGGGGAAATTAAAATCGCCATTTGTAAGAGAGAAAAAGTCAAGGCGGTTATTTTACATTTTACTCGGTACTGAAGTTATCATGTTGACATGTTGTATGACAATTGTTTTCGTAGTTGGCAAACAAGAGAATTTGGTGAGCTTTAATCTCAATTTCCCGCAGACTTCTTTTGCTTGTTATGCGCTTTTCTGATTTGGTATATTTAAATTTTTGATCTCCAGCTTAGTCCCTTGCTTTCTCCTGGTTTTGTCGCTGCCCCGAGCACGAGTGAAAAACCCGTTAAGTGCCTGAAATCCGTCCTTGACCCAACAAATTAACTATCCCAGACCGATCGGGATTTTTTGGATTCTCCATGGGGTCAGGACCTTTTTTGCCATTCATACGTATTGTTGGGACCCAGTCTCAATATAAAAAAGAAAATCATGACTTGACTGAAACAAGAGAATGAATAAAACTAGTAAAGTTTTGAGCAACAATCCAAAGACTGTCTGGCAGGCAATATACAACAAAAAGTATACTGGAAGATCAAACCGCTTGAATGTAGAATTGTGTAGTTCCATATTGCATATATAGGTTTTAATAATAGATTGTTTGAACTTATATACCTGTATATTACAGAATCAAATACTAGCCCCTGCCAACAAAATGAATCTTGGAATCAAACACTAACAAAATGCAAGCAAGAGGCTAAAAGTAGTAGCATATATACATAGTAATCACAAAACATATACTCATATGATATTGATGACCAAAAACAAGTATATCAATAAAATCTGATTCCATCAATATCTAATGAAACGACGACATTTTTAGAGGGAGAGTTATGTCTCTTGTTCATTTAAAACCCATACCGATAATCTTTAACTACTAAAACATAGTCAAGTTCTACATTCATCAACAAAATATGAAACATATTATCTCAAAACTAACTGAACTGAAAACAAGTGAAATGTAAAATGCAAACCAAGCCGTAATTACTCCAACACATGTCCCTTCACCTGGATCTGTTGATTGCTAATTGGTTATTCTGATTTTTTGGGGGGAGACAAGGCTTTCGACATACATACCTCTAGCATCCAAGTCCTTCAAATTCTGACGAGTGACAAAAAGTTTACGAAAACGTCCATTTTCAGCGTTTGTATATCAACATAAGGTCACGGCATACAAACAGAATCTTGCCATGGTGATCAAAAATCATTGGCTCCATAATTGGAAATTCGTTAAGTGACGTGAGTCCATTAAGTAAAATCCTAGTCCAAGATTTTCTTACCCCGTACTTATACTTGAAACCGGAGCCGACAATTCGACAGTAAGTAGATGGACTTAGGCGCCTGAATGTTGCATAAGCTCAAACCACTGCAATTGGGTAGTGTAAGAATCAAGGTGGTCAACAAATATCCCAAAAATGAGAATCTATACAGTATACAAGAAAAGAAAAGAAGATGAAATATTCATAGCTTACTTGTCTTAATAAATCAGCAAGTGTTCTTGGAAGAGTTTCAATGTCCTTCAAGATGACGTAGAAGGGGAATGGGAAGGAATCCATATATTTTACCAGGCGACACTTTCCAGTTTCAAACGAAGCTTCCTGAAAATAGGAACACAAATAAACACTATTATAATCATATTAACGACAACACTATTACAGCCATAGTGGGGCAGCACCATTATAATCAGATGTGGCTGAATCAGCAAGGTGTGGCAAACTTTAAGTGGTTATATGCATTAAATAAAACTGGAAAGACTTCATAACATTTCTAGCTGTTCAACAGGCTTGTTTGACACACTCACTGTTTTAATTAAACTGTTCGGTTTATAACGTTTAAGATACCAAGTCGACACATGCATAAGCTAACGAGTAACAAAAGGAAGCATCATACCAAAACGTCAGTTATTGATTCCTTTGGGTTATCCAAAAGCAAAAAAGCAACCATTCGTCTTTTGCTCAAAATGTCTCGAATGCAACGCTTCAGATTCTCCTAAACATATAAAAGATATAGGAATCAATCAGTAAGTAGAAGGTAGAAATCGACGTTGAGATATCTGACTACTAACGACAATAAGGGTACCTTCTCATGGAGACGACCATCAGCTATGATTAAAACAAGCTGCTCTAAAGAATTTTGTCCAGATGATAATCGAGCATTCAATACCGCCGAATCCAACGTATTATTCAAATATCTCAGAAGGTCAACCATGGGTTCATCGGCTATCGTGTTCTCTTGCTTAAAAGTCAGACTCGAGAGCATCTAAACATGTTAAGAAGACCCAGTCAATAACAGTGCCAAAAAATATCAAATTAAGTTGACTATCTTAAATGAGTATGAATGTAGTCTCAAAACGTCTTGGGTTTGAGATACAAAAAGGGTTAGCACGCAGCTTGTTGCTGTTTGCCTTCTATTTCTCTGTAAAGTGTTGTCGATTCAATATATATATATAAATTCTTTGAATATAAACGTTTAGAAGAATGGGTGCGTTGACAATAGACCCATTTAACAAAATTAACCAGATTGCCACCTTCCTAAAATACTAACCTTAATTCCAGATTCCTCGGTGAAGGGCTGATCAAAGTCGTGTAGTAATTGTATATTTCCCTTTTCCCCAAAGCTTGCTACTGCTAAGTTTCCTACTTCTAGTTGAGACATTGCACGGCAAACTGTCACCAAAGCTTCAATAGCAACATTCCCGCAATTATTCTCTGACATGCTGCGGGAATCATCGACAGCAATCACAACTTGATAGTTACGCTTATTAGGCCGTGTCCGTCTCAACCATATTTTATCTTTCCGGTAGTGACTTGCAATATATGGTATTACCTGGAAATCACCAATATAATTATCAAAGAAACCACGAGAAATATTTAAGGAATAGGCAAGAAGTAGCAGAATTAAAAATCATTTGCTTTGAATTCTCTCATTCAAAATAATATTGTTTTCGTAAGGGGTAATAAATGTTGGCAGGAATCCTATATAATCATACAAAAATAAACCAGTACCCAACCTGCCTTGCGACCCTTAAAACAACATGCCAAAAAATTTGTACCTTTTTCATGTTTATCCGTTTTCCAGTCTTATAGTCCCCTTGTAGCTTGCTAGCAAGAGTTGGTTCCATGACCAAACGCAGCTGTTCAGCCAACTCCTGAGACAATCTTGTTGTCCGCATCTCATATTTTCTCCATAGAGCAGTAGCAGAATCTCTCATATCACTAGACACATCTTTAAAATTGTGGGCTATCCCCATATCATCATCAGCAACAGAAAGTTGTCCCCGCTGGCGTATGTCCTCTGTCATATAAGACCTTTTCATGTATACCGAACTCTCTAGATTACTACGATCATCATCTTCAGAAGGGTTGAAAATTTCATGAGTTTCATCAAAATTCTTTGTTTTTTCGACTTCCATCTTTTCATGAACCGTATTTCCAATGTTTAACGGATAATTCTTAACAGGACGGGCTTCAAGGTGTTGTTCTTCATTGTCCAATTCAGAATTATCTTTCTTTTCGATGGTTCCAACATCAGCGTCACCATCAGTGGGCTCTTTTTCATCAATATTTTTATCAACCTGGTCAGCTGCGGCCGGCCCAAGTGCCTGCGCGGTTCCTTTCTCCAACCCAGAAGTAAAACCGTACTCATCTGCAAGTGCATCTTCATCTCCAACATTCGAATCATCCATAGGATTAGCTTCCTTCTCTTCCAAATCAACCAACACTTTTGCTCGTTCTTTCCAACCATCAAGTGCATCACCAATATTACGAAATGGGTTTGGATCGTTTTTCTGAAGAGACGAAGGATCAAGGTCAGGCGATTGACTAACATGCTCATCATTTAGTTTCCCACCCTTTGATGAATCAGCTACTGTAATTTCATTCTTTGAAGAATTAGGTAAACCTTGTATAGGAGCCAAATCACTTTGAAGATCTTTGCTATTGGACCAAGCAACTTCGGGTGCAACATCTCTCATTGATGCTTCATTTGACCCACTATTTGGCAGAGTGGCGGATTCATTATTTTGCTGGTGTTCAGTACCAAAATCATTGGCAAGCGGTGCAGCGAAATCTTTTTTAGGTACCTCCATGTTATCATTGGTTTTCTTTTCTTGGTTATTTTCTTCAGTATCCATTTCAGAGTTTTCAGTATGTGTCTCAAACTCGGTTTCATCCTGGTTTTCTTGATTATTCTCTTCTTCAACATCGCAAATATCTGCTATTTCGTCCACCCTTTCTGTTCCACCATCTTCATTGTCATCAACATCATCTTGCTGATTCATGTCAAGATCATCATCACAATCCACCAGAGGCTGTGTTTCTGTAGGTTCAGTAAACACTTCATCTTTATCTACGTTCATATCTTCCGTATCACTAAATAGGTCTCCGTTTTCATCATTTTGTTTGTTTAATTCATCAGGATCAACCTGTCCGGTTTCATCAGTAGTTGCCATATCATCTTCTTTAGCTCTAAGCTCTCTACCACCAGGATCATTATCCTTGACTGATGGTCCAGTCTCATATTTTTCATTTTCCGCGAGATTTTCATCATCTTCATTATCCTGGAGTTTCTCATCAATAATTTCACTGTTATCTCCAGTCTTTCCACAGACAGAATCCAGCTGCGGTTCCTCATTTTCATCATCGTTGTCATACTCATTTTCATCCTCGCTGACACTTAACGCATCAGCATTAAAATCCTGTTCCATCTCTATACCTTTATCATTATTACTCGGAACATCATTCAAGGCACTTTGTTCGTTATCAGCCTACAGTAACAAACATTAAATAAATTTATAGCAGAACCATACTCAATCGAATACTAAGTAGGTCATATGTCACAGGTACCTTTTCAGTTCCAAGTAGCTGATCTTCATCTTCTATCTGTTCACTGACATCTTTAATCCCAGCACCCTCCCCCATACCAGTCCCATTTGCATCTTGAGGACCATTATCTTCCTCCTGGTTTTCGGCAGAGCATCCAAAACCTTGCGAATATAAGGAAGCGAATATCTCCGCGAGTGCATGAGTAACCATAGACAACTGCATCACAGAATTTTCAAATCTCAATTATAATATCCTAGAATTGCATCTTTATATCATATTCAAAACATTAGGTGTTTAAAAAATCGAAACGTTGGTGGGTCAACCAATTGAAACCAAAACCAAAACCCGACCAGACCATTTTTCCTTCTACAGAATAACCCAACTTACATTTCTATGAACCAGCATAAAGTCATTTAGAAGACCATTTCCAAAGTTAATCATTAAGTCCAATAACGAATGCAGATGTTTCAGTTGTGCTTCAACAAGAATCATGCTCGTATCTTCATTCCGATAGAGGTTCAAGAGTTTCCGCTGGATAAGTAAAAATCAGATTAAACATGAGGGGTTAAAAAAAGTTCAAAACTACGAATCACAAAGTTAGAAGGCACATACAGCAAAGTCGAGAGTTTTCACTAATTCATCATGTATAGTGTGCAACTGCAGATTCTCTGCTCTAGAAGCAAATAAAACTTGCCACGTATCGATATATCCAAAGTAATCATCTGAAGGGTCTACCACACTATTGACCAAGTTAACTCGCTCAAATCCGTCGACAATGTGTTTACATGCTTTCCTAAGCGACTCATTGAACCGAGCTTTAGCTTTCGAAATCTCATCAACATCTTGAACTTTTCCTGATTTATTCATTGCTTCCAAAGCAGAATTGTAGTAATTATCTAAAAGGCTTGCCTGAGACATTAAAATGTCGCATAAATTGCATATGAGATTAGAATGCACGCCAAATATAAATTTAATGCAAAATAACATACCTTGGCGAAGATATCCTCGAAATGGTCAAACAGAACATCGTGTGCTAATACTTCCTGCACATCTTGATTATGAATAGCATGCAATTGCTCTTTAAAATCCCAGATCAATAAAAAGTTCTGTTGAACAAACTGTTCCATTTGATTTGTAACACCAAACGAATACAGTACAACTGATGTACTAATTAGACTGCCGCAATCACCAAAAAGATAATTATCTAGCAAGTCCTGTCGGCATAGATAATGTTAGCGTTGGAATATAGAAAGATATAGGATTGTCATCACATATAACGATAAGTCGATGACAATAGATAAGATAATATAAAAACGAGCTATTTCAATGTTGAAATAAAAATATGTCTGCTATCATAAAAGATGATTATATTCCACGAAATGTGTAAGAAAAAATTAGAATACCTCAAACATAGATTTTTTATGAAACAGTTAAAATAAGACTATTCTTAAGACACTATTAATTTTCACTATGATAGACTTTCATGATAATTATAGTACCTTAGATTTCTTGAAGTTGAAAACAAACTTCTCTAGAAAAAGGCGAATCTGCCTAGCAGTCATTCCAACACTTTGACAATTGTTTAGATGACTACTTTCAATACTCGTTAGCAATAAGCATTCATCATTTAAAGTGTTGCACATAGCATCAAACAGTTGCTGCAACAGTAAATTGAAATATGAGCATCATCATAAAGTTTCAACAGTAATCATTATTATGAAGATATGAAGTCAATTGCAACTACAAACAACCTTCTGTCGCCTCATGCAGTTAAAAACAATATCCTGATTGCGAGATAAGGAGTACCCAGATCTACTCATAAACAAGTTCTGGAGTGGCGAACTACGTTTCTTTAGGCGTTCCAAGCCCTCAGCAAGTTCATAGGCTGCAGCTCTATGTAGTTTTTGTATCCCAACAAGACGATCAAGGTAAGAAAAAGACTTATTAACCTACACAGAATATAAGGTCAATCACAGAATTGAATAGCATAAACTATACAATGCATTGCGATACAGATGTGTGCATCTTTACGAAGAAATAAATTAGGCTAATTAAATTACCTCCTTAAGTGTGAAATCCTTCTCAAAACTAGAGCAGACTTGTCGAAAATGGTCCAGGGAAGATAAACTCTTAAAGAAGTACTCATTTGCAGTTTTCCAATCAATTCCAAGATCTATGGGAGAATTTTGAGCCTTTTCTAGGGCAATAACATCAAGATTTCCAGAGGATAATCTGTTTTCTTTAAGTAGCAAATGCCCCATTATATAGGACGGTTGGAGAAACCATCCGCTTGATTCATTTGCCATGGATGTATCCTAAAAAAACAAAACAAAAAACATAATGATTACATATAAATTTGAGAAGAAACTATCTTGCATCAACATTCGGAGAGAGTAACATGCGAGAAATAACAGCCTTCCAACAAAGCAAAATGGACTTTTAACTTTAGGGAGGCCAAATGGGTAGAATGAAAAATTAGCTAAACAGAGTAAGGTCAAGTCCCCAAGTATCTAGAATAAAACCTCAAAACTATTATGATAATAAAAAAACTAGTCTACAATGAGTAATACAAGATATACAATCATATCCAGCAAAATCTTTTATATAAATAAAACAAAATTGTTATGACATCATTAATTCATAAACAATGCTTACTTGTAATCATTAGACTTTTTTATATTAATTATTTCTTTTTTATTGTCTTGATTTATGACATCATCCTATTTAAAGTTTAGATCATTTTTAAATAATTTATGATTTATTTTTTTTCTAGCTTAAGTCTCATGTAAATTAAAATGTAATTATCTATTTTTTTTTTCTTAAAACGACTATTTGCCATTTTTGGGTTAATAAGGTCTTTATATTTATTCGAAATATAAGGTATACTATTCCGAGGTTATGGAACTATCCCAGAATTCTTAAACATAAACCTAACTTAATATTATAAAACTTTTATTACTAAACCCGGGTTGAACCCGGGTTGATTAGCTAGTAATTGATTATAAAAGGATATGAAGTTTTTCAGGACACATCAACCTGTTTTGAGCTCACCCACCCGGTTCATCACCTTGCTTCATACAAAGAATTGATCTTAACTAGGAAAGCAATATTTGTGGTACCTCATTGAATGTTGACCTATGCTTGGACAATCCAAAACTATCCAATAAGTTTAGTAATTTAGAGAGAGCCTTAGCAGATTTATCCTTAGACAATCCACAAGTATCCAATAGCTTAAGTAGTTCAGAAAGAGCCCTTCGTTTTTGTGAACTCTTCTTTTCATCCTTCCATAGTTCACCGCAACCAATTACATTGGTGATGATGTTTTCAAATCTTAGCTGGACTTGTGTCCACTCTTTCTCAGGAACACCACTTGCAACTTGAGAATCTAAAAACTTGCTGACAACATCTATATCGCCTGCGCAGATTAATCCGGAGTTAATAACAATCCATAAAATTTTAAAAAAAAAAAAGAAGGAAAAACAAACACAAAAATGTGAAAGCGGTTACAAATAAAATACCTTTGGCTTCCT
>CM067171.1:19316102-19454346 GCA_034093135.1 Erigeron breviscapus
TGTTGCTTGACTTGTTTATTGTTTGTTCTGAACTGAGATGTTCAGAAGCAGGTTCAGGTGACTGATCAGATTGGACAATAGGATCAGAATCACCAAAACTTATTGGACTTTATGAGGGTGGTTCAGGAATAGAATTCTTAAAGATATTAGATTCATCAAAGGTAACATGAATTGACTCATCAACCTTTTCAAGTCTCTTGTTAAAGACTCTAAAGGCTTTGCGATTTGTTGAATATCCTAGGAAGTACCCTTCATCAGCTTTTGCATCAAATTTTCCAAGCTGACTGGAATCATTCAGAATGTATACTGGACATCCAAATACATGGAAATATCCAATGTTAGGCTTTCTATTTCTGAGTACTTCATAGGCTGTCTTCTTGTGTCTTTTGACGTAGACAGATCTGTTCTGAGTGTAGCAAGCAGTTGCAACAGCTTCAGCCCAGAAATTCTTGGGAAGACCAGATTCATTTAGCATACTTCTAGCAGCTTCAATCAGCGTACGATTCTTTCTTTCTACTACACCATTCTGCTCTGGTGTGTGTGCTGAAGAGAAGTTCTGAGATATGCCAGTTTCAGTGCAGAAGGACTCTAGAGTGGCATTTCTGAATTCAGTGCCATTGTCACTTCTGAGCTGACAAACTTTTCGCTTATGCTTGAGTTCAATTTGTTTGATGAGAGCAATGATTTCAGCAGCAGCTTCACTCTTGGATCTGAGGAAAATACCCAGCAATATCTTGAATATTCATCAACAATAACAAGGGTATACTTCTTTCCTGCTCTTGTCTGAACATTCACTGGTCCAAAGAGGTCCATGTGAAGCATGTGAAGAGGTTCAGTTATACTGAAGCTTTGCTTTGTCTTGAATGAAGCTCTTTTCTGCTTACCCATTTCACAACCTGGACATGGCTTGTCTTTATTGAAAGATGTGAGTCCCTTAAGTTCGATGGTTAACCAGGAAAGTGTAAAATACAACAAGTCTAATAATCACTAGAATGGACTAGTATTACTTGTAAATAAATGCAAGAATATATAAACAAAGTAATACAAGACTTAAAGCAATAAACAAGTAAAGTGGAACCATTATGTATTTTTCAATTGTGTATTTTATTTATATGTTAAATAAAATACAAGGTTGTGCGGAATCAAGATAATACAAATAAGTATGTATCCTAACAACCTATGAATTACAAATGATCTATATTTGTCAAATAACTCTTTTGGATCGAGAGTATTTGGACAAATTCACTTTCATGCAAAGTGTATGCTTAAAAGTATTTTTCTCAAGGAAATGACTTTGTATTTATAGGCAACAAAATTCACCAGTGAATTTTGTGCCGTACAAATCTGGTTGCATGCATTTATTGATTCGACAAGAACATTAAATGTATTGGATAAGGAATAAGGATAAAGTCACATCAAATGACTTTGTATCCTTTTATCCAACCACCTTTACACACGTATACTTTGGTAAAGAACAAGTGGATTGTTCTTTGGAAAGTGTGTAAAGGGAAAAGTCAATCCTCGATATCAGTGTTCAGACTTGTAGGGTCTAGAACACTGAAAATCCTCCAGTGTACAGATCTGGTAAGACTTCCAGTGGACTCCCCATTTGTAAGTCTTCTTTATTCTGACTTCAGTCTTTGACTTCAGTGAGAATGTCTTCAGTAGAGTTGATCTGGACTGGGGTGAAGTCCAGTGAGCTCATCTGGAGAATACTCCAGATTTCCTATACAAGTATTTGCTCACTGGTCTCATTATTTCTGGACAAATCTTAAGAGGGACTCCAGATTCCAAGTCTGGAGTAGGTCCAGTAGAACACGTTTCTGGACAGATCTTCAGTAAGGCTCCAGTAGTCGAGTCTGGAGCGAGTCCAGTAAATCTGGACTAAAACTGGACCTAACAAATTCCCCCTATTTGTTTAGAAATAATGCAAGTGTTTTCAAGCTTGAAAAACACAAGTTTTGACTTAGTCTAAAAATCTAAGTTACTGGAAAACACTTTATAGATCATGAGTGTTTTCAGTTTCATCATTTAAGTTCTAACTTAGACTAAATCTGATCATTTACTTATATGAATCAAAAATTGCAACTATTATTACATACATCAACTGATAAATAGTATACAAGTTTCATAAAACAATAAATTTACAACAAGTAAATGATAAGAGTCAGGCCCTTCTTTTTGATGTCTGTCCTGGAGCATCTTCAGTAGCCTTTCTCTTTGGGATGGAGAAGATGGTATTGATTCTGGCGATTTTATGCCCATTGCAACTTCCATCTGTTGCTTTCTTCTCCATACCTTTTCAACTCTTTCAGAAATGCTTTAACATCAGTCGACACATTTGTCTTCCCCTGAACGTTAAAGCGATTTCTTTCAGTTCACTCCATCCAAATGCTTGGACTGAAGTACTTTTCCTCTCATCAGTAAAGTTACCCTCCCTGGTCAACTTTACTTCAAACTTAGAAATGCCTTCATGATCTTCAGCCAATTTGATTTCAGCACCAGTGATCCTTCTGGCATCAGCCCTGAAATTCAACATCTCATTGTATTTTTCTTTCAGCTTGGCTTGTTGGATCAATGATTCAGTTTCCTTGGACACTCTCCTTTGCTCTACAGCAGATTGGAGTTCTTGACGATTGATTTTTCGAGAAGTGTCCAGGGGAATGAAATTGCTTACATCAGCATCTTTGATTGCTTTGATTTGTCTGGCAGTCAATTTTGGTAAGCCAGTAAGTCGCTTCTTGTACTCTATCTCCAGAGCACCAGCGTTCTTTCTGATCTTTTTCTGGAGGCTTACCAGTTCATCCTTTCTTTATCTGATGAGTTCTGGTACACTCACGCCATAAATTATAGAATCATAGACTTGTTCCTCTTTGGCGTAGAAAGAGCGTACATGAACATCATCCAATAAACTCAAACATTGATGAACTCTGGGGTCATCCTTCATCTTTTTATACACTTCAATATTAATGCCTAACCTGCCAGCATTGTAAGAATCCAGAGTACCCATAGTTTCCATCTCCCTTTGATGGGCCAGCAGTTCATCTTTTTGATTTCTTTTGAAAATCTCTATCATGATGCATTCTTGTTCAAGCTTCTTGGATGTTTCATCATCAGCATCTTCAACAGTTTGCTCTTCCTCTCCAGATTCCATTTGTTGTTTTCCCTTAACTGACTTCAGAGTTGATGGAATATCTGGGAAGGACTCAAACTGGGGCTCACTGGCTTCAGTACCAGTAGCTCCTTCAGTTAGCTCGGCTTCAGAGCCATATGCTCTTTGTGACAATTGCTTCAGTGTTTGGTCACCAGACGACTTTTCCCCCTTGGAATGATCACCAGTCCTTGACTTGAGATCATTCCATAATTCTTCAAGCATAAGTCTATCCAGTGCACCAAATGTTGTACCTGCTACTGGAGTTGTTTCAGACACAACTTTCTTAAGTGCCTGCACTTCCTTCTGAACATTTGCAACAGCTTTAGGCAAGTGTTTTGGCAACTTCTCATCCAGTAACTTGTCAACTTGGGGTAAAAATAATTTCAGGTTTCATTTCCTTTGGAAGTGCATCTAAATCAGTGATTATAGATGCCAAATGAAGATCACCAGATTCATATGCTATTCTTTGATTTGCAAAAGTGTTTTTAATTGCAGCATCTGGTTTAGGTGCTTTCATCCAAGATTTAATTATTTTCTGTTCTTTTTCAAGGATGGTTTTTAATTCTTCTTTTTCCAACTCTAAAGTGGCAACCATAGACTGATAAATTTTTAAAGCTAACTGAACATCTTTCAGCTCTTTTAGTCTGGCCTAACTGGCGTTCAGTTCAGAAGTATTACTTTCAAACATTTTTAGGCTTTCTGAACGCACAGTTTCGACAAATGAAATGTCAGCTTCTAAAAGAACCAAAAGGTCCAGTTGTTGTTCCTCATTACTTTCAAAACCAAAGTCACTAACCTTTTTCATGACTATATCCACCCATCGACCAGATTCAACATCAGATTTGACCAAATGACCTTGATCTTCACGTGCCATGAAACACATATCCCTAACTTCTTCCTCATCATCAGATGATTCATCAGATTCTTCCATTTTTCAGTCTTGGCAATCATACAACTATTATTGCTTGAGTTGTTTTGAGCCATGAGAGCTATTTGGGCTTTCAGCTTCTTGTACTTAGCCTTATAGCTGTCATCAGGTTTCTGAAAAATAGAATGATTAGGGGCAGATTGTGATGATGAAGGCTGACTAGATCTGCATTCCTTCATTAAATGTCCTTTCTTGCCACACTTAAAGCATTCAAGATTAGACTTATCAATAGAAGCGCTGGAAGCAAATGGTTTGCCAGATCGATTAGATTTGGCCTTAAAACGATTGAACGTTTTAGCCAGCATGGCAACCAGATCATCATTGTCATCCTCATCACAACTATGAGTTACATTACCAGAAATACCAGTTTTTAACATTTCAGAGACCATCTTCTTCATCGAGTCAGAATGATCACTCTCAGAAGATAGTAGAGCAGTCCCATGTGGCTCAGAATACTGAACCATGACTGAACTGGTAGAAGCATGATTTTTGGCATCTTGTTCAGCCACAGCTCTCTCAACTTTGTTCTCTTCAGTGTATCTGAAGGCTCCATATAGGGAAGCAAGAGTGTGACTGTGCAAGGTTTTTCCTTGTCTTAAAACCAAGATCAAGTTTTCCCATTTAGAAGGTAAGATGTCACAAAACTTTTCTAACAAAATTTCTTTGTCTTTAGTTACACCCAGGCTTTCAATTGATTTACCAGATTAGTAAATCTGATGTATGTCTGAGTTAAAGTTTCACCAGGGATAGCAAAAAAAGACTCATATCTTTTATTTAAAGCAACTTTTCTTGTGACAATTGTCTCAGAAGTGCCTTCAAACTATGTCACGAGTTCCTCCCACGTTAATTTTGAATTTTCAAGTAAAACAAGGGTGGGCATAAGAGTTTCAGGAACATCATACAAGATCATATTTTGTAGCTTGGTATCAAGGTCTACCAGCCTATGATCTTCCTCAGACCAATGATCCTTCTCCTTGGGTGATACCCTAGGAGTCCCATCGGCATTTCTGACAACAGTGGAGGCATTCATGGGGACAAAGGGTCCTTCTTTAAGAATATCGGTCAAATGTCTTTCAACACTAGCAATATATTTGAGCATGCATGCTTTCCATGTTTGAAAATTTTCACTGTTCCCATCAAACTTGGGAACAGGATTATTTGGAAAGTGTACGTGCACATTATGCGATGGTATATTGTTGTTGATGATAGGGGTGGAGTAGGTGGAGTAGTAGCATTAGCATTAAGGTCAGGGCCTGTATTGAACATTTGGTCAACCATCTTTGCAGATCAAAGGTTAATGAATTAATATAATTCAACCTTGCTGCTCTGATACCAATTGTGAGTCTCAAATATAGATGGTTAATACCCGACTGGCAAGTAGTTCTAACTGGAAGATGACCAGTTCAGAATACGATCCAGATATGGATAATCAATAAGGTAAAGATACTGAAAGTAAATGCTAGAAACAATAAGTGCTGAAACTATATAAATAATATGTATATTTCAAGTATGTAGCATTGAGACACGATGTACTTTTTCAATGTATTTGATTTATTGATATAAACAAATACAAGGTTGTTGCGGAACAAAGATAAACACCCAAGTGTAATATCTAAACAACCTAGAATACAAGTGATCTAATAACTTGGAAATACTCGTAAGGATTACTTAGAGTATATCTCACAAGTTGCAATGCTAAAGTTTCAAGTCATTTTGCAAGTTGTGAGAAGACTTATATTTATAGACCAAGTCCATGATGACGTAGACCAGATCGTACAAATATGGTTGGGAGCATTTAAGGAATTAAAGCTAATTCCTTACATGCGTACTTTTAAGGTTAAGTATGTAAGTCAATTGATGTGACTTATCATACCTTATTCCCAACCTTTACTTTACCTTGTACTTTTATTAATAGTTAAATCTATTAACTGGGTAAAGGTATGTAAAGTAAAAAGACTTCCTCGTAATCAGTGTAAAAGTGTGTAAGTACTTTTACACTGAGATGCTTCAGTCTTCGATCAGGTAGAATCAACTTCTGAGCTCCACATCTGAGCTGATTCTCTTTCTTCAGACTTCAGTCTTTGACTTCATTCTGAACGGTATTCTGATACGTTGATCTGAACTGAAGTGAAGCTTCAGTGAATTAATTCTGAACGACTTCAGAATTCTGTACAAGTATTCTTCACTGAGCTTCAGCTATTTCTGAACAAAATATACTTGGTCGATTTTTGACCTAACATTACCACTCCGAAAAAGAAGAACCACTCTCCGACAAAACACCTACTCCACCCGAATCACCAAAAACAACCGTCGACATGGCCGGTCAACAAAACCCTCCCGATCTCTTCAACATGAAGATCGAGGACCTTCCTCGAACTATACCAACATCTCGCCAATCGGCCATCCGAGCCCCCGAAATTGACACTTTCACAGTGAAGGGCAATCACTTGCAAATGGTTAAAGATTTGTGCTTTGACGGAAGGCACAAAAGAGACCCTCATGAGCATCTTGACAAGTTTGAGATGATTTGCAACTTATTCAACTATGGGGAAAATCAGGCCAACAACGTCAAGATGAAGCTTTTTCCCATGTCTCTCACGGGAGAGGCTCATAAATGGTTGAAGGGTTTGGCACCGGATAGCTTGACCACTTGGGGTGCGGTTAGGGAAGCTTTGATTGAGAGATTCTTCCCGGCTAATCGGGAAAGAGAGCTTATACTTGTAATTAGATCTTTTAGGCAAGATGAGGATGAGTCTATTGTTGAAGCTTGGTTAAGAATGAAAGATCTCTTGTGGGAATGTCCCGGGCATGGGGTGAGTGACACCAAGATTGTGGGGATATTCATGGATGGGATGAATAGGGAGAGTTATGAGAAGATGGTGATGACGTGCAGAGGTAGCATTAGTTACAAGACCTCAAGTGAGCTTTGGAAAATGTTTGAGGATATGGTAAAAGCTCAAGTCTCTAGGACTTCGAATAAAGATAGGAGGTCGCGTAAGGTAGTAGCTAGAGTTGATGAGGGTGAAACATCCGAGGTAATTTCTGAAATTCGGGCACTTTCAAACCGAATGGACGAAAGGTTCTCAATGGTGGAGAACAACTTTGGTGGACTTGAGCGGGATGTGAAGATTATGGCCGGGGGATGTACTCATTGTGGAGGTCCACACCATCCCGATGAGTGTGAGTCGGTAGTTAATGAAGATGTAAATTTCGTTCAAAACCAACGTCAAGGCCAATATCAACCTCTTTTCCAACGTGGCGGAAATTTCCAAGGCCGATATCAAGGTAACTATTCTAACTCTTCTAATACTTATTCTAACAATCGTGGTGGAAATTTTCAAAATAGGTGGCAGAAGGATGACAATCATGGCGCGCCTAACCAACAACAACCACCATCACCTCCAAGGCGAGAAGAAGACGAGGGCGAAGGATCACCTCTCATGGCCATGATGTCCAAGTTCCTTGACAAACAAGACAAATGAGAGGAGGCCCAAGAGAAAAGGAATATTTCAATGGAGAATTATTCTAAGCTTTTGAATGACAAGATCGGGGGCTTGCATGACAAGATTGATATAAGCAATCGCAACAACCATGCTTTGATCTCCAACTTGGAAATGAGGATTGATAGAATGGGAAACCAAGAAAGGAAACCGGGTACTCTTCCGAGAAATACCCAAAAAAACCCGAATCAAGGCCAAGGAGGATCATGGAGAAATGGGGATGACAAGTACAAAGCACCCAAACACCGGAATGAAACCGTTAATGCCATAACCACATGGTCCGGGAAGGTAATTACTCCTCCTATTGATAATTCTTGTATTTCTAATGTTTCTCCTCGAGTTGGGCAGTTTGAAGAAGATGTTGATGAAGAGGTAGAGATGGAGTCACCGCCGGTGGTGACCACTTCGATTCCTAAAGCCACACCGATCAAGAAAACCGTGTTGAAACCCTACCAACCGAAGATTCCTTTTCCACAGAGATTGATGAAGGAAAAGATGAAGGAGCGAATGGATAAGTTTGTAAGTGATCTAAGGAAGTTGCATATCAATATTCCGTTTTAGATGCAATTGTGCAGATGCCAGGATATGCAAAATGTTTGAAGCAAATTTTGATGAACAAGAAAAAGTTGGCTGAGGTGGAGACTAAAATTTTGGAAAATGTTTGCTCGGCGGCAGTGGCGGGTAAGTTACCCGAAAAGCGTAAGGATCCAGGTAGTTTTACTGTTTCTTGCAAGATTGGTGATTTGACTGTGAGTAAGGCATTGACAGATTCAGGTGCTAGTATTGATTTAATGCCTTCATCTATTTATGCTAAACTGAACTTAGGAAAACCTAAACCCATCAACATGAAAATTCAATTGGCCGATAAATCCGTTATAGACCTATGGGAATTTTAGAAGACGTGTTGGTCAAAGTGGGTGGTTTGGTCTTTCCGGTGGATTTTATCATTATTGATGTGGGTGAAGCATTAAACGTACCCCTTATTCTTAAATTGAGGTTTGATCGAGTCAAGCTAATGACTCGTTAATAAATAAAGCGCTTCTCGGGAGGCAACCCGTGTGTTTTATCATTTTTAGTTGTTTTCAGTAGTTTTGTTTTATTTTTATGTTTTTCGTTGAGATTCACAGGTGAGAAATGACTTTGGGTGAACCGGTATGTGCAAAAGTTGTTGAAAAGCCAAAAATCTGTAAAAATTGCAGCTGGTCGCGGCGCGAGTGACCCTCTCGCGGCGCGAGATTGGGTGGATTTGGAGCCATTTTGGACAGAGGATTTTTTTCGTCGCGACGCGAATAGCAATTTCAACGTGATCGCGCCGCGACCCAGGTAACTCGCGACGCGATATAGCGCGTCCAGGTAAGTGTTCCTTTCTTTTAATATAAAAATCGGGGGGAAAAAAAGCACTTAAAAGTAAACAGCTGCACGATCTATCTATCTTTCTCTCACTCTCACCTTCTTGTTTCTTTTCTCTCAAAACACACACACACACACACACACACTAGTTTTGTGTTTCTTCTTCTTCCTCTCTTCAAGCCTTCATTTTCTTCTCCATTTCATCATCATCATCATGTCAAGAGGGGTATGTGATTCTCAACTCTTTCTCTTTTCTTTTCAATTTTATTTCAATTTAATTAGGATTTATTTATTTTCTTGAATTTTCTTTCAATTAATGTTTGTTAATTACTTAGATAAGTTAGTATTGTTGTTTATTGTCCTTAGAGGTGATTAATTTTGAAAGAATCTTAGAAAAACCTAATTAGGGTTCTTAATTTTTAATTTGGAGGTTTTTAAGATTTAATCATCCTTAATTTATTTTAATTCAAATTAGTTAAAGCATTGTTAATTAGACATAAAACCCATTCAGAAAATATAAAAAAAAAAAACTGGAAAATTGCCGAATCGCGGCGCGAGATTTTGCCCTGTTGACCGTTTTTTGCCGTTTGTCTGTCTTAGCCTTTCGTGATTGTTTCCTTTTGCTTCCTCTGACTTATTTAGTACATTTTGAATGTTTTTACAGAAACAACCGGTGGGCCAAAAATACGAGGGATGGGTGTGGCCAAATAACTATCAATTTGATTATGTAGATGATAGCTACACTCCACCAACCGCTCCTGCTAGTAAAACATTCAGGTTACTCAAGCCACACACACATCCTTGGCTGCAATTCAAGGATGTCCCAAAGGCGGAGCGTCAAGTGTTCTTGAACAGGTTGGCGGAAATTCAAGACTATGAGTTGATTCCCCCTCGTACAATGGACTGGCAGATAATTCGCGATGCACTCCTTGATGACTACTTTGCAGACAGGTTTAGGACAGAATATACTGATGATGAAATGGGTTGGGTAGCGAACATCGATATGTGGAAAAGGGTCTTTGAGCTGAACAAACCGGCTAAACTGGAATGGTGCCAGGAATTCTACTCATCTCTTAGAGTGGGATTACTACCTGTTGAGGACATTAGTGAGGATCGGGTGATCCACTTTCGATTAGGTGGCAAGCAACGCCACTGCACGATTCCTGAGTTTGGCTATTTATGTGGGATGTTTGAGAAAAACGAGTTTAATGATGGTTTGGTTCAATCTTTCTTAGAGAATAGCATTCTGGACACTTCACATTTTGATGATGGGGTGAGTTTTCACGAGTATTGGAATAGGATTTCAGGGAAGCCTTCGTTTAGCTCAGGGGTGAGCAAAGTATCGGACATTCGGTCCAAAAAGTTGAGGCTTTTGCATAAACTGATAACATACTCTTTCATCCATCGGGGCAATGCAAATGACAAAATGTGTAGCGATGATTTGTGGTTGCTCAGACAGTTCCAAGATTTCACCCCCACCAGATATGGTTGTGCTCCTTATATCCTTGCTCGTCACATGCAAAAGCACCGGGAGCGTAGGTATTTATGTGGTCATTTCGTGACCTCGATCATGGAGAGGTTGGGCATGGCAAACACTAGTGAGGGAGGAGAGTTTCGGATATTGAGCCTACCATTATCATTGATGCCACAGAGTTAAAGAAGGCACGGTTGATGACTTCGGTGAGTGATTTGGGGACTGAAACGGAGGATGAGCAGGAGCCGCCGGCTCAGAGACAGAGGGTGGAGCCGCCACCCCAGATGGAGCAGCAGCCTAACCCTTACCCGGCTTATGATTTTGCAGGTTGGGGAACCAAGCTTGATGAGATCCTGGGTAATCAGCGGGAGCTCAGGGACACTCAGGATATGATGATGGATGGACAGAGGACGATGTGGAGCCAAGTGAACCGCCTGGGCTTCCAAAACGAGTATTGGTCTCCCTACATCAACCATTGGATCCGACCAGAGTCTCCACCTCCACCACCGCCCACTCAGGCATTTAGTCCTCCTCCCATTTTCATGCCGGCCAGCACCACTTATGGATTTTTCTATCCACATCCTGATCAGCAGCAGCAGCCCAGTTGGGCAGGCCCGAGTTCGAGCGCAGCAGGCACTAGCGGGACCACAGGGGGCGCTCAGGATATGCCCCAATTTGGGACATATAGACATACCACTGGAGAGCGCTATTCGGGGCCTGGTTTTGATTTCTACCGAGGCATATTTGGTGAGCCAGCCGATCCTGATGCCGGTGACGGTGTTCCCTCCTCTCATGACATGGAGGAAAATTGATCTATTCTATCTTCTTTCTATTTTCTGAAACTTTGAACTTTATTTCCTTTCGATTTGGTTGTAATTCCGCCGTTTAGGCGATGAGACATTTGTAGTATTTTCCGTATTTCCTTTATTATGAACTATGTAGCTGTTTTGGTATTTTGCTTTTGGTGATTGTCAGGTGATTATTTCAAGTTTGCAAGTTGAATTGTGAGAGAATGCCTTGGGAATTTTTGGAACAAACAAGCGGGTTTATGCTGGCAGTCAGTTCAGCACCCACTTAATTTTTGGCTTCAACTTTGCATTGGTGAATTCTTGCTTTCACCCGAAGGTTTTTCGTTTTTCCTTTCTACATTTTGCATTTTTCCCTTTTCCCATTGTTTGCCTTAGTTATTCGTCCATTGAGGACAATGTACAACTTAAGTGTGGGGAGGGGGATGGTAAATTGGAAAAATGAAAAATTTTGAAGTTTCTTTCCTTTACTAGCATTTTGGTTATGTTTTTAAATTTTTGAGGCTATAGATTTTGTGCAAAGACGAGAAATGGGGACTTTGAATTTTGCTAATCTAGGATAAAACTTGAGATTGTTTACCTTTAACTTTCCTTTCCTAGTGCTTGTGGCATTTCATCATTCCAAAGGGTCATAGGCTTGTTCCAAACTTCAAATAATCTAGGTTGCTTGTGAATTGTACCTTAATGATGAACCTAATGTGAATAATAGCTTCACTAGATGATGTATTGGTAGGCACCGCTTGAGGTTTTCCATTTGAATTTTGCAACTTGTGTGCATGAAAAGCTCGAAATGTATTAAATATGCTTGTGGTAATTTGACTTAACATATGGTTTGCACACCGGATGTCCGATCCTTAATTCTTATGTTATAGGTTGTAGCTCTAGTCATTATGTTTGGTCTTTATATCGGGGTGTCTGGGGTGCTTCGGCATCAAACGGGTGGCACATGTGGGAATGCGCATAATCTTTTTCTAATAGTCTAATGCTAATGTGGTCTTTGAGACTCGAACAAGTAAGTCCTTGGGGTAACTTCGTTTTACCAAGCTCACCTAAAGCTTCCAACTTGGGATGGGTTGTCAGAAAGTTCGTTACACGGGTCTCATCGAAAATCACGGGTGTTAAATTATAAAACTTTTTATTCTCACATGTGTTTGTGTTTAGAGCATGGTCTCTGGATATGCAACCCAATCTTGAGTTCTGGCGTATATCTCTTAACGATACTCACGTATCCGTAGCGAACCGCTGGCCGGACGCTTAAAGTACACTTTCGTATGATCACCTGATGTGTGGATAGAGTTGCAATTCTAGACCATAGGAGTATGTTTTGTCAAGAGACTCGTAAGTATAACGTAATGAAAACCTTATGGAAAACCAATGGCGTGAGTGTTTAAGTGGACAAAAATACCGGTAATCATTGTGGAATATTGCTTATGTTGCCAATAATAATGTTGAAGCTTGCTAGTAGATTATAGCTTAGTAGGAACGAGCTTAAGGTCAATTGGAATGATAGAAATGTTCAAGAGGTGTTAACACAAGCATAGGGAGGATTCTAATTGTAACCGAAAGATGGTTTTGCTCTAGATTAGTCGAATTTTCTGATTTCGTCTTAAACTTTGCTCATTAGTTTTTAAATGCATTTGTTTTTGGTATTCAACACCGCTTGGTTGGAAACTTCCGGATTAAGAATAATTGTTTGTTACATTTAGTTGGTTATTGAGAATTGGTTAAAGTGCATACTTGCTTGAGGGCAAGCAAGGTTTAAGTGTGAGGAGGTTTGATGTGTCTCAATATATACATATTTCCCACATCTTATTTGGACGATTTATACTCGTTTTGTAGCCATTTATACTTGTTTTGTGGCGCGTTATGTTGTTTGCTAGTGGTCTCAGGTCTACAGCAGATACATTGCTCATAAAGGGTAGAAAATAGCTTATGAATGATCCATATGCGCTAACGGATGAAGCACGATGAAGAACGAAGCTGAAATGGAAATTCTGGGTTACATCGCGGCGCGACCAATATCTCTCGCGGCGCAATCCTTCACAAAATCTGCCTCGCGACGTGACAAAAACCCCTGTATTGAAATGCTCCAGTTTGTGCACTCCTCGCGGCGCGATGGTAGGGACTCGCGGCGCGATGCGCTGATGGCCTGACGGATTTTCTCTCTCCTGGGTATAAATACAAGTCCCCACTCAACCCTAGACCTAATCTTGGACACTCCAGCCTCCATACTTGCTCTCTAGCCGATTTTGAAGGGTTTTTCAAGGGTTTTTCATCATCCAAACTATTTTAAAGACTTGAAGATTAATTTTGGCTCTTGATTAGTGATTGTAGCTCGGTTGTAACCTCGATTTGGATTATTACTTCACATTTGGTACATTATGTTCTCCTTTTTATTTGAATCTCTAGCTAGGTCATGGTATGATAGTAAAGAATACAAGTCGAATAGAAATAACTTTGTTAAGTGGATTTAACGGATGGTGGTACCACGTTTCTTTCACAAAGATAAAATTGTTATTTAAATAATCAAACGAACTAGTTAGTTCAAGGTATTGTAATAGGGTTGGTGGTACCACTTGTTGCAAGAAATTGGATTGAATAGGTGATCGAGTCGATTTTACAAACGGAGTGCACCCGGTTGTGTTTTTGTCTTATCACGATTATTATCACCAACATATATGAATTTTGAGCTTAACCTATATGCAACCTAGACTTTTTGCGTAGCGGATTCGACATAGATGGCTTTTTAATTATTTGTTTACAACTCACACTCTTTTCGCGTGCTCTCGATTAATACCGGTTGAGTACTTTATTTTACTTGTCGATTACATAGTTTTCAGAATCGCAAAGTGACAATTCGGTCACACCAAACTTTCTACTTGTTTCACATTTTTACAACCTTTAGTACAACAATCAGTCCTTGTGCTCGATCCTGGTCTTGCCAGTTAGCTATATTACATACTGTTAGGTCCAGATTTACTGGACTCGCTCCAGACTCGACTACTGGAGCCTTACTGAAGATCTGTCCAGAAACGTGTTCTACTGGACCTACTCCAGACTTGGAATCTGGAGTCCCTCTGAAGATTTGTCCAGAAATAATGGAAGACCAGTGAGCAAATACTTGTATAGGAAATCTGGAGTATTCTCCAGATTAGCTCACTGGACTTCACCCCAGTCCAGATCAACTCTACTGAAGACGTTCTCACTGAAGTCAGAATAAAGAAGACTTACAAATGGCGGAGTCCACTGGAAGTCTTACCAGATCTGTACACTGGAGGATTGTCAGTGTTCTAGACCTTACAAGTCTGAACACTGGTATCGAGTAATTGACTTTTGCCTTTACACACTTTCCAAAGAACATTCCACTTGTTCTTTACCAAAGTATACGTGTGTAAAGATGGTTGGATAAAAGGATACAAAGTCATTTGATGTGACTTTATCCTTATTCCTTATCCAATGCATTTAATGTTCTTGTCGGATCATTAAATGCATGCAACCATATTTGTACGGCACAAAATTCACTGTTGCCTATAAATACAAAGTCATTTCCTTGAGAAAAATACTTTTAAGCATACATTTTGCATTAGAGTGAATTTGTATAAATACTCTCGATCTTAAACTGGGATACTTCACAACTTTAAGTATCTCGATCCAAAAGAGTTATTTGACAAATATAGATTATTTGTAATTCATAGGTTGTTAGGATACATACTTATTTGTATTATCTTGATTCCGCACAACCTTGTATTTTATTTAACATCATAAATAAAATACACCATTGAAAAATACATAATGTTCCACTTTACTTGTTTATTGCTTTAAGTCTTGTATTACTTTATTTATATACTTGCATTTATATTTAAGTAATACTAGTCCAATCTAGTGATTATTAGGACTTGTTGTATTTTACACTTTCCTGGTTAACCATCGTATTTCAGGGACTCACACATACGAACGGGTACACTGCCCGTAAGTGTGTTGTAGTCAGTTAGCGGTAGATCTTGTTATAAATTTTAAACTAGATTTCACACATCAGGACTTAAAAACATGTTTAAGGTAGAACTTGAGGGGGGATGTTAATTTATACAAGTTCTACTCATTTTTAGTTATTTAGTTTCTTATTGTGTGTTTTTATAAGTGTAGGACTTAAAGTGATAGTTCAAGCATGTCAAGGGACTAAAGTGATTAAGTGATAAGAGTTCTGGACTAAAGAGCAAAGTTGTGAAGACTTGAGGGGTTGCTGATGTAAATTGAAGATATATATATATACCCTCTTATGCAGAAATTAGGGTTACGAAACCCTATTATATTGTTGTTGGTTCTTTCGATTGTATCTCTCTCTCTGATATTATTTCTGAATAATTCTGGATATAAACTTTATATCCAGATTGTGTTCTTGATATATTCTTCATCTTAATAATAATAATAATAATAATAATATCTTCTTGATATTGTGTGTTGATTGATTCATTATTATAATCTTAAATTTATTTTCACCTAATATCTCTATAATACTCTTAATAAAATTATTTATAAAAGATACATCACTTAACCATAAAATAATTACACTACCATTTATATCAATTACTTTTAAATTAATAACCACATCGTTACCACCACCACCACCCGTTGCCGCCACCACCGCTACATTGCGCGGGTACCCATCGCGTATTATTACATGGAATACATGGTACACAAAGTATCACTTTCCAAACTGAATATCGAAGGAAACAATATTTTTTGAAAGGTGAATTTTGCTTGAAATTTCGTGTCGCGATTCTACAGCGGGTAGTCTAGTATACGTTATCTTAACCGGGTCCACGCTAGAGAGCTCTGTTGAAGTAGAAATGTCTATTTCAAATACCCGATAGGGGAAAAACCCCTACTAATCCGCCCGAAGACACGATGATTAATAGGGGTAAACTCTGCCCCTCAGACTTGAACCTGGATTTAACCAAGCCAAGCTAGCCCATTTAGTCGACAAAACCAAAATCAATTAAATATAACCTAAACTAATATAAGTAGTACATATTTGAAGTACAACCTATGGAACAATTACAGAATAAGTTATTATGATATTAAAAACGACCAATTAATATTACTCGTATATAGTTAGGTCACATACAATATAATTTAAAAGGAAAATAATTGATCCTCCTAAAACTTGAGCCTAATAATCCTCCTAATACCACAACATTTTGACATGTGTAATCCACTCATTATCTTTCATTCATCACCCCCCTTGATTTTTCCATGTGGCTTCATCTTATGATTAGGAGGATAATTAGGTTGATCTATTAGGAGGATTTATACTTATTTATAACTTGGAATATATTCTGAAAAAACTATATATATGTCCCCACTCCCATTTAGTTCCTTCATGCCACTTGACACTCATATATACACTCACCCAATTTAATTCAATTCATCATACTCCCTCCCGTGAACAAAAGGAATGTGAATCACCATCCCCATCCCTATCTCATTAATCTCATTTAATCCAACCCACAAATTCATTTTCTTTAATTATTCAAAGAAAAAAAAAACCATAAATATATATATGGACAATTTAAGAGAAATACAAGGTAAAATGGCTCATGATCCCCACTATGATTTTCCATATTATTGTAAATGGAAACGTGAAGTATGGGTTCCCGGCCCAGTTATAGTCGGTGCAGGCCCATCTGGGCTTGCAGCGGCCGCTTGCTTGAAAGAGCAAGGTGTCCCTAGTGTCGTTATCGAACGATCAAACTGTATAGCATCACTTTGGCAGCTCAAAACTTATGACCGTCTTCGGTTACACCTTCCCAAAAAGTTTTGTGAATTACCACTTATGCCCTTCCCTAAGGAGTTTCCAACGTACCCCGATAAACGACAGTTTGTTGAGTACTTAGAAGCGTACGCGAAAAGGTTTAAAATTGAGCCGGTTTTTGAGCAAAGTGTAGAAAGTGCCAAGTATGATGGAAGTATAGGGATGTGGAGAGTGAAGAGTGTAGGGTTGAAAGCAGGGGAGGAGATGGAGTATGTTTGCCGGTGGTTAGTGGTGGCTACCGGGGAGAATGCGGAGGTTGTGGTGCCGGAAATTGATGGGATGATGGATTTCAATGGTGAGGTGAAACATACATCGGAATACAAAAGTGGAAGTGTATATAAAGGGAAGAAAGTGTTGGTGGTTGGTTGTGGAAATTCAGGAATGGAAGTGTGTTTGGATCTTTGCAATCATAATGCCAAACCTTCACTTGTTGTTAGGGATGCTGTGAGTATATCTTTAATTTCCCTCTTAAATTGCTCTTAAAACTTTAATTTAAATTTGTAAAATTAAATATCGTGTTAAAGACAGATAATCTGAACAGGAAAAACATCATTCGTTTATCTTTTAATAGTTTTATTTGCAAAATGAGTTAGCTTAAGAATCAAAAGAAGTTGTTTACTCTATTAATAACCTAGACAAATGTGTCTCATTTACTTTGTTTTTTTAATATGTTTAAATTGGGTTAAGCAAAAAAAGAGTAGTGATTTTTATTGGACACATTTATCTATATATGATATAGGAATGTATTCTTGAATATATAATTTTTGTAACATAGAGAGAGTTGTGGTTTTGTAGAAAAGTTTTAGCCAAAACTTTATATGATATACGAATGTATTCTTGAATATATAATTTCTGTAACATAAAGAGAGTTGTGGTTTGGTTTGATAAAGATAAATTTTTGGTGGAAATTAAAGACGACTTTCTTAATTAAATAATAAAACTTAAAGAACTGAAAACATATAATAAGTCGAAAAGTAGAATTGTAGGCTGGTTTGAAATTAGTTCAATCTTATCACAATTAAATAGTTATTGCGTGAAACTTATAAAGCAGTTTTGTACATCATAAAATAACCATAATCCACTTTATAATTTTTAAAATGTAGTTTATCTAAATTTATATAGCAGGATTGTGTTCTTTTGATTATCAAGTGTTGTCTAAATAACATGTTTGATGTATATAAATACAGTTCTTGTAAATATGTGCAAGAAAAATATTAAAAACAAATACTTAATAGTCAAAACACAAATTAAGTCATTATTACTTAAAGACTCGACATATTTCCAGTAAGTTAATTAAGTTCAATACGATATACCACCAAACTTAAGTTTATATCATTCCAGGTTTTTATCTATAACTTGAATTGCGAAGTCCAATTTTATTGTCCTTTCAAGCATGACTACAACTCATAAGAGCTAAGAAGGCTTTCATATTAATGCAATTGATCAAATATATATACGGAGTATATATGTATATTTATTTATAATAGTTAAATAACAACAAACAACAACATGATTTTCTAAGTTCCGTATCGAATCTAACTTTTATAAGTATAATTATAGGTGTTGTTTAAAAGAGTTATTTTGCACCTTTTGTCCCTTTAGCAACTACGATGCTTTTGTTTTTTATATGTTTGAGAATTGAGACCGTGATATATGCAACGCAATGAAATGAATAGAGTAATAAAGATTGCGTGGACAACTAAACGACAAGAAATCTATTCATGTTTGTATGATATAATTATGGTTTATCAATCTTTCTAAAAATCATTTTTAATTCATTATCAAAGATGATCTTGTAATTACTGAAAAAATCCGAAAGAAAAGTCACTTTCATGGTAAGCATTTCATTCGTGAAGAAAAACAAAAGAAACTTTTAGCAAATACATTTTAATATTTTATAAACTCGAAATAATAATAATAATATTTACAAGAGTTTTTTTTGTTACTTTTAAAGGCTCCTAACAATATATGGTGTGTATGGCCCTCAATAAAAGTGCAACTAGCACTACACGAAGTGAATAATGTCTATAAAATCTTATAATAAAATGTATAATTAACGAACGTGACTACACGAAGTGAATAATGTCTATAAAATCTTATATGAATAATTGTACTTTATGTATTAATTTAGTCTAGAGTTAATCGACCCATAACATAACATACACTTGAATTGTAAATTGTTCGAGCATCCTCAAACCTAAAATCTTGGCTTCTTCACTGTCAATCGAATTTCGTATTTAATTTTTTAAGTAACTTTTGAATTTGAAATAGTACAAAACATACTTTACCAGTGGACCTTGGGTCTAGCATTTTATGTAACACTTTAAAATTCAATAGTCAAGAATTCAAATCTTGTTATAGTCATAGTGTTCATATTTTAAGCGTAGTTAGAGCGTCTTATAAAAAATTACAAAAAGTAGTTTAATAATATTGTAACGTTTTGAATGATAATTTATTTTAGTACAGAGTATTACTCTAACTTGTCGATTTCATAGAAGAAAGGAAAGCAAATAACAGGTTAATTTTTGGTTAAATTGGCAATGATCAGGTTCATGTCCTACCACGAGATATGCTGGGAAAATCGACTTTTGGGTTGTCAATGTGGTTGCTCAAGTGGCTACCAATGAGATTCGTTGACCGGTTTCTGTTGATCGTGTCATGGCTAGTACTCGGAAGCACAGCTAAGTTTGGACTTGACCGGCCATCCATGGGACCGCTCGAGCTCAAAAACCTGTCTGGAAAGACACCCGTGTTGGATGTTGGGGCCCTAGCCAAAATCAAAAGTGGAAACATTAAGGTAAACTAGTTAAAAGTACTATCTATAGATGCTTTTCTTCTTACCTTTAATCAGTGTGCTTTTTTTCATTTCCTTAAATCTCTTCCCATATCTGTGTAGTGTGTACAATGGATTTCCCTTTTTCTATAACGAAATATCTGCAATCATTGTTTTTAGATTTGTTATATCCATAGTATCTATTTACACAATATCTCCATATATACCCAAACAAACATGCTTTTCACTCACCCTTTGCACTTTTTTGAACCTATGGATTTTACCAATGTAACGAATTGTAATTGTAATGTCAAAAGGAGAAATGATTATTACATTTCACTCCTAATCCAACTAATCCTAGCCTCTAATGTATCATTAATTACTCTTTCAAGAATTATCGTCCATCATATATAATCAATCATTAAGAAACCGGGTTTGATCAAGGGGAAAACCCCGTCTCTAGAGACAGATGTCAAAGGCTTGATTCTCACTTCTTCCAGGCCGGATGTCTTTCTAGAAGAAGTCTTTCTTACCTTTGGGTAGGATCGGACTGTTTATATCTCACATACCCTGATACACTATGGAAGACGCTATTGAGGACAATTGTTACTATGTATAATCAATCATTATTTGCTTTTATATACCGATGAAGTTGTCGCATATCATATACAATTTAACTTTACAAACATAGACGATAATTATAACCATACTAAATAGTCGGAAAATCACCCATACAAGTGATAATTTAGCTACTTGTTTCATTTAATGTAACCTTAATTTAGTCTGCTGACATATTTTATCAAATACCTTTGGTAAAGATATAATATATCATGTTAATACTTTGATAAATTTCTACTATTGATTTTAATTTTAAGTTTGTATTTTGATTTTTGGCAGATATGTCCGGGCATTCAACGAATTGGTCGTCTTGGTGTACAATTTGTGAATGGGAAAATAGAGAATTTTGATGCAATTATATTTGCAACAGGATACAAAAGTAATGTACCATCTTGGCTAAAGGTAGGTACTCTCATACGAGTACTTTTTTCTCTTCAAACAGTTAAGAACTTGATTTCTCAAGCATCTAATGGTATTTTATTTTATTTTTGATCATTAGGAGGGAGAGATGTTCTCTGAGAAAGACGGGTATCCTCGAAGACCATTTCCGAACGGTTGGAAAGGTGCATTCGGGCTATACGCTGTAGGGTTCACTAAGCGTGGTTTGCTTGGTGCATCGGCGGATTCTAAAAGAATAGCAGAAGACATTGGTAGATATTGGAAACTAGAAGGCAACCAAAACATCTTACTTTGACAAATAAATAGTTGTTCTCATTGCAACCATAATTTTGTATTCTTTTTGAGGCGAGATCGTTTTTTAAAAAAAAATTAATATATAATTTTTTGTTAGTACAACAAAAAATTAAAGTTGTTTTAATTAGAAAAGTTACATGATTTTACGGAGGGAACATAGAATATTTTGCTCTTTACTTTTTCATTAGGTTCTTTAATAGTTCCAAGTGTGAGATTGTGTGTGTGTAAATATATATATTGGAAAGAAAAAAAATAAAAATGGAGAGACAATTTGAGTTGGTTTGACCTTGCTGTTAATTACATTGGCGGTCAACTTATAGGCTTACGTCATTTTCTCTATGGAAATAGATGGGAAAAAAGAAAGAAAGAAAACGTATAACAAAGAAAAGTACAGTATTACATTTAATTTGGATTTGTTTTTAACGGCCCACAAATCGGATGTCCAAAAATCTATTTGGGTTGACCCAATGGAGAACGGCCAAAAAAATTTAAAAAAAAATACCAATTATGAAATACGCTATATAAACCAAGCCGAGATTCGAATATAAACTTTTAAAATATATGCTAATTTAGATCTTTGGATAGCAACGCGTCTCGATTTTACACACAACAATTATAGGCTCCTTAGTCCTGATTGGATTGTTGTTGTTGATATTTTTACTATTATTGCTACTCTCGTTAATAATGTAGTAGATAATACCATTTTCCATTATCCAAAAAGCTCAAAAGATAGATATTTATTTAAATATGAATGAATATGAAAATTATAATTTCGTAGCAAAGTTCCATACTATAACTAGATAATGCGAGGACCACCTTCACATTTTGTATTTTTCGTATATCGGAGTGCATATGAAGTGTGATCTAGACTCATATATATGCTTATCGAAGTATGATTTAAGGTCAACTATATATGATCTAGAGTCATAATTATGCTTATCGAAATATGATTTAAGGTCATATATAATAACTAGTTCGGTCTACTGTGTCGATATGATTTCTTATTTATGGTTATCATCACATTATAATAAATTTATTTTTTGTGGTTTTTATGGCAAAGTAGTCCTTTCTTTTAATTATTCCTTTTCTTCGGTATCTTATCATATGTATTTATTAATAAAAATTTTGCTTTTAAAATAAATAATAAAATAGTACCACAATTATACTTCAAATCAGTATTTGAGTTTTCTCCAATATATCAAGTTGTAATTTTTAGGTACTTTAAAAGAGAAAAAAAAAAAAAAAAACCAAGACATCGCACGACATTGGGTATTGCAATGTATGACCCACATAATTGCTCCACAAACTTGGGTAATAAGTATTCGTCGTGCTAGCTTTACATACATGCCTGAAAAGAGAAAGACATGCAAGGAAAACACTAATGACATATTTACACAGGAAAAGTATCTGTGTGTATGTAACTTGTGACCAGCTACTATTGTATGAAAGAAACTTTAGTCGGGTTCATTGTATGTAAGTAACTTGTTAAAACTGAATGAATCGTGTAAACAAGCTGATGTGGAGGTCTCTCATTGGGCCATGTATCAGATGCCTGGTGGTGCCACGTTGATTTCTTACACGATTCGTTCAGTTTTAACAGGTTACTTACATACAATGAACCCAACTAAAGTTTCTTTCATACAATAGTAGCTGGTCACAAGTTACATACACACACAGATACTTTTCCCTATTTACACTAACACCATTGTCCACACTACTTTTTCTCTTCTTTCTTTCTTTATTTTTTAACAAACTTCACTAAAACACAATACGAACACTAAGAAACATCTAAAACACGATTCTGGTTAGATGTTTGGGCATGTGATAAGCCTCTTAGGAACGTATTCCCCAATCTGTTCAAACTAGAGAAAAAGAAAAAGTGTTATGTCAAGGAAAGGTTCGGTCTTAGCTCCAAGATGTTCGGGTCTGATTGCTTCTGGACTCGTGGCCCATCATCTGTGGAAGAGTTACAGGAATGGTCTGATTTAAATAGATTGTTGAATGGGACAGTTCTTAAACAACAGAATGATAAATGGAAGTGGATTGGAATTAAGGATGCCGAGTTTTCAGTCAAAGGAGTGAAGGAGTTTCTTAGAAGCGGGACAAGTCAAAGTAATTGTTTCACTTTCAAATGGTCCAAATGGGTTGCGAAGAAGTGTAATGTCTTCATGTGGAGAGTCTCCATGGATAGGATACCAACATTATTGGCATTGAAAGATAGGAACTGCTGTTATGGAAGCTTGGTATGTGGCTTATGTCAGGAAGCGGATGAATCCACGGAACACATTTTATGTTCATGCGAGATTGCTATGGAATTATGGTATAGAATTAGTGTTTGGTGTAAAGTCAACCCCATCTTTATCTTTTCTGTCAAGGACATTTTCGAAGTATATAAGCATATGGGACTTGGGAAGAATACAAGGAAGGTATTTAAAGGGGTGGTCTTTGTTACTTGTTGGTGCATTTGGAAGGCAAGGAACGAGAAGAAGTTCGAAGGCAAAGAAGTCAAGGTGGAGAAGATTATACACGAGATCAAGACCATGAGCTATTTATGGCTTAAGAATCGGTCGAGTCTTTGTTACCCTAGTTGGCAAGATTGGACATCTTTTAATGTAAATTTGTAATTCTTGGTGTATACTTGTAAATGTGTTTGGCCACTCCACATATTGTGTGAGGTTGGCGAGTTTTGAATAAAATTTACTTTTCAAAAAAAAAAGAAACATCTAAACAACATAAACATAAGAAGGTCAACATCCATAACTAGAACCTATCTAATCAAAGACAACTAAAAAGTTTGAACACACCCCCTTGGCATCTGAACTATGAAAAAAGCCAACTTAAAAAATGTCTATCTTCGATGCAGAAAACACTTTTAGAATTATTTTATAATTTTTTTTTTTTGTCAATTTTGTTCAAGCCTAAAAATGTTTATAATAAATAAGTTTACAAATACTAAAAAAAGTAATGAATTACTGTTAAAAAGACTAATATAAACTTAGGGGTGTATTATGACATTTATCTAACTTCAGGGTTAAGAGTTTGTACGGGTTTGTTCTTATGGATTCTTGAGGGACTGAAGATGAAGATGGATAGAAGTTGAAGGAGGTCGGTGGCTATTGTGCTAAAGATTGAAGTATAAATACAAGTTTATACCCGATTAGGGTTTTTATCTCTCATAATATATACACACATATATCTATCTCTTTCTCTCTCGATATTATTCGATTTCTGTATTCTTTTAGATTGATTCATCTTGATCAATCTTTCCACTGATCATCTTGATCATATTGTTAGTTGTATTAATCGAACTTTGTAAGTCGGATAATCTAGCCGACTGATTATTTACTAAATAATAATAAACGAATAATAATAATAATTTGTTGTTTGATTGATCTTCGATTTCGTTCATGGTATCAGAGACAGGTTACTCTGATCGGTGATATTTGATTAAGGTTTTATTAGATTTAGGGCGTATTTCGATTTCGAAACCCTAGATCTAAGAAACCCTAATTTTTAGGGTTTTTTGGTTATCGATCTTGTTAATTTCGCTGCTTAATTCAGATCCTGATTCTTATTCTTGACTAAGTGAATCAAGAAAAGAATTAGGGTTCCTAAGACCTTCTACCAAAAGCACTGTATTGTTGATTTCTTCCCTTTATTTTCTCAATTAAACTTTTTATTATTTTTTTATTATTCTAATCTCACAAAACCAACTGTGTTATCCTTGACCAGTCTTCATTGAGAGACTTGGAATCCTGTCACTAGCACTTTTGGGGGATTAGAATTATTTTTCAACAAAAAAACATTTTTAAATATCTTTTATTGTGTTTTTAATGTTCTGTTCTTATTGTTTTTGCTTACATATTGATTGTTTGATAAGTTGTTAATTGATTGTTTAATTGTTGTGTGTTTTTTTACTGTTTGTTGATTTATCTGTTTGGTGAATTGCTTGATTATCTGATTAATTGATTTTTAAATGGCTCCTGAACCTACTTCTGGTGGTAGTTCTAAAACTCAAGTTAGTAGTCTTGACTTTGGCGATCCTCTTTATCTTCATCCTACTGATACTAGTGGTGCTGCTATACTTTCTTTCAAATTAACTGGAACTGATAATTACAATGTGTGGTCATGTGCTATGCTTCTTGCTTTAGAAACTAAAAATAAAGTGGGATTCATTGATGGTACATGTGAAAAAGATGAAAGTGATGCAGTTTTAGCTAAACAGTGGGATAGATGTAATTCTGTGGTTTTGTCTTGGATTTTAGGATCTATAAGTCAAGAATTGTATTTAGGACAAATTTTTTCTAAAGTTGCAAGTGAAGTATGGAAAGATTTAAAAGAAACATATGATAAGGTTGATGGTTCTGTCACTTTTAATCTGCATCATAAAATAAATACATTAAGTCAGAATGGTTCTTCATTATCTGAGTATTATCATAAACTGAATACTTTCTGGAAACAATTTGATGCAATGGTAAAATTACCTGTCTGTACTTGTAAAGCTGCTAAAGAATTTAAAACACATCATGATCTAATAAGGTTAATGCAGTTTCTCATGGGTCTTGATGAAGTGTATATGTCTGTTAGGAGTACTATTCTTACAAAAGATCCTTTGCCTGATGTGAAATATGCATATGCTCTGCTGTCTAGGAAAGAATCACATAGAAATGCTAGTAATGTGAATCAAACTAAACCTGCTAATTCTGCATTTGTTTCTAAGTTTGATGATTCCAAGAAAAAGTATATAAGAAATGAGAATCTTGTTTGTGCTAATCCTGCTTGTGGTTTAAAAGGTCATATCCAACACTTGGTGAATTCTGCTTCACAATGATAGGAAGAGCCGACATCGAATGATCATTGATAAGTGTTTTAAAATAGTAGGATATCCTGAATACATTAAAAAGAAAAATGGATTTCAAAACAAGAGATACTCCAACAATGCTTATAATGAAAAAAATAATACTTGGAATGATAAAACTTTTGTGACTGCTGAAAATAATTCACATGATACTGCTTCAACTAGCACTGGTCTACCTTTTACAAATGATCAGATTGCTAAACTGATGAGTTTGATAAGTGAAAATCAGGATTCCAAGACTGGTGTTCATGCACATATGGCAGATGCTTTTATGTCATCTGTTTACTTTAATTCAAATGTTCAATTTGATAAAATTCCTAGTAAAAATGATTGGATTAATGACTCAGGTGCAAATCAACATATGTGTTGTTCTGATAAAAACATGATTAATGTAGTTGATGTCACTTCTCTTAATATGACTGTAAATCATCCTAATGGAACTTCAGCTTTGATAAGAAAAATAGGAGATATTAAACTTACAGAAAAGATTACTATTTATGATGTGCTTTATATTCCTGATTATTGTGTAAATCTTTTTTCTGTTCATAAAGCAAAAAAAGACAGTAAGTTGTTTATAGGTTTTACTGAACAAATGTGTTACATTCAGGATTTGAGAACAATGAAAAATCTGGGGACTGGTAAAGTTCATGGAGGTTTATACCTGTTAAATGTAAGTAATCAAATTGGTAGCAGTAATAATGCTATTCTTGATATTAAATGCAATGTGTCTTCAGATTTATGGCATTCTAGACTAGGACACCCTGCATCTGCTGTTTTAAAAGTTCTAAAAGATCAATTAAAATTGGACAGTTTAATTGATACTCCTTGTGATGTTTGTCATAAAGCAAAACAAACTAGAGAGCCTTTTCCTTTAAGTGATCATAGATCTTTGAGTGTTGGTGATTTAATTCATCTTGATGTTTGGGGACCTTATAGAAAAGTGAGCAAAGAAGGTTTCAAATACTTTCTAGGGTTAATTACATAAATGGTACCTGGACTATACACCATATTACTGATTACCTACCTATAGTTTAAAATTTACGCTAGTCATACCCCAACTTGTCATTTATGCACTCGGATCATACCTGAACCTGACGGGCGTCAGTTTGGCCGTTAAGTTGGGGTATGACTACCGTAAATTTTAAACTATAGGTAGGTAATCAGTAATATGGTGCATAGTCCAGGTACCATTTATGTAATTAACCCTTATTATTATTATTATTAGAGTTAATTTCAAAAATCGTCCTTGTGGTTTTACCAAAAAATCACGTTTCATCCTTTAAACTTCAAAATGACACTGGTAGTCCTTTATACGCGGATAATGGTCACGTTTCGTCCTTTAGTCGACCGTATAAAGGACGAAACGTGTCCATCATCCGTTAGATTAAAGGACGAAACGTGACCATCATCCGTTAGATTAAAGGACGAAACGTGACCATCATCCGTTAGATTAAAGGACGAAACGTGACCATCATCCGTTAGATTAAAGGACGAAACGTGACCATCATCCGTTAGATTAAAGGACGAAACGTGACCATCATCCGTTAGATTAAAGGACGAAACGTGACCATCATCCGTTAGATTAAAGGACGAAACGTGACCATCATCCGTTAGATTAAAGGACGAAACGTGACCATCATCCGTTAGATTAAAGGACGAAACGTGACCATCATCCGTTAGATTAAAGGACGAAACGTGACCATCATCCGTTAGATTAAAGGACGAAACGTGACCATCATCCGTTAGATTAAAGGACGAAACGTGACCATCATCCGTTAGATTAAAGGACGAAACGTGACCATCATCCGTTAGATTAAAGGACGAAACGTGACCATCATCCGTTAGATTAAAGGACGAAACGTGACCATCATCCGTTAGATTAAAGGACGAAACGTGACCATCATCCGTTAGATTAAAGGACGAAACGTGACCATCATCCGTTAGATTAAAGGACGAAACGTGACCATCATCCGTTAGATTAAAGGACGAAACGTGACCATCATCCGTTAGATTAAAGGACGAAACGTGACCATCATCCGTTAGATTAAAGGACGAAACGTGACCATCATCCGTTAGATTAAAGGACGAAACGTGACCATCATCCGTTAGATTAAAGGACGAAACGTGACCATCATCCGTTAGATTAAAGGACGAAACGTGACCATCATCCGTTAGATTAAAGGACGAAACGTGACCATCATCCGTTAGATTAAAGGACGAAACGTGACCATCATCCGTTAGATTAAAGGACGAAACGTGACCATCATCCGTTAGATTAAAGGACGAAACGTGACCATCATCCGTTAGATTAAAGGACGAAACGTGACCATCATCCGTTAGATTAAAGGACGAAACGTGACCATCATCCGTTAGATTAAAGGACGAAACGTGACCATCATCCGTTAGATTAAAGGACGAAACGTGACCATCATCCGTTAGATTAAAGGACGAAACGTGACCATCATCCGTTAGATTAAAGGACGAAACGTGACCATCATCCGTTAGATTAAAGGACGAAACGTGACCATCATCCGTTAGATTAAAGGACGAAACGTGACCATCATCCGTTAGATTAAAGGACGAAACGTGACCATCATCCGTTAGATTAAAGGACGAAACGTGACCATCATCCGTTAGATTAAAGGACGAAACGTGACCATCATCCGTTAGATTAAAGGACGAAACGTGACCATCATCCGTTAGATTAAAGGACGAAACGTGACCATCATCCGTTAGATTAAAGGACGAAACGTGACCATCATCCGTTAGATTAAAGGACGAAACGTGACCATCATCCGTTAGATTAAAGGACGAAACGTGACCATCATCCGTTAGATTAAAGGACGAAACGTGACCATCATCCGTTAGATTAAAGGACGAAACGTGACCATCATCCGTTAGATTAAAGGACGAAACGTGACCATCATCCGTTAGATTAAAGGACGAAACGTGACCATCATCCGTTAGATTAAAGGACGAAACGTGACCATCATCCGTTAGATTAAAGGACGAAACGTGACCATCATCCGTTAGATTAAAGGACGAAACGTGACCATCATCCGTTAGATTAAAGGACGAAACATGACCATTAACTCTTATTATTATTATTATTATTATTTTATTATTATTATTATTGTTTTTTTTTTATTACAACTAAAGTATTGTTTCCAATATTCCCCTTTTCAGTTTATACATTTATTTGGGGACTGAGATACATGCAATAAAACTATTTGTTATACTTATATGTATATTTTCAAAGTTATATTATATGTAATATACTTATATGCATATTTACAAATTTATATTTATATATATTTTTGCTTTATTTATTTTATTTTACCTTATATTATTATTATTATTATATTATTATTATTATTATTATTATATTATTATTATATTATTATTATTTTATTATTATATAAACTGAACAAATATTTTTTTTGATAAATTATGGATAACTATTGCCAAGAACTCAAATAGTTATTTGAGAGTTGCTTGTAAATAATTTTTTATACTTATATGTATATTTTCAAAGTTATATTATATGTAATATACTTATATGCATATTTACAAATTTATATATATTATATATATTTTTATTTTTTATTTATTATTATTTTATTATTATTATTATTATTATATTATTATTATTTTATTATTATTTATTATTATTATTTTATTATTATTATTATTATTATTATTTTATTATTATTATTTATTATTATTTTATTTTTTATTTATTATTTTATTTTATTATTATTATATTATTATTATTATTTTATTATTATTATTATTATTATATTATTATTATTTTATTATTATTATTTATTATTATTTTATTATTATTATTTATTATTATTTTATTATTATTATATTATTTATTATATTATTATTATTTTATTATTATTATTATTATATTATTATTATTTTATTATTATTATATTATTATTATTTTATTATTATTATTATTATATTATTATTATTATTATTATTTTATTATTATTATTATATTATTATTATTTTATTAATTATTTTCTTATTATATTATTATTATTATTTTTATTATATATTATTATATTATTATTATTTTATTATTATTATTATTATATTATTATTATTATTATTTTTATTTTATTATTATTATATTATTATTATTTTATTATTATTTATTATTATTATTATTATATTATTATTATTATTATTTTATTATTATTATTATATTATTATTATTATATTATTATTAGTTTTATTATGTGTATTATATTATTATTATTATTATTATTTTATTATTATTATTATATTATTATTATTTTATTATTATTATTATATTATATTATTAATATATAAAACGTTTTTAGAATGTTTTTTTTTATGATTCAGTTGATTGATGAAATTATTAAACGCCGTCAACACCTACCACCAATTATAACCAATTATAATATAATATGATACAAATAGATTTCTTCATTTATTCGACTATAAATAACTGATTGCATCCGATCTTAATACTTGCACAATCATATCTTATATTCTCAATTCTCTCTTATAATCACACAAGACTAATTACGTCCAAGTGATTTTTCTGCTATTATCACTAAGGTGAGTCTCCATACTCCCCTTTTCAGTTATTGATACATTTATTTCGGGGACTGAGATACATGCATAAAACTATTTTATGTTATCTATATGTATTAAACTTTGAAGGACATTTATATATATATGTTATATATACTATGTGAGTCTCCATATTCCCCTTTTCAGTTATTTATACATTTATTTGGGGACTGAGATACATGCAATAAAACTATTTGTTATACTTATATGTATATTTTCAAAGTTATATTATATGTAATATACTTATATGCATATTTACAAATTTATATATTATATATATTTTGTAACTCTGCTTTATTTATTTTACCTTCGGGGTAAAATACAAACTCTTTACTGTTATGATGAACACAAGTATTTTCAGAAATGTATATATGGTTGATTCTAAGTTGCTCTGTTCAATTAAAGACCTCTCTATCATGAACGATTAATTATGGAAACATAAACGTGGGTATATTGAATAGTACTATTGGGGTAGGCACCCCATCCGTGTTGGTCATACCAACTGGATACGGATGCATTATATTTGGAAAGCTTAGGGTACCCTGAACAAGGTACCTACTCTGGAGGCAAATAAACACACACTTGTCTAGTTTCGGTTCATGAGCTTAGAACTTGATGTATACAGTATCTACTCTTATATTCTATTTGATCCATTGTGTGATCAAATAGTTACTTTAAATCTTGTGGTTCATACTCTATATTTTTATTAAAAATCTATGATACTCTTTGCTTTATATCGTATCATAACTACTTGACATTGCGGTAAGGCAATGATCACACTGAACTCTGGTATTTTGAGAAACTATAAATTCTATATGAAAAACTTATGGAACTCACCAACTTTATGTTGACGTATTTTAGTATGTATTCTCAGGTAACTAGACGATACTCTATACATGGGACATTTTTCCGCTGCATACAACATACTGGACCATGGCCTACCCTCAGACTCTAGTAAAGACAAGTCAATTTGCTAAAGTCTCAGTCTACTGTTTAATATTGTTTAATATTAAATAAATGTTTTCAAGAATAATATCTTTCATAAATTGTAATATAAATTTGTGAACAATGCTTTTATATAAATGTATTTTAAAAAGACAACGTTTTGTGTCGTTCAGTATATCTTGTGTTGTGAATCCATGTACGTCGCGCCCCGTTTAGGGTGGGTGTGACATCCATGGTGATTTTAATTGTGTATTTTCATATTTATTTATTTTTTATATAAAAAAATAAGTAAATCGGAAGCAGCACCTTAATTTATGTAAAGCATTGATAAATGTACTTGAAGTCTTGAATGGATACCACCAAATGGAGTTGATTAAATCCGATTTGAGCTAATTCAAACCTTGCATGGTAGTTGTACAAGTACTAATGTAATACAAGAAATTAAGATATTCTTTTCGGTTTACCCCTTTAAAAAAAAATTTGAAAATAAATAAAATAAAATTTTGTACTAAATAATCTTTTATAAAAATAAAATATTATTTTATAAATAATAATAATTTATAAAATTTTATAAAATTTATATAAAAATAAAGTATTCTTTTAAATAAAAGTAAATATTTACAAAAAATATCAATAAACTTTTTAAAATTATTTATTTCTAAATAATACTTTGTGTAATTAAAAAAAAAAAACAACAACAACAACAACAACAACAAAATAATAATAATAATAATAATAAGGGTTAATTACATAAATGGTACCTGGACTATGCACCATATTACTGATTACCTACCTATAGTTTAAAATTTACGGTAGTCATACCTCAACTTAACGGCCAAACTGACGCCTGTCACGTTCAGGTATGATCCGAGTGCATAAATGACAAGTTGGGGTATGACTAGCGTATATTTTAAACTATAGGTAGGTAATCAGTAATATGGTGCATAGTCTAAGTACCATTTATGTAATTAACCCTACTTTCTAACTGTTGTAGATGATTATTCTAGGGCAGTTTGGGTATTTTTACTTAAAAACAAAACTGAAGTATATGAAAATGTTTTATATTTCATAAATCTTGTTAAAACTCAGTTTGGAAAAGTAGTTAAAGTATTTAGGTCTGATAATGGTACTGAATTTGTGAATACAAGATAAACTACTTTGTTTAATTCTTATGGCATTATACATCAAAGTACTTGTCCTTACACTCAACAACAAAATGGCATAGCAGAAAGAAAACATAGGCATCTCTTAAATGTGGCAAGATCTCTTTTGTTTCAGGGAGGGATTCCTTTGTATATGTGGCCAGAGTGTATTTTGACTGTTGTTTACTTAATTAACAGAACTCTTTCTTCTGTTCTTAAAGGAAAAACTCCTTATGAACTTGTTTTTGGTTTTGAACCCACTTTGTCTCATTTAAGAAACTTTGGATGTTTGTGTTATGCTTCAATTCTGAATAATGATGATAAATTTTCAAAAAGAGCTGAAAAGTGTGTATTAATTGGTTATTCTAATTCTAAAAAGGGCTATAAACTGTTTAGTCTTGAAGACAAAAGTGTGTTCTACTCTAGAGATGTGAAATTTTATGAACTTGTGTTTCCTTTTAAAATGAACACTGATGTTGAAAACCTTGATATTGATCATAGTACCTTTTTTGACAGGGTTGATGATGTTGTTGGTTCCACTGGTCCCAATGATGACATCAATCATAGAAATTTAGAAGGTGATGGCAGTGCAGCCATTGATACTGGTAATAGTGATGTTGCCAGAGATTTGGGTGGCACAGCAACACCTAATGACTGCACCAATGAGGTGCTTAATGGTGGGGATAATCTTGATAATCCTGAGGGAGGGTTCTTAGGTAATCCTGGGATTCCTAATGAACCTTTAAATGTGGACAACACACATCAACTTAGAAGATCTAATAGACAGTCCAATTTACCTTGGAATCTTAATGATTATGTGTTAGATGGAAAGGTTAAATATGGCATAGAAAGAGTTGTTAATTACTCTAATTGGAGTTCTGAAATATATTGTTTCTTGTCTGAAATCAATAAACACAAAGAACCTTCTACTTATTTTGAGGCTGCTAAAAACCCAAAATGGGTTGAAGCAATGAACTTAGAAATGGAAGCCTTATATAGAAACAATACTTGGATTTTGACTGAGTTGCCTTCTGGCAGAAAACCTATAGGATGTAAATGGGTGTATAAGGTTAAATACAAATCTACAGGTGAAGTAGAAAGATATAAAGCTAGGTTAGTAGCTAAAGGTTATAACCAAAGAGAATGTGTTGATTATGAGGAGACCTTTTCTCCTGTGGTTAAAATGGTTACAATAAGATGTCTTGTTAATGTTGTTGTGCATAATAACTGGACTTTATTTCAGTTAGACATTAACAATGCCTTTTTATATGGTGAGTTAAATGAAGATATGTATATGGATTTACCTCCTGGTTATTTTTCTAAAGATGATACAAGAGTTTGCAAACTTGTTAAATCTCTTTATGGTTTAAAACAAGCACCTAGACAATGAAATCATAAGCTTACTAGTGCACTTATTGAATATGGTTTTATTCAAAGTAAGAGTGATTATTCACTTTTTACTTTGAGTCATGATAACTTGTTTATTGCCTTGCTTGTTTATGTTGATGACATTGTCATTACTTGTAGTGATAATTCTGAAGTTACCAAAGTTAAACAGTTTCTAAGCTCAAAATTTATGATAAAAGATTTAGGGAAACTGAAATATTTTCTAGGAATAGAAGTAATTGATACTTCTAAAGGTATTTGTTTAACACAAAGAAAGTATTGCATGGATCTTTTATTTGAATATGGGTTATTAGGTTCTAAACCTATGAAAACTCCAATGGATATGAATTTGGTCATTTCTGATAGAGAAAATGTTGATGATCCTTTTATTGAGAATGTTTCTGTTTATCAAAAATTAATTGGTAAACTTATTTATCTTACAATCACAAGACCAGATATCAGTTATTCTGTGCATTGTCTTAGTCAGTACATGCATGCTCCTAAACCTTCACACTTGAAGCTTGCATTCAGATTCTGACGTATTGGAAGAAAAATCCAGGTAAAGGTGTTCATGTCTGATAAGTGATGATTGGATATATCTTAAATGGTCTAATAATGATTAGTTGTATTCATTTTCTATAAGAATAGGCCTACTTTGATATGTATTGTGTGTATTTCAGGTTTGGACAAAAATGGTGTAAAAATGTGAAGAAAGGTGATAAAAATGTTTGAAAATAGTGAAGGCCGTAATTTTATGGTCACTGACCGTAATTTTATGGTAACAGCCGTAAAAACTAGACCTGATGACTTTTGCTTGGAGTTTGAAGCCGTAAATTTATGCTCAGAAAAAAACAACTGGTCGTAATTTTATGCTCGAGGCCGTAATTGTACGGCCAGTGCAATTTTGGACGACTTTCATCCAGAGAAGGAAAAAAGCCAGACGCGAATTACGGTGCTTTTTTACGATCCACCGTAATTTTACGGTGGTATAGCCGTATTTTTACGGCCAGATCGGGATATTGGGTTTTGGTGATTTTTGAAGGGTGTCGAATGAAAATACTTAAGAGGACTATGTAAGCTCGTGAATCAGGAGTTTTACACATCTTTTTGGCTGCAATTGAAGTGAAGAACCCTAGAAAAACACATACACATCATTGAATCATTCACAATCATTCCTTCCATCGCTCGATCATGCAACAAGGATTTTCTTTATCAACAATTGAGAAGATGCTAATGGAGATGTCCGGCTAAGTTTTAGGTTATCTCTCTCGATGAACAATTGTTGGTTATTTCATTTGATAGACTTTATTTTCAATCGTTTAAACATTAATCTTTCAAGATTGTGATTCTTATGATTGATTGAGTATTTATTCAACATTATTTTGATTTGGATTTTTACAAGACAATTTATTGTGAGTTAACGATTTGTACCGAGTCCACTTAGTTTAAGGATTAAGACAGGTCGTTTGATTAACATAGGTTGTGCCTAAAATTGTTCATTTCACTTATTACAAATTATGTCTATGTGATTTGGGATAAATACTCGGTAAAGTTTATTAGGTGATTTAATCCGACTATTGGGATTCGGGAGGGATGTTTTTTCCATTATTGTTTAAAATCTTTGATTACTTCCTTTTTGTTAATTTGCATTTTCTTTAAGTTAATCTTTACTTATCTATTTAGAATTAGAGTTAAAATTATTTACAAACCAATCGAAATCGTTACAACTTGGCTATAACCACCTACACTCCTCGTGGATACGATACCCGCTTACCCTATCTAGCATAAGGTATAGTAGGTTTATTTTTGATCGATACTTCGACGTCGATCAATGTCATTAAAGGTCAGTCCTTATCTCTCAAAGCATATGTAGATTCAGATTGGGGTAAATGTATTACCTCTAGAAGGTCAGTTACTGGATTTTGTATATTTTTGGGAGATTCTTTAATATCATGGAAAAGTAAAAAGCAAAATACAGTGTCTAGGTCATCTTCTGAAGCAGAATATAGGGCCATGGCCACTGTAACTTGTGAAGTGGTATGGATTTTGAACATTTTGAATGACTTAAAAGTGCAAAATCTGTTGCATGTTGATGTTTTATGTGATAATAAATCTATAATTCTAATTGCAAATAATCATGTTCTTCATGAAAGAACAAAACACATTGAAATTGATATTCATGTTGTAAGAGAAAAGGTTGCTTCAGGGTTGATTAATCTTGTTAAAGTTGATACCACTAAGCAGGCTGCTGACATTCTTACAAAAAGTTTATGTGTTGCTCAACATGAGTATTTACTTGGAAAGTTTAAACTTATAGATATGTTTCAATAAGTTTTTTTTATGTCTACCTAAGTTTATATTAAGGGAGTGTGTTAAAAAGACTATTATAAACTTAGGGGTGTATTATGACATTTATCTAACTTCAGGGTTAAGAGTTTGTGCAGGTTTATTCTTGAGGGACTGAAGATGAAGATGGATAGAAGTTGAAGGAGGTCGGTGGCTATTGTGCTAAAGATTGAAGTATAAATACAAGTTTATACCCGATTAGGGTTTTTATCTCTCATAATATACACACACATATATCTATCTCTTTCTCTCTCGATATTATTCGATTTCTGTATTCTTTTAGATTGATTCATCTTGATCAATCTTTCCACTGATCATCTTGATCATATTGTTAGTTGTATTAATCGAACTTTGTAAGTCGGATAATTTAGCCGACTGATTATTTATTAAAGGGAGGTGATATTAGTACCATAATATTTGATAAAATTACCACACAGTACAATCTTTACAGCATGGTTGTGGTAAGTTAATAACCTTACATGGTACTAATATCAATTCCTTTTACTAAATAATAATAAACGAATAATAATAATAATTTGTTGTTTGATTGATCTTCGATTTCGTTAACAATTACAACAATTATATTTATAAAAATAAAATATTCACAATTATGAGCATGAACGAATATTAAATTGATTAACACTTGAGAGAGTGTGAAGATTAATTTGTTACACATCATTTCTTAAAGTTCTTTTTTAAATTTGGTTACAAACTTTTTAAATTGTATACAAGTTATATACTTCTATACAATTTGTAAGTGTGAATTTTGTTCCTACATGTATAAGTGTATTAACTGTTAAATATTTTTACACTTTATATATCATTTTTAAATGTCAATAAATTGGAAAAACAAAAGCTTACATTTTATAACTTTTTGAAGAAAAAAAGGTTAAAATAAGCTTGTCATAATGTTGGATCTTCTCACAGAAATTGTTAAAAGATTGCATGTTAAAAACTAATATAATTTTTTATTTATCAAACAACGAAACTTAAACTTTTAGTCATCTTTATCTTAATAACATGTAAAAGAAAATCAATAATGCCGTTCTAAAAAAAAAAAAGAAAAAAAAAGAGAAAATCAATTATGAAATATTAATTTCAAGAATAAATGTACCCTTGTAGATGTGGAATTTTGCCTAATATTTACAGAAAAAAGAAGGAAAATAATTTAAGTTGTACTATAATTGCTTTTACAAAATATGTAAAATAAAAGAACAGATTGTTAAAATGGGCCATATGACCCGTTCTAAAAAAAGGGCCATATGATATGAGTGAACCAGGAATCATATATAACAGTGAGATAGTTGATAGTCACTCACAAGTCACAATCGTATAAAATGCTTACACCCTATTCGATCATATCATCTAAATAAACTAAAAACAAACGCTCCCACATATATGTACAGATATTTATCTTGAACAAAAACTTTTAATTTGTACATCGATCTACACATATTTATCACTTTGTTCGTCGATTTGAACCAACGATATCTTAGTCGACGAGACACTTCAAATACCGCTAAGCCAAATACCTATTAACAAGTTATTTTGACCCCAACCCGGTCGATCTTTGTCCCATCTTATGGCCTAGCAATTGTTTACATGGCTGGTTTTGGCTCAACCACCACACCATATAGACCATCATCTCAATCGCTATACATATATATGGGACCATTATCATCAATGATTCCTTTTCTTGAACATTCGCTCTATTCCCCATCAACCAACCAGTCATGTATTTATAACGATGTGAAAGGAGTTTAGTTTTGGTTATACATTAAGAAATATGATGTTTTTATTCGTCTACTTTGTCACAAAATAAGTCCAAATCAAACAAGTGTTCAATAATAAAACCAATAACTAGAGTGTTCCACGCTAATTTGGATTCAGTTTAAATTTAAATGGTTCACTCCAAATCAAAATGTCTTGCTTGAGTTAATTATAACATGATGTTTGATTAAGTAATACTTACTCATATCTCCTGCTAAAAAGTAAGATAGTTGTATTAGATTTTAGGGATTTTTTAAAGTTTGTACCAATATTTATCCCTAAAATCCCATAAGTATCCTAGAATGTAACAAACTTCTCAGAAATCGTGACTGGTCTTACGTTAAATGATTGTAAACTCATCGCATAAGAGGTCAATCAAGTTTATCAACGTGCCGTTCAAATAATGGCTCAACCAATTAATATACATTCAACAAAGAATTTGTATAGATTAGTATCCTTCTTGACTCGATGGAGATTGAACCCGTCATGATATTTTCCAACCACCTTCGCATTTTGTAATTTTTGTATATTAAGTGCATATGTAGTTTGATCTTGACTCATATATATGCTTATCGAAGTAGACTCATATATATGATTGTCGAAGTATGATTTAAGGTCAAGTATAATAAATAGTTCGGTCTACTTTATGGATTTCTAATTATTGGTCACATTTTAATAAGTTTAGTTTCTTGTGGCCACTATATCGTCATGCTTGTAATTTGTAAATGATAATCCTAGCAGTTCATGCTTGTAAATAAACCTAGTAATAATTTTCATTAGCAGTTGGTGAATTATATCGTCAGTGTAAAAGTCAATTAAATAAAAAAGTAACTGGAATTGCCGCCATCTCATCCCTTAGTAATTAATTTCATTAGAAGCACCTTGGATGACAACAACGTGGTAGTTTAGTGATATTTGACAAAAAGAAATTACTTGACTTCAAAAGAATATATATAAACTAAAATTTCTAAAAGATCTAATCTCAACAAATCACATAGATGAGTTACTTTTAAAATATCTGATCAATTAATAATCCAAAAAAAACTCTATTTGGTGAGAACCCAATCCCACCCGTTGTACAAAAAACTCTGTTTGAAAGTGTAATTTGCAAGATAAGATCAACTCTTATATTGTCATTACGCCTCGTCTCTGGTCTTGATTGTTCACTTCACAATGAAAGAAGTTGGAGGGCCATATCTCTTGGCGACAACAGTTAAGCCCCCTTAGTAATATCTTCTACACCCTCCTGTTACATAGAAGAAAAAAGTATGACTATGTGTGATCATTTACAGATGTATCAAAATGGGTGGGTTGGGTAGCAGTTTAAAATGGAATCAGGTTGGAATAGCTATAAAGTACAGTAAGAAATAAGATCGGCGGTTTGTTTTCTATCAAATTATTATGTTACAAATAAAATACAAAAGATCAATACCAAAACTTTTAGTATTAACTAAAAATAGATAACCATATATAAGTTCCCGGACAAAGTAAGATGTGAAAGCAGTAATCAATGTACAACTGAAAATCATGACCGATACTTTCACATCACTTATGCAATTAGGGTAAGGATTAGCCAGGAACAGGTTAAAAAATTTGCTCTTCAAAATCTTGCTTTATCAAAGATATAATATAGATAAAAAAATAACACCACTGAAAGTTCAAAAAGAAGCAACAAGTTTAACATTCCCCTTAGTATTACAAACATAAAAATGATATGAATAATGAAGTCAGCTAGTGGTTTGAACTTTGAAAGATAACTTACTCTACACCACTGATCTGGACTCATGGGCTCTTCTCAATAAGTGAATCCGACCAACTTGGTTCAATCCAAGTATGAGCAGAAACATATGAAGTTGTGAACACATTTCCTAATTTTTCTTGAACGTTTCTGCCATTGAACGTGTGAAACGTGCAAGTTTCAAGTGAGTAGAACACTATCTTCTTGTTTTCCCAACTCAATTGTGATAGGTAGATCTTGTTCTCCATTTCTGGAAATCTGGCTTCAATACAAAGACATGTTGTGCCACAAATATATATCATGTGCTTTCCTACATCATTTACTTTCTCCCATTCTCTTGTAGAATCATTCGGCTTGAATACTTCAATGGGTTCTCCAAACCTGCCCATAACGACTAGTAAGAGATGTTGGTCGCATTTCACCAAAAAATATTGGGCCGGAGATTTACTACATCTTCTTGGAGCTTCGGTTTTAAAAATCTCCCACTATATATCTTCTTCACCCAGACCTTTGAAAACCATAAGTTCTCCCGTCTTATACAAGGCATAAAGATCTTTGTCATGGAATGTTGGAAAACAAATAGGACTTAGTTGTGAGTTAGTAACTAGATCAAACTCGTGCCAGGTTGGTTCTCGGGCTACATAATGGATGAGAATATGTTCATTCCCAAAACCAACAACCATACAATCAGGGGAAGTAGGCGGGTCTGAGAAACAATAGGTTGATATATAAAAAACCGGCTTTGGAAGCTTGCAGAGATCATTTGTGAAGGGGTTAAAAAACACTGGGCAATTACCACTGCTTTTAAACAATAACCAACCAAACCTGGAACAACATATTGTTTCATTAGCAATCAATAACTGAGAAATTCTCGTAAAGTAGTTGTCACCAAATACCGGATATGTGAAAGTAATAACACCTCGAACTTGGTCTACAACCATCAGCCAAGGTGACGCTAGTGAATAATTCTGTAATCTCCCTAATTCTGTTTGGTTGCGCCATTGTCTCACAGGAGCTGCTAGTTGACAACGTTTGCATGCAGCACGAAAGTTCATGTATTCCATGCCAAGACAAAACTTCATAATCGTCCCTAGAATATCAAATGGAACATCTAGCAAGTGACACTCACTTACTTCAACCTCGTTGTTTGTAATTAAGCTAATCACCATCTCATCCTCTTGTTGTTTAGAATCAACTGTGACTTTGGCTTCTCTATGGTCATCTTCTAACCTACACAAATGATGGTCTAAGTAACATCTTTCCAACACATATATATGACAACAATGAAACGAATAGAAAAAAAAGAAGAAAAAAAAAGAAGCAATACCAGCATTCCCACATTGACATGTGGCTTGTTGGCTGAAAAGGGCACGGGAGATGTAACAATGGTTTTGTTGTTGAGGCGATACGAATATATCAGTTTCTCCATTTTGTCATAGATATGTATATAACCCCCTAGCTTCGAGCCAATTGCAGAGTTGTAAAATTCAGAGTAACCATGAGCAAGATCCACAACAAATATGCCTTCTTTAAGGTCTTTTGCTTCTTCCCACACATGTTGACTAGTATCCAAGTCGCCTATAAAATCTAATAACCTCTCATCCAATTCTTCCACACCAGTCATGTCCCACTTTTTGAGGCGTTCCAATTCATTCCAGTTTATACTCGTCATGTCACATTTAAACAAAAACACATCACCAGGTGTTTTGTCAATTTTGCTACGAAAACAAACTGATATGTAAAACAACTCTGTACGAGATCCTGTCGGAAAATGAAGGTCTTCGCGACAACGATTGGAAGGAGAAAAAGGGACCGCCCCAAATAATAATGGTTGTACCAAAATTTCTCTACGCTTGACAACTATTTCAATCCGTATGACAAATCGAGTAATATCGTTGAGCATATATATGACCATTGCAACAAGTTAGGTTATGTAGTAAATGTCCATTCCAGGTTATTCTCTTGAGTTGATAAGCATATGACATCTCGGTCCATCTTGGTTTATTTCTTTGGCTTTTTGTTTTTTTAGGAAATAGTTGACAAAATACAAAGGTGGGCTTATTGGTCTTGTTAACAGGATAACTGAATTTGGATTATGATCAGGAGGGGCAGACAAACAACATTCTCGGATAGAATCATAATCTCCGTCTTTCAAAAGCAAGGGAGGGAGAGATATGATGTTGGAAGTGGATGAGGGGTTCCAAAGAGACCAAATATTATTGTGTGGATGATTAGATAGAATTATCCACCCATGGAAGCTTCCCTGACAACTCAGGGATTCGATGATCTTCAAGATTCTGAACACCAAACCATGGGTATTTTGCAGATAAAGGAGGCAATTTGTTATCATCACTACAAACCTCCTTGTGCGTATTCTGCTCCATCATCATCATCGAATCTAAGAAAATTAGATTCTGACTCCTCTTACAAAGCAAGCTACTAAAAAGATTCAAAATATTTTTTATCAAACAAGCAACCAATTTTATCAACTAAATAAAACTCGATTCTTATCAAGATTTCAAAATTTATCAAATAAGCAAACTAAAGAAATCAGATTATTACATCGAATATATACAACTAAAAAAAGACTCCTATTATATCAAATAAACACTAAAAAAAGACTCCTATTATATCAAATAAACAGCTAAAAAAAGACTCCAACAACTAAAAGACTCGATTTCTATCATAAAAGCAACTAAGAAAGAGTCGAATTATATCAAAAATCTATTCTATACTATATTATAAACCAAATAACCTTGACTAACATTTTAAGTTTCAACATTTACTTCCCAAAATGTTTCTCCTATCTATTCTATATTTACTTAAAATAACAATAATATTGTTTCTCTCTCCTCAAATCTCAATCACTCATTTTTTTCTCTCTCCTCCATAAATCATTTTATTATTCTAATTCATTCAAAATCTTTTATCTCAAAAACCGCTACATCGATACATGGAAATCGACTCCATATTGTCTTGTTTGGTTAGCATAGGAATGAGTTTCATATGTCCAAAATGAGTAAACCCGAAAACCATGTTTTAAAGCATTGATCATATCGTCACGATCGAGACAAATACTTTCATAAATCATAGACGCTGTTAACATTTTTCATGAATTAATCAACCTCTTAAAATCAATAGACTTTTTTTTTATAAAAAAAAAAAGAGTTAAAAAAAAAAAAAAAAAAAAAAAAAAAAAAAAAAAAGAAAAAAAAAAGAAAAAAAAGAGTTATTGCATTTTTGGTCCCTATTTTTAAAACCTTTTGCAAATTTGGTACAAATTAACGATGGTTGTTAAATAAAGTCGTTAAGTGCTGTTAGAATTAAAAATGGTGTTTAATTGTAAATTTCTAAAAGTGTAAGGGGTATTTGTGTTAATAGTGTTGGTCAAAAAGTTTGTCCTGTTGTCACTGAGATATACATGTGATTGTTTTGTAAAAATTTATAAATAAGCAAACTAAAGAAATCAGATTATTACATCGAATATAAATAACTAAAAAAACACAGATTCGATGTTTTCTAATTTTTTCTAACATCTAGCCTGTGATAAAATTACACATAACCCCTGCAACTTTGTCTAACTTTTTTAGTTTTAGGAATTGACTTTTGAACCCTTGTACTTTTACAATATATACATACACAAACAAAATAGCTAAAACAAAAAAAAAGTATATACATATTAAGTTGCTAATAGCCTAATATATAGATAACGGATAATTTTTTTAAAATATCGCATACGGCATACTTATCAAAGAATTGTATAGATTAGTATCCTTCAATTCTTAACTCGATGGAGATTCAAACCGGCATGATATTTTCCAAAAGCTCGTCGTATCTCAAAATTTCAAGAACCATGCATGACAGACGCTCGATACATGGAAATCGACTCCATATTGTCTTGTTTGGTTAGCATAGGAATGAGTTTCATATGTCCAAAATGAGTAAACCCGAAAACCATGTTTTAAAGCATTGATCATATCGTCACGATCGAGACAAATACTTTCATAAATCATAGACGCTGTTAACATTTTTCATGAATTAATCAACCTCTTAAAATCAATAGACTTTTTTTTTATAAAAAAAAAAAGAGTTAATTGCATTTTTGGTCCCTGTGGTTTGTATGTTTTTGTAGGTTCAGGACCTTTTCAGGTTTCATTGCATTTTTGGTCCCTATTTTTAAAACCTTTTGCAAATTTGGTACAAATTAACGATGGTTGTTAAATAAACTCGTTAAGTGCTGTTAGAATTAAAAATGGTGTTTAATTGTAAATTTCTAAAAGTGTAAGGGGTATTTGTGTTAATAGTGTTGGTCAAAAAGTTTGTCCTGTTGTCACTGAGATATATATGTGATTGTTTTGTAAAAATTTATAAAAATTTACGAGCTCTATAAATGAAAGTTTTGTAATTTAGCTCGCTAAATGTAAGAAACAATGGCGGCCGGAATGTTCAACAGTTCGCCGGAAAATTCAAAACGCGTCGGGAAAACGAAATTCACAATTTCTCCATCGTTTCTTCGAGTAAAAACCCGAAACTGATACCAATCGACTCAGAATTCCACCGCGCACAAACCCTGACCAAAATGAACTTCAGAAACCATTGCCGAAAAATATAGCAATTCTCCGGAAAACTTAAATTTGCGATTTCTCATTTGTTTTTTCAATTTAAAACACGAAACCAGCACTAAAATGCTCAGGTTTGCATTCCGCACAAACCCTAGCCTATTATTCCGTCAAAAAACTTTGCCGGAAAATTCGTCGGAAAAGTAACGATCAACGAATCTCGATGAATCGGAAAACGTAAAATATGAATATGACCGAATTCAGATCGTGAACAAAACCTGATGTTTTTCAGATCAATTTGACAAATCGCGAAAACGGAATCGAAGAGGGAAGTTTGCAACAAAAAAAAATTCTTTTTCTTTTTTTTTTAAATAAAAGAAATGGATATAAAAGCAATAAAAGGAATAAATTTGTAAGAATGGACAACAAACTGCAACAATCACGTGTATATCTCAATGACAACAAGACAAACTTTTTGACTAACACTATTAACAAAAATACCCCTTACACTTTTAAAATTTTACAATTAAACACCATTTTTAATTCTAACAGCACTTAAAGGCTTCATTTAACAACCTCCGTTAAGTTGTACCAAATTTGCAAAAGGTTTCCGAAATAGGGACCAAAAATGCAATGAAACATGAAAAGGTCCTGAACCTGCCAAAATATACAAATCACAGGGACCAAATATGAAATTAACTCAAAAAAAAATGTAACTCCAAGTCTCCAACAAATAAACAATAGGCAACAACTAACAAGGCTTGTTAACTTTACTACATAACCCATATAACAATTGGGCTGATTAACCCAACATAGCCCATTCATTTTATCTCAACAACAAAAAACCCTAATAGCATATATAACATACAGACATACAGTTGACACATATACTCTTTCCTGCCGCTTTTCATTTTCTTGAAACAAACTTCTTGTCAATTTACAAAGATGGTAAGCCTAGTTTTCAAATCTATATATATATATAATAATAATGTTGGTTTTTAAGTATCATATGATTTTCTGATGATTTTTGTTTTGTTGTTTTGAAATGGTGGAATGAAAAATAGACAAAAGGAACAGGAGTTTTGGTAAAAGGAGGAACAAAACACACACACTGTGTGTAAGGTGTGGTCGCAGGAGCTTTCATTTGCAGAAGAGCAGATGTTCTGCTTGTGCTTATCCTGCTGCTCGTGTCAGAAAATGTATGTATATATATATTTATTTATATATGTATTTGTATAATTATGTATATATATGTATTTATATTTTGATGATGTTGATAATGATGAAGTAGTTATGAGTCCGAATTATGTTTAAATGTTAGTTGATATTGTAAATTTATGAAGTTTTGTGTATAATGTGAGATTAGGGGAGTAGTAGTTATAACTTCTTTCGTTACGTGCTATCGAATTTGTATTTATGTTGATATGAATATAGGTTTTGTTAGCTTGGTGAATGCAGATGTTTAGATGAAAAACATGCATTTAAGAATGTTTGATAATTATATGAAGTTCATATAGTTATAGAAAGTTTTAGTGAAACACTTTTTTAGGATGTTTTGGTGGTTTGTATTGTTTCTTGAATTGGAGTGTTGGTTTTCCCATGGATCATTATTGATGATTTGATGCTGACAATCCATGATGTCGGTTTTCCCATGAAACCTTTTATGTCCAAAAAATGTGAAGTGTGAACTTGGTTTATCATTTTCCTTGAATGATGTATGCGGTAACAACATTGGGATCGAAAGGACATGATTTGTCAGTTCGACCTCAGTGATATGGTTTGGTTTGCATTTGCTCATTATAGCTTTTTAGTTTTAGATTATAATGATTAGTTCTTAGATATGGTTTTTGTGAATACGAAACATGAATGACTTGTGCATTTCTCAACTACTTTTGGTTTTTAAAAGGCACAAATGATGTATGAAAAGTTTGAAATGCCAAAAGAATTTGTGATTTATGTCAATGTTGTTACAACCTATGTTTTTAACGGGATGTGCAGAGCAAGTATGTAGAGATTATGTTCTATGGGAATTGACATTATGGTTTTTTTATATTGACGATTTATAGCTACTTTTATTGAGTCTGCTATCATTAGGTGTAGGTATACAAAATCTCAAATATCTCTTTAGATTATTAAGCTGTTTAGGATATTTGACTTTACCTTGACATTTGGCTTATTGATATGGTAATATGTAATTATGGATTTGACATTTATCGCTTGCTTCTTAGTTGGTCATGTGTGTTGGGATTTTAAATAATGTAGTGATGTGCCATTGAAAAAAATAACTAGATATGGTTCTTAAAATGTCATTTTGTTATGGAAAATTTGCTAGTTCGATTTCATTTTGTTATTCTGTTATCCATTCGTTTAAAGAGATTATTTTGAGAAACTAAAGTCCCGAGTATGCTAACAGTTTCACTAGCTTGAATATTGGTTACTCTTTCAAGCATGATGATACTATTGTCTCTTGTTTTTTTAACTAAGTTTCTGCGTGCCATGTTGAAAAAGTGTGCCGCTTATTAATGTAAGTTGTTCATGCATGATATACTTATTTTTATATTATTATGTTTTAGACAACTGGAGTGAAAAGGCGATCAGAAGGAAGACAACAGGAACTGGTCGTATGCGTTACCTTCGTAATGTTCCACGCAGGTTCAAGAGTAACTTTAGGGAAGGTATGCAGTTTTCTTTATATCGATTGATAGAGTCATAACTCATTAGTAAGTTTTCTTGTATCTTACTCTATGTATTTATCTATTTGGAACAGGCACCCAAGCAACCCCAAGAAGCAAAGGAACTGCTGCCAGTACCTAAGAATGAAGTGCAATTTTGTATGCTTTTCTGTTGGTATCTTTATGTATGGTTCTTGGGAAACCCATTTTCGGATTTTTGTTTGTTCACCTATGTCAATTTTGTTATTACTGAGCACTAGAATGCGTAATGTTTTTTGGTTTGAACATGGGATATCAGTTACTTTTGAAGTTTTGATATGGTACTTCCATCATTGGCACACCTCGGTTCTTTGATATCGTGTTGCATACCTGAATTTAAGATTTATATTGATGCTGCTTTTCTAAGTTTCATGATACCCTTCGTTTGACTGTGTCTGTTAGTTCCATGATACTGCTTGTAAGAGGTGTTTATTTGTAGTGTTTAACCTTTTTTTACCTTCATTTGATGCATTTTACATATTGTTTTGTTAAAATTTCTCAACTCAGCTTGTCTTGGTTGTAAAACTTAACCCAAGTCTGTCTGTTTTGAAATAGAGCTGAATTTGCCATCCCAAATTTTGATAGCTATAGCCACAAATGTGAAGCACTGTATGATTGTTTTAGTAATAGGATATTAGGATCTCAGTGTAAGTGTTAGAAGATCTGTTGTCTTCTTGGTCTCATGCATCAATAGACTGAATACACTGCAGACGTTTATTCTGAAACTGTTTTAGGACTCATTGCTGGTGCTTTTTTTCATAAATCAAGGAAAAGTACGTTATGGTGGTAACTAGTCCGAATTAGCTAAGTAACGAGCAAAGTTGTATCTTTTTGCCAAGTAAAACTTTAAACGGTTTGATTTTTTTGTATAAGCTAACTGGACATTGTCCGGTCAGTATATGTTGGTGTCGCAATAGTTTAATTTAATCTCATGCCCAGGATGATGTTTGATATTTCAAATCAACTACTTAGCCTTGTCGGTTTTCTAGTTATTTCAGTTTACATCTCCGTGTTTTAACCTTAACAATAGTTACAAAGGTTCATCTTAGTGTAGTAGACAAAATAATCACAGATTTTGGCTTCTTTCTGTTTTATCAATCATAATTATATGATTGTTAATAAGGCAAATTCAATGTTTTTTGTAATAAGCGTGATATGGTATATCATATAACTAAACTTTATTTTGCCCCCTGAAACTTTAAATAGTTTGACTATTCGCTCTCTTAAATTTGTTTAGGTGGTGTTTGTTTCGGACTTAATAAACTCAGTAATGACTTAATCAAAGATACTTAATCCATCAAGTCATCAAAAGTGTTTGTTTTTTGACTTAATAAACAAAAAAACAACTGTATTGACTTTTTTAGCCTTTTCTCATTGTAATGGTGTCAAATATGTTATGTTCGATTTTGGCCAGCGGCGGATACACTTCACTAGTTAATTGAATGGACTTAAAACACTTGTAATGTCATTACATAATGTATAAACTATGAAGGATTGGGTGTGTTAAGGTGCATAGTAGATTACGATCATTTGGGTGAGTAAGCAATGTAGTAGGCTCCAAAAAAAGGCACAATTCCCTCGCCATGTATGGCTAACACCTGATCCATCTTTTCTTCCTTAGTTCCTTCCCTCGCTCCCTGCGAGCAGCCTCACTCTGCCCTTCACCCTGTAACCCACCATGAATGGGGTGGGTCACCGAGCCTGAATGTATGCCTGCACGTCGCCGGTGCATGAGAACCACCCATACTGAACACCTTTATGCCATATTGCCATCATTTCATGTTCTTGAACCAGACCATGACTGCTATTATCAGAGCCATCAAGCATAATAACATAAGCAAAAGCTTTAAAAGGTGTACCGTTCCTAGTTTTAAAACCAACATTCAACAACCAACCCCGGGTTCGGGTATTTGGGCACAAGAACAACATGCATTAGGATCAACAATCTTTCCTATGCTTGCCATTTCAGTATATACAACTCGATAATCAGCCAAAGAAAAATGCTTTAAATGGTGATAAAAGCACATATTTCTCCTAAAAGGTTCCAAAAGAGTCTACAAAAAGAAAAGAAACAAAAGAATCCCAGACATGTATAACAGATGAAAACCTGTTAACCCTCATGTTTTTCATTTTCTTTCAAAGACAGTTTTTTAAAAAATTGTTTCCAAGCAGCATCCTGTTGTTGCTCAAGCCAAGAAAGAAAACAGCTGTCCAACAAGCAGAAAGAGTTGACATAAAGAAGTTGGTATCTCACGGGTATAAACCGAAAGTTGGCGACTTGAACAATCGGCCAAATGCCACCTTCTACAATCAATGCTGGAAGAAAATCTCGTTTCACATCTTCCTTCACTTGGTTAACACTTTTTCCCGATGCAAACCCCATGTAAGTGAAAAAAACAAACAAATCAACGGGCCCAAAAATGATCCCATCCAGTGCTACTTTAGTTGCAACAAACCGCATGGATTTTGGTTGGTATTGGAGTCTTAACTTTAAAAACCGATCCAGGCCTTCATACCTACAAAAAATATAGTTCCATGTTATGATTTAAACCTTCAAAAATTCATTCATATGTGACCATGAGTCATGACTACTCTTCGGCAAAGATCTACTAGAAGTATAAAAGTTGACAACTTGACATGATTTGAGCGCGACAGAACCATGTAAAAAAAGTTCACATATATTCCCTTATGGGTAAATGGTCTGAAATCCCCTTAAATAACGACAAAATACAGAAGCTATTTAAAATCATTAAAAGTACAAAATCTCAGTTAGTCACATAAGTCGTAAACAGATGCACCTTGCGTTAGAGATTACATTTTCGGATAAAACAGAATAACAGTGGGATTGAGTGATTAATCACATTTATTTTAAGAAGAGAATTTGATTTTTGTTTATGTACAATTATGAGAACCAAACATTTTACATCATACGTATGTATCATCTTTACGCATGTATTTTACTATGTAACTGATCTGGTTGTTAAATTGATACCATATCTCATATTCTCATGTCAGGGCGGGAAAAAGACCGGCTCTCTAGTTCTGTCATGGAAGGGGGCAAGGTGCTGACCGATGTCGATTAGGAATCCTCTTTACAAGAAGTGAGGCAGAGATATAGCATAACCTATGTGAGTTATAATAATACTGGTTTTCATTAATACTTTCAAGGATAGGAGTGAAAGGGAATTTTTGCAATAGAAGATCCACGACTATCTAATTTATATCAGAAGCTTATAACATAAATACTTTGCATATTTGGACAAGTTCATTGAACCTATATATATACACAGGCAGATTAAAAGGAGTTTAACAACAATATTGTTAGATCAAACAATACCAAAAACTGAAATACATATTACTCATTCAGCCTATCAAGCTATGAAGCACTATAAAGAACTATTTGACCATCTTATTAGCGATTAAGCGTTGCTTAAGAATGAATGTAGACCAGGTATAAGATCAAGTCTGTATAAATTAAGAAGGAAAACTCTCACACATTTGTGAAGGTCCAAGGTGCAAAAAGTTTCTAGGGGCATGCCAGTCTCCTTGGGAGAGCTTCACCTGGGTCGAGTCTAGTGGCAGTGAGCTTGGCTCTGGTGGATAACATACAATATGAGTATAGATTCACAAGGAGGCTATGTCTTGATTTAAACAATTTATGGAAAGACTGATCGAATGAATATACAATGTATGCAGCACAAAGAAGAAGCCATAAATTAATAATACTAATCTAACAGTGCTGAAAGAGTGAAAGTATTCAAGTTTGGTTCACTATCACCGAGGCCATGAACCTAACTGCCCTTGCTAAAATCCACTTTTCCAAAAGGAACTCTTTCAACTGCAACCAACAGCTTAATGCGGTTCATTTTAAAGTTCAAATAATTTTATACCGAGCAAAAGTGCATTATTGCCAATAAAATAATGGCAAAACCATGCCAAACCAAGGGCGTCTTAATGATTTTTGGGGCATAAAGATAAATCATGAAATGGGGGCTTAAAGGTTAAAACTTTTACCTACTAATACTCAACTATACTAAAGCTTATACAGATTTTTGGTCTTATTTTCTTACAACTCGTCTCAGAAGTCAGAAGTAAGAAAGAGACCCGAAAAACAGACTCAGAATTCTTCTGGGTTCAAAAGTTGGCTTCTATATACATATGCACACATAAATGATTCCCAACAAATGGGGGCCAAAAGCTCTAGCAGCGTTACCCTTGAGATACCCCTGTGCCAAACAGAAAATTTTGGCCAACAAATGACGCATATGATAATATTTTTGTAACATAAAATCATTAATAGAACACAGTAGCATGCCAATTTCAACAAATCATTGAAAGTGAGTAAATGACTTACATTACACATATAACTTAACTTGGTGTAGAATGAATGACATCCAACAATGATATGTTTTTAGAATGTACTACCAACTTTTATTGACCTAAAAAATTTACATCCAACTTGCAGTCTACTGTCTACAAAAGGTTATTTTGGTAAAATTGGAGAGAACTACTAACCAGAAGTGACCAACCGGTCCAACAAATGCCATTCCAAATAAGCTTGTAGTGGCCACGCGTCTCCAATTGATATGCAATTCTTTATCTCTATCCTGAAAAGTTAACAACATATATACTCCGTAATTAAACACAACGACAAAATAATATACCTGACTTTAGTATTATGTAAGTAATCAAAAACATTATTATAACCAGCTAAGCAGAAACACAAATAACATGGATGTATGATCACAGTGATATCATGCAAAACGAAAACGTGATGGACTAAACAACGCCCATATTGATTCTATTAATAGTACTCATACACTATTATATAGATACAAGTCAATTAGCGTATTAGCAAAATGAAACATATAACATATTATAATTCAATATGATCAGATTATCAGCTCCCAAACACATATTACGCTTCTATAAAGATCCAAAATTATAATAGATGAAAGCCTTCTAGATCCATCATTTTAATTTTTCTGGGAACAAGTGACAGTCCTACAAATTCTTAGGATAACTTGAAGAATTAAATACATATAAAGTAACACAACAAATACTGTTTCACCATTGACTTCAGTCTATGCATACTAAGGTGTTCACTTACGAGTAGCTATTGTAGTCAAGTGTGGGTGGTTAAATGATTTAGGAGAAGTAAACAGATGTGTAATATTGATGAAGTTGAGGCTATAAAATTCCAACTTAATAGCCCTCTTCTTGGAAATAGCCTATGTTCGAGTTTCCTGAAATACGCTTCTATTTTCATTTGCAGCTGAAACTATCCATACTAAACGAACACCCATTAAAGTAAGCCACTTAATCAGACCAATGCACAAAACAACAAAAGAAACACTCGCAAAAATCACAAGAAAATCCAAAAAAAAACAGCTTAGATGCAACGTTGATGAGTGATTGTCAAGTTACAACCACATTATGGCCTAATCATTAACACGAGTTTATATCAAAATAACTAAATCTATAAAATGTGACCATTTTTGGACAACTAAGAAAGCCATTATCGTCTTTGAAACAGGCACTTAGACCGAAACAAATGCACAAAAAATCACAAATAATTCTATCAAGATTCATCCACAAAACCTAATAACCTAATAAGGTTTTTGTCTTCTCTTTAGAAATAACCAACTATCATAGCATTGTTCATTATAACCACCTCCAAAATGGCCTAGTGGCTAACAGTATGAGAGTTTTACAAAAAGTCACATGTTCGAAATCTTGAGGCGGTTAGGTAAAATCTTGAGGCGCTTAGGCCGCATACATCCAGCTCAAAAAACTCACTGTTCCCAAGTAACCTGAATTGGGAAAACCTTATTGTTTACCTCATCTACCATTGCATTGTTTCTTATAAAACTTTAGCCACTTTAAGATCCAACAATACATGACCAACAAGCAACAACTAATATTATTCGAAAACCAACACCTACAAATTTATCAAATATTTCAACAAATTTCAAAAACTAACAGCCACCCATTATCAAGTTCATCATAAAGTCATCATCTTTACTCACAGACCTAACCATACTCTACAAAATAAAAATCTTGAAAATGCAAAAAAAAAATAAAAAAATAAAATGCTTACAGAAATTAGATTAGACTTTTGACGAAGAGAAGTAGCATGAGTAACAGATTGAGCTGCAATATCACCAAGTCCCCAAATAACACCAGAACTGATAACTTGTGTTTTCACTGGATGTTCTGTTAAACACTTTTGATACCATCTCCATACTCTCAACATTACTTTACTTACTTATTATTATTATATATATATATAGATATTTATATATATAGATACAAATTTATGATAATAATAAGAACATCAAATTTGTGAACAAAAATTTAAGGGTTTTTCTGGGTTTTTTATGTAGGTTATAAGTAGTAAGAATCAGATTATGAAGTGAAGCGGATTTGTTGGTACTGTAAAGATTGATGAATTTGTTAAAAGGGAATGTATAGATATAAATTTGTGTATGTATTTTGTGTTTTTACTTATAGAAATGGGAATAAGAATTAGAAGGAATGAAATTGAGAAAGACCTGACCAGGGTTGCGTTTGGTTTGTGTCTTGTAGGCGGCGTTTGGAGGGGTGTTTGGTATAAGTGGTGGTCAAGTGTTTTTGGTCAATATAACGTGGTTTGAACTTTCTTTCATATAATGTGGTTTGAAATTTTTCTTTATACGCCATTTCGACAAGATTAAATTAGATTAGATAAAATTCGGTTTCTTTTCAAGGTTTTTAGTATATGTCTTTAAATCAAACCGAAAAAGAATTTTTAAAATTGACCTGGTTTAGTTTGACTATCAAATTATTAATAAAAATTACAATTCTGGTATTTTTTTTTTTGTTCAGTTTAAAAACTCGTATAATTTGATTTAGTTGGGAAGTTCGCGCACACCTTGTTATAGTTATATAATGAAAAGTTTCATATCCAATGGAAGGATGAAACAAATACAATAAGTATAATAATATATACTCCGTAAAAATACTTTTGAGATTTTGATAAACTATAAGTAAGATTTAATAGTTAAGACTTCTTTGAAGACTATATAAAAGATTTTTAGGTTTGAACTAGATTTTAGACCCGTGTCCAACACTGGACACGGGGTTTACGATATTATCAATATTAGATCTTCATACATTTAAGTCATAAAAGCTTATAATTTTGAAGATATACGGTTCTAAGTGTTATATTTTGCAAGTTGTAGTACAATAATCATAGGTTCGTCACTGTCATTATTAGCCGAGACATATTGATGGACTTGTTTGCCGTAGTCATTCCACAAGGCACATCCTATAACAATTTCTCTATTATAGAATATGTTGAAACCAGTTGTACTCATAATGTCATATTATTATGAAAGATAATTAAGAATTAAAATATAAACATACTTGTGATCCTCTACTTGACATTCAAGTATATGTATTTGATCATGATGCGGGCCCATAACACGCATAGGTTTATTTTCAATCACATGTCCTATGATAATTAGATAACAATTAGGATTGTTTTTATATTTTTTGATAACAATTAGGACTCTTGATTTGAGTGACAACTATAACTTTAAACATTAATACGCAAAACTAATATATGAAAGGAGAAAATTATGTACAATTTATTGAGAGATAGAATGAATCTTGAATGGAGGTCATATTGAATTGGATTTAGTATTCAAGTAACCCTCTATTGTAAATCGTGTTTTGTTCATGTTCAGTGATTCCTATTGTGTTTAGGATAATGATGTTGTATATCGTCATCTGTTATTATGTTTGGGATATGTATCTAGAGTTCAAATTGTGTTTATATTAAATATTAAACTAAAATATTAATATTTATAATTTATAAAAATCTAATCTAATAATTTGAAATAATTTTTTGTAGACAATATTTCATATGTTGAATTTTTTTAATTAATTAAATGATTGTAAATTTTAAAAAATTCTCTCAAGTTGATGGCTAAAAATAAATATAAATTAAGTATTCAGGGCTAAAAAGTGTAAATTATTGATGGAAAACAAAAAAGTGTAAATTAATGAGACTTTTTCTACAAATTAATATAAATACTAATATAATAATATATTTGGATAATGATTAATAGGATTTTTAATTTGTAGTTAATCTAAATGATGAGAATCAATTTGATGAAATTAAACGATTTGATTAGTTAATAAGTTATTAGTTCAACTGTCTTAAATTGACGATGGTTGGGTAAAAGTTGGAAATTAGTCACGCAATACTCTTGCTAGGCAGCATCATGGCGTACATCTAAATCAAACAATTGTCTTTCCCAAGTAACCAAGTTAGTAAAGGTAAAATCTTTATATATATTAAAAGGCAACTAATCACCTTAATTACCAATCACATCTCTCAATTTCCCAAAATTAATTAAATTAACACATGTCTAAATTAATTTACACTTTTTGATTTTCCATCACCAATTTACACTTTAACCCAATTTAAAAATAATTAATATTTTATTACATAATGTCTATCTAATAACAAATTAATATTTATATCAATATTTTATTTTATATTATTAATTGTTTAATTAATTGTAATATTATTGTTATTAATAATTGTAATCATACTATAATTAGGATAATCATTGTTGTTATTAGTAATTGGAATCAAACTATATTTAGGATACAAATTCTTCTTATATAAACTGAACCCTATAAATAAAATAAGAACACACGAAATCATTGAAAACCCCGTGAACCAACTGCTACTTTTATTGTTCTTAACAATCATGGCTAATGAAAATAAAATTACTTTTGTGCAAGACATCAATGAGAACTCGGTCAATTGTGTAATAAAAGTTAAGATATTGCTTCCCGTGGCTAACGAAAATAAAATTACTTTTTTGCAAGACATCAATGAGAACTCGGTCAATTGTATAATCAAAGTTAAGATATTGCTTATCTGGAAAGGTTTGTATAAAAGAGACTCTGTTATACCATCCAACCCTAATATGATCTAGCATTCAGTATTAACATTTGAATACCTTAAGTATATTTTTACATTTAACGTATAAATATTTTTTTATTTTATATACTAATCCTTATATTGATAATGTTATAAAACCCGTGTATTTGACACGGGTCTAAAATCTAGTGTTATATGAAGTTAACATTAATGTGATGCATTCACACCAATTTTATACATGTTAAATAGCCCCTGAATTTTAAGGTTTTGTGAGGGGAACATCATATAAATAGATGATATTAACATCATATAAGTTATCCCCGTAATAAACTAAAATCTTATATATATTACCTTGGGATTTTGATAAGTTTTTTATTTTTAAAAGGTGAATTTCGCTAGAAAATTCGTGTCGCGATTCGACAGCGAGGTTTACCATATGTTGTCATAACCGGGTCCGCGCTAGAAAGCTCTCTCAAAGAGAGTTGCTTATTTCAAATACCCGATGGAAGGAAAACCTACTTAATCCGTCCGAAGACACAACGATTAATAGGGTAAACCTTTGCCTCCTTCAAGATTTGAATCTGGGGTTACTAGACATAATATATGAAAGATAAGTGGAAGTTAAAAATAACCCTCTTGAATAAATTAGTGTTGTGATATATGTAAATCATAGATACAATACTTATGTGCATTTTAATAAATCTTCATCGCCGTATATGTATGATAGAAAATAGATTAAAATCATTTTGTGGTGTGTGAACTCAGGGAATGAAGCACGTAGGTCAAAGTCTTGGTTACGATCATGAGGTATGGAGTTGAAAGATTTCGAGTTACTAATTGATTTTTGCAAGGACGATATATAAATTATAATCGATGGGTAGGAACAAACAACATAGTTAAAACTCCAAATTTGATTATTAACGCGTAATAAGAATTTTGCTTTGATACATCCTTGCTAATTAGTAATTACAACAATTGTGTTTTTGGATGGTTAAAATTAGCCAATTAGGTGAACAGTGAACTAGTAACTTTAGTGTTGGGCTTGAGCTAAGTTTATATTTGATGGGATGTTGGACGACTCCAGTCCATTGGGCTCTTTATCAACAGGTAAATCCACAAACAAATTGTAACCACATTACCATCACAAGCCATATTAGCATTTCGTAGCAACCCATTATCCACACAGATTGTGTTGCTTCTCGTCCCATTACCAAGGCTCCAATTTTTTTTTTCCAACGATCAATAAATACCCGGAGCTTCATCAAAGGTGACCCAGCCCGATATTTGAAATGAATTGGGTTCTTACCAAATAAATAGGATTGAAAATAAAAATGTGATTATGTGAATATAAGCTTCAATGTGTTGACTTTAATTTTTCCACTTACTTTACTAGGAAAGTTTAAGTATATAAGTAAATAGTACGATAATTTTGACAAAGACGGTGTTCACATATCATATTTTTTTAATAGAAAAATGGTTCATTCTTCTAATATATTCTGTTGAAAATCTTTATAAAACCACATAAGTATGACATAAATTTCATCATTGTTTTTTCAAATCTTATCTCCTGTTGTAACTTATCTCTTGACTTTTCGAATATCAATATTGTTTTATTAAAAGGTTTATTAAATTGGTGACTTCGAAAAATATATCACTATTCTTTTAAATATAAAAACCTGCCGTTGCTTATTATAAAATTGTTACATGTCAAATTTAAGTTAATGGAAAAATTCAATAAAGAATTTATTTAAAAAAAAGAAACACAGAAGAAAGAAACGCGTTCGTTAAATCGCGTTAGCAGATTAAGAGTGCGTGTTTAGTTAGTACACTCATTATCAGTACATACATATTTTATTTTTGAAATTAATAATAATCTACTAGCAGAGTACCCGCGCAGTGTGACGGCGGTGGCGGGGACGACGGTCTAGTGGTGTCGGTGACGGTATTATTGGTGGTGGCGGTGTCAAGTGATGTAGGTTGATGTAAAGGTGATAGTGGAATATTTTAGAAGATAAAGGCTTAAAGTGTTAATTATTAAAATAAAGGTTTAGAGTGTAAATTAATTCATTAAGGGCAAATTTGATAATTTATAAAAACTATTTCCATAGTGGGTATTTATTAAGGGTAATTTAGTACTTTTGCATCTAATCATTTTCTAACACTTTCTAAAAATAGGGGGTTGATAATTATTATAAAGAAGTATAGATATCTATATCTATACTACTCTAAACTACCTCTTCCCCTTTAAGTAATTAAGATTTTGAAATGACCATATTACCCTTTTTCTTTATTCACTAATTTAAACATCTTCATCTATTTACTATAATACCCTTAATGAAATAAATTATAACATAGTTCATCCAACCCTTAAAAAACCATATTAACCCCTCCTACCCACCACCACCGTCACCGCCGCACATTACCGCCACCACTGCCGTCGTCGTCACACCTTTGCCGCTACCACCACCACCGCTGCATCGCTTTCATTTTCGTTTTCTACTGGATTTTTTATTTTTTATATCACTTTCATTTTCGTTTCAGTGTGAACTACCCCAATGGCCCAATGCATTGTTTATACTTTATAGGATAGGAAGACTTTTAAATTGATTATAAAAAGACTTTTTAGTTGTACTAAGTAAACATATTGCATTTCTTTTCCTTTTCTTCTGATTTTCAACATAATTTCAATATTTTTTAACTTTTGATTTTCAACGTAAATTCAATATTCGATCTTTTTCTTCTGATTTAAGTGTGATTTGATCTTTTTCTTCTGATTTTTTTTTATTATTATATTAAATCATTTGGACAAGTAACACGTTGCATTCCAAACCTTCTTCTTTCGATTGTAGAGAAGCTTTGATTTTTTGCTTTCAACTTTTATCAACTACTTCCCAGGTTTGAATTGTAATTCATATCCTACTAACAACAATCTCATTCCATATTTACACTTTTAATATGAAGCTAGCTTTTGTTGATATTAATCGACTTCTTCTTTTTGTAGCAAAACTCCAAATTTTTGAAAAAGTAGCAACAGCAGCCAAATTCTCGATCATATTTCTGCAAGGTATGTATATATACTTTCCTCGATGTGGATTGTCTAGTTGTATCTAACTTTTTGTTCAATGTATTCTTAACTTGAAAAATATTGAGTATCTAGTTTTTTTAGTGAAAGTGTTGTTAAAGTTTGATTTAGTGAAAGTAATTCTAAAATATATAGAAGAGACTAGGCAATAACTAGATAGATAGAGAACGAGTGATTGAAACCTGTTTCCTATTCTTTTCTTTTCCGTCTCTGGTGCTTCTTCATCTGATTTTGATACATGTATTGCTTCTTCTCTTTAAACAAGCTAAGTCCTTTTCCTTTTTTGCGGTCCATGATTTTCGTTTTATCCTCTTTTTTTCGTGTGAAGAACGACTTGGTTGTCAAGGTTACAACCCAATTATGATTAACTTGAATATCAATCCCATTGCATTTGTTGCCTTATTGTACATTTGAACTATCTATTGAGTGACAGAAATGTCATTACCTTTCCAATGGTTCAACCTCGCGTACAGTATTTTTTATATTTTTTTATATAATTTTGGAAAATATAAAATGAAAAACAAAAGTCACATCACAAAAAAGACTACGTCACATGAGCTTTTAAAGACATTCTTGAAAGATAAATAGTTAAAGCTTTTTTTAGTTGGATACTTAAAAAAGGTTTTCGGAACAAGTAGATCACTTTCCAATCAATTTCCAATTTTAGCCATTCAAAATAAAAACAATTAGCCCCATTTTAATTTTAGCAGACTTTTTATAAAGTGCATGTAAAATACATAAGTTTTATGCATTAGTAATTTAGTACTACATTTTGTACCAAAAAATATCATAAATCTAAATCGAAGTTTTAGTGACAAATATTAAAAAGTAAGATTTACATGTTAAAATATAAGCCTAAAAATATTTCTAAAACATTCAATAGATGGCACATGAATGTCACTTATTTTTTTTTTAATCACCACTTTCAATCATGTCATGTGTTATAGTAAATTTTTAAACACATTTTTATTTTATTATTTAAGGCATATCAATCATTTTCCATTAAAGTATGTTTATACGGATTATTCACCTTTAAATGCAAAGTGAAGTAAAAGTAAAGTAGGTAAAAAACAAACCCACACTTTGAATGTATCAATGATTCGATTTCCGAAGTAAAATTATGTGAATCTTCAACGACACTTTTACAGTTTATTACTTTCTTGACATTTTTATAAATTTTAGTGGAAGTTTTAAAAAAAAGTGTTATTAAATAGTTATATATCTTGTGCTAGTACGCTATGACTAAATAAAAAACGGATCAATATAATGAAAGTCAAAAACTGAATATGATGATAGACAAAATGCTTTACTTTCTTACTCATATGTCGAACATAGAGTATTTACAATTGTTATATATCAATGATCCATGTTTCGCTATCTAATCTATCAACTGCAGTATATATATCTAGTCATTTTGTGCAAAAACTTGGTAGAAAAAGTAATGAACTTCATAATTCTATATTTCATTCATTAGATATATGTATTTTATGAGTGAATGTTTTAATTTTCAAGTTCCCATCACGAATGTTACAGCTCGAATTTAGCAGAAGGCACCAAAACAATCATTGTGTTCGTTTTTACTGAACTTTTATTTAACACATTTCGCTCTCATACATTCCTATATTGTTTCTTTAATAATTTAATTGTTGAGTTTTTGGTCTAGCGGTCTAAAAAAAAGATGAAAGACTTTGACGACTTTGCCTCTCTGAGATGTTTTAGATTCAAACTAGGTCATGACTGTTGAATCACAAAGCTTTGGTGTCACTTTACAAGTTAACTTAATGATATATATATGGTGTAAAGAAAAATTAACAAATCATGCCATATAATATTCTTCAATTTGTACAATATGATTGTTAAACATATACGTACACAATGTGAATAAGCAAGAATGATTCTTGGTCTCTTTTAGAGGGGTCTATAGCAAGTGGGAATAAAAACACCCCAACTCTACCCCATTTAAGTTTTATATGTTCTTTGAACAAGCCCACGTCGTCAACATGTGTGGGTCAATGGGACCATAACGTAGGTTGGTCAATTTAATTGAAACATCCATTTCCAAGTTTTAATAATATTACACCGTATTAAAGTAAGGTGAAGTAGGTGAGACCTCTCAAGGTCAAACAAAATTTATAATAACTGAGTTGTACGTCCATACAATCATTTCAAGTTTCCTAACAAATAAAACTTTCATCAATAAGTTTAACATGGGTTGGCTATTGTAAAACAACTATTAAAGTAAAACAAACAGGACAAGATATTGACCCTTAGATCATGGTTAAATTGATGCACGAAGATTCACGAAACAATTGATGTACGATGATTTTCATTTAAGAAAAACCTATTGTTTTATTTGTTTTACTTTAATACTTGTTTTATTTTACCTAAAACCAGTTTAATATATTGGCTATTTGTAAATTTTCTAATTAAAGAATATCTCTAGATTCAATCATGATAACAACTCAGACCAACGCTCAAAACAAACTATCACAGAGTATTATTGCTAAAAGATTAAAGAATTTAAAATTTGGATTCAAAGATTATATCCTCAGTTAAACTATTAATAATATATAAAGAGAAATATGAAAACAAATGACATTTTCTTTTCAACGGTAAATTTAAGCTCAGCTGTATGTCAAGAATAAACGTCGAATTTTTTTTTTTTTAAAATACATGAGAAAAAAAAAAACACATGTGTCCATTGTCAACACATTAAGATTTTACTCACACCAAGATCTCATGTCCTCTCAACCAATCTATCTATTGATGGTTGGTATGTCAAAGAATGACTTGATCCTTCTTTTTCAGCTAGCCATATGCGAGTATATATTTCCAGAGAGATATCGAGGGTAGCCATATGCTTCTTCATATTTCTCACAGCCAAATGATCTTAGACATCCATGGTTTGTTGTAAAACCTTTGGCCCAACAATTAGATTTAGCCCATCAGGTTTCCAGTCTAGCCCATAATTTCATTAACTCTATCTTTTTTTTCTATGTACACATAGCTTACAAAGTTAAGATTAGGAAATAACTAAATGACTCAGTACTCAACGCTATTTATAAAATTTAACAGGATATATTAACAGGTTAATCCTTATAGTATGTATGACATTATGTATTGGGTTGTTTTGTGTAGAAATTGATTATAATCGGAGTAGTAACAAACTTGTTAATTAACATAGAAAACCCTTTTTCTTTTGGTAGCATGATATGTATACACTATCTGCCAACGGTATTTCAAAGGTGCATCTAACAAGACACCGATTTAGACATGTATTTACAACAACAACAAGACCCAATCCCTGAGCGGGGTACGTAGGTGACAGTCTTACCTCTACCCAAAGGTAGAGAGACTGCTTCCATAAAGGACCTCCGGCCACAAAGAGGTAAAAGTCGGAAAGTGTAAAGTGTTTAGATACCATACCTGTCGGCCGAGAACATGATAAGAAGATATACCTGTCTGCTGAGTCCGGCTACCTTGAGGGTCAGGAAGAGTAGCAACCATGCGCCCTACCAATACCTTAGAACATGTTCGACAATACAAATACAAAAGCGGCCATATTGGGCATATTAAACAGCATAAAAATGTAGAAACATAACAGGACACTCAAACTAACATTGAGGTAAGAAAACAACCAGACAAACATAAATACATATACATAGGAATTGACTAAAAACTAAGGGGGTTAACTATTTCTAAACAACCTACGGAGCAAAGTAACTTAGGCCGCCTAGCTAAACTAATCCTAGTCCTCTCACAACTCTCAAAACCACTAAACTAAACATAGACACCTAGTCCTCTAGATAAACTCTCATTGGTCATGTCCTCCGACAAACAAAGCATTTTGGGGGAACAAAGTAACCACCCCTCGGTTTAGGCCTATCGAGACTCAAGGCCAAAACCCCCTACGGAGGTCACAGAGAACCAAAGTCTAAATAAAAAGTCTACTTAACCTATTCCCATATGCCTTACACTCCTTGTCCACGTCCTCCGCCAGGCAGCTCCTTTGGCGCATTCGGAATTCTGTCCTTCCACCTCCATCGACCTACCTCTTCACCTGTCCGGTCAAAGCCCTCTGTAGCGTCGAGTCACCTTAGTTGGGCCCTACTCCAGGCCAACCCATCACTAGCATCCATAGGCAAGGCAATATGGGAAAAGATGTCGATCTAGGTCACACAAAAGTCCTACCCTAACCTAATCCTCTACTCTAATCCTAGTTCTCCAGCATCCTATCCGACGTCATGTCCTCCGACAAGCCAAGTTCTATTAGGTCCTTCGCTAATCGATCCTTCCACCTCATCTTAGGCCTTCCCCTTCTTCGTATGCCGTCAAGGTGAATAGACTCCGCTCTTCTTAGTGGTGCTGTTCGATCCCTTCTCCTAACATGGACAAACCATCTCAAGCGCCCTTCTCTTAGCTTGTTAATGATGGTCCCTACTTCAAGTTCGGCTCTAAAAACTCCCGTAGGGATCCTGTCTGATAGGGTCTTCCCGCAAGTCCACCTTAACATCCTCATCTCAGCTACCTCTACTCGGGCTGCTTGGGCTTTCGTCACCAACCAGCATTCTGATCCGTATAACATAGCCGGTCTAATAGCCACTCTATAGAACTTGCCTTTCAGTTTTAGCGGGATCCTCTTGTCGCACATGACTCCCGTAGCTGCTCTCCACTTCATCCATCCAGCTTGGATTCGATGTGTCACGTCTTCATCTATCCCCCCCGATTTGTGCATCACCGATCCCAAGTATCTAAAAGACTCCTTCGGACACAATATCCGCCCCCAATGCTAATATCCTCAACCCCATTTTGTCTTATATCTTGGTTATCGAAGTCACATCTAAGGTATTCTGTCTTCTCTCGGCTCACGCACAAGCCATGGTCTTCAAGGGCTCCTCTCCATTTCTCTAACCTACGGTTTAGCTCCTCCGTCGATCTCGCAATAAGCGCAATGTCATCGGCAAAGATCATGCACCACGGTAGTTCCTCCTGTAGGCCACTGGACAACTCGTCTAAGATCAAAGTGAAAAGATATGGGCTAAGCGCCGAACCCTGGTGTAGGCCCATATCTACCGAGAAAAGCTCTGTGTTCCCCACAGAGGTTCGAACACCGGTCCTCGCCCTATCGTACATATCCCTAATAACATTTATGTATCTCCCAGTAACTCCTTTCGCTTGTAGCGTCCTCCAAATCAGCTCTCGTGGTACACTATCGTATGCCTTTTCCAAATCTAGGAAGGCACAGTGTAGCGCTTTTTGTCTTTCCCTATACTTCTCTATAAGGCTTCTGGTGATGTGAATAGCCTCCATCGTCGACCTCCCTGGCATAAAACCGAATTGGTTCTCTGTCACCTTCGTAGCCCTTTTAAGCCTCAACTCGATCACTCTCTCCCATAGCTTCATGGTATGACTTAGGAATTTAATGCCCCTATAGTTGCTACAACTCTGCACGTCCCCCTTGTTCTTATAGATAGGTATGACCTCGCCAAGTCTCCATTCTTCTGGCATTTTTGCACTTGTCCAAATCTTGTTGAAGAGGCTTGTAAACAAGCTTATCCCCACGTCCCCCAGGCATCTCCATGCCTCAATAGGAATTTGGTCTGGACCTGCTGCTTTGTTTCTCCCCATCTTCCTTAGGGCGAGCCGTACTTCCTCTTGGCTGATCCTCGTAGCATCGTCATCGTCGTAGCGTGTGTCTGAGTGTGTACCTTGGTCGATTCCCCCTTCACTTCGCCCCGACTCTCTCCTGTTAAACAGGTTGGTGAAGTACTCTTCCCATCTTTTCCTGATGTCTTCCACCTTCACAATGCTCCGTTCGCTTTCATCTTTGATATAAATGACGTCTCCTAAATCCCTACATTTTCTCTCCCTTGCTTTAGCAATTATGAAGATATCGTTTTTGCCCTCTTTGGAGTCTAGTTTCTTATACAGTTCTTCGTACGCTCTTTCTTTTGCTCTAGCTACGCTCTTCTATGATTCTTTTTTGGCTTCGTAGTACCTCTGCCTTGCCAAGGACCAGTCCTCATTTGTCCCGTTTTGTTTGCTCTTGAGAAGCTCTTTAAAGCAACTAAGTTTTGTCGCAACCTTGGTCTGGACCTCTTCACTGATCCACCAAGATTCCCTACCCACTTTACGTTGCCTTCCTGTTCCTCTGGTTTCCCCCAGTACCGCCTTTTCCGTCTCCCTCATACCCTTTGCCAAGTGTGTCCACAACTGATCAGCATCCATATGCGAGCCGTTTTGGATCTCCCTTGAGAACCTCACGCTAGTCGTCGATCTAAACGTCTCTGCTGCTTCACCCATAAGGTTTTTCCAGAGGATTCTTGGCTTTACAGCCTTCTCTATCTTGATTGATCATCTACTCAAGAACAAATCCAAGATTAGCAGTCTATGTTGGGAGTAGCAACCCTCTTTAGGGAGGACCTTGCAGTCTTTACATCCCCTAAAGTCGCCTTTATGCACCAGGAAGTAGTCGATCTGCGTTTCATGTTGGCCACTCTGAAAGGTAATCAACTGAGAATTCCTCTTTCGGAAGAACGAGTTTGCGATAACCAGGTCGTGTGCAGTAGCAACCTCCAATATCGTGCGTCCATCTTCATTCCCCCGTCCAAATCCTAAACCCCCGTGTACAACCGAGTAGTCGTCTGACTGTACTCCTATATGCCCGTTTAAGTCTCCTCCTAAAACTAGTCGTTGGTCATCAGGGCAGCTCCTCACAAGCTCATCCAGTGAGTCCCAAAAGCATTTATTTTCTCCCGCTCCCCGGCCCGACTGGGGGGCATACGCGCTGATCACGTTTATTGTCTCCTCTTGAATTACTAATCTCACCAACATCAACCTATCCCCGTGTCTTTCCACGTGCACTACATAATCTTTAAGCCATTCTGTCATGATGATCCCTACTCCGTTTATCGACTTAGGCGCTCCAGAATACCATAGCTTGAATCCATTCACCTCTCTAGTAGTTTTTCCTGTCCACTTAGTTTCTTGAAAGCAAGCAATGTCTATTTTACACCTAGTCAAGGCATCTTCTAGCTCTAAAAGCTTTCCCTTAAGGGTACCTACATTCCAGCTCCCGAATCTAAGCCTAAAGGTTCTCTTTACTCTAGCATTAACCCCCATATGCCTGCCCGCCCAGATACTACTTTCATTTAAACAACCAATAGTAAAGTCCGGCTATTAGAGGTAGCCCAATGGCGAAAGACAACCTCATACGTCCGTGAACGCATACAACGTTGGGTAGCCTAAGCCCACCATCTATAGATCCAGGGAAAACCCGCTGCCCAAAAGCCCACTACGATAAGATACATTGTGGCTCAGGTGTGAACCTCTAACCTATGACCTACCAATTCATTCCATTATTGCCCCATACCGACGGATCTATCATCAATTGATACATAGGATACTACTAACCGGAAATTAGATAGTATTCAATACGCTTTACTAACCCATAGTAAGACACTATACTAAACTGGTTGGAAATTTAAAGTTTAGTATAGAAACTAGATTTGAAACAATGCATGGCAATGTTTTCAGTTATTAAGGCTCCATTTTATGAAATTGTTTTATGTCTCGAATGACTTTTAGATGCCTCTATATTAATGCAATTAACAATGTGCAGGGAAATAAGGAGAAGATATAATGGGTGAACAAAGTGACAATCCGTCACTGCAGACGCTCAAACTAGAACCAACATCTACACCAACTCTGAATCCAGAATCGGCGTTGGCCTCACAACTAGAAGCCACACATACACCAATACAAGAGTCAGAACCAAAGGTATCAGCAGAGCCCAATCCCGAGCCTGAGGCAATACCACATACAGAAAAAGAACAGGAACTAGAGCCTATACTAACCCCACATCCTCAAACAGAAACAACATCAGAACTAGAACCAACATCAACAGTAACTCCAAATCCAGATTTGGAATTGTCCTCACAACCCGAAACCACACATGCACAAACTCACGAGACAGAACCAGAACCACAGGTATCATTAGAGCCTGATCCCGAGCCGATAACTCAAACAGAAATAGAACAGGAACCGGAGACTATACCAACAACACAAATACAAATAGAAACAACATCTCAACGAACTAACACCAACACAACACCAACAACACCAACACCACAACCTCAAACAGAAACACATCAAACTAGAACCAACATCTACACCAACTCTGAATCCAGAATCGGCGTTGGCCTCACAACTAGAAGCCACACATACACCAATACAAGAGTCAGAACCAAAGGTATCAGCAGAGCCCAATCCCGAGCCTGAGGCAATACCACATACAGAAAAAGAACAGGAACTAGAGCCTATACTAACCCCACATCCTCAAACAGAAACAACATCAGAACTAGAACCAACATCAACAGTAACTCCAAATCCAGATTTGGAATTGTCCTCACAACCCGAAACCACACATGCACAAACTCACGAGACAGAACCAGAACCACAGGTATCATTAGAGCCTGATCCCGAGCCGATAACTCAAACAGAAATAGAACAGGAACCGGAGACTATACCAACAACACAAATACAAATAGAAACAACATCTCAAACTAGAACCAACATCTACACCAACTCTGAATCCAGAATCGGCGTTGGCCTCACAACTAGAAGCCACACATACACCAATACAAGAGTCAGAACCAAAGGTATCAGCAGAGCCCAATCCCGAGCCTGAGGCAATACCACATACAGAAAAAGAACAGGAACTAGAGCCTATACTAACCCCACATCCTCAAACAGAAACAACATCAGAACTAGAACCAACATCAACAGTAACTCCAAATCCAGAATCCGTTGGCCTCACAACTAGAAGCCACACATACACCAATACAAGAGTCAGAACCAAAGGACCCTTGCAGTCTTTACATCCCCTAAAGTCGCCTTTATGCACCAGGAAGTAGTCGATCTGCGTTTCATGTTGGCCACTCTGAAAGGTAATCAACTGAGAATTCCTCTTTCGGAAGAACGAGTTTGCGAAAACCAGGTCGTGTGCAGTAGCAACCTCCAATATCGTGCGTCCATCTTCATTCCCCCGTCCAAATCCTAAACCCCCGTGTACAACCGAGTAGTCGTCTGACTGTACTCCTATATGCCCGTTTAAGTCTCCTCCTAAAACTAGTCGTTGGTCATCAGGGCAGCTCCTCACAAGCTCATCCAGTGAGTCCCAAAAGCATTTATTTTCTCCCGCTCCCCGGCCCGACTGGGGGGCATACGCGCTGATCACGTTTATTGTCTCCTCTTGAATTACTAATCTCACCAACATCAACCTATCCCCGTGTCTTTCCACGTGCACTACATAATCTTTAAGTCGTTCTGTCATGATGATCCCTACTCCGTTTATCGACTTAGGCGCTCCAGAATACCATAGCTTGAATCCATTCACCTCTCTAGTAGTTTTTCCTGTCCACTTAGTTTCTTGAAAGCAAGCAATGTCTATTTTACACCTAGTCAAGGCATCTTCTAGCTCTAAAAGCTTTCCCTTAAGGGTACCTACATTCCAGCTCCCGAATCTAAGCCTAAAGGTTCTCTTTACTCTAGCATTAACCCCCATATGCCTGCCCGCCCAGATACTACTTTCATTTAAACAACCAATAGTAAAGTCCGGCTATTAGAGGTAGCCCAATGGCGAAAGACAACCTCATACGTCCGTGAACGCATACAACGTTGGGTAGCCTAAGCCCACCATCTATAGATCCAGGGAAAACCCGCTGCCCAAAAGCCCACTACGATAAGATACATTGTGGCTCAGGTGTGAACCTCTAACCTATGACCTACCAATTCATTCCATTATTGCCCCATACCGACGGATCTATCATCAATTGATACATAGGATACTACTAACCGGAAATTAGATAGTATTCAATACGCTTTACTAACCCATAGTAAGACACTATACTAAACTGGTTGGAAATTTAAAGTTTAGTATAGAAACTAGATTTGAAACAATGCATGGCAATGTTTTCAGTTATTAAGGCTCCATTTTATGAAATTGTTTTATGTCTCGAATGACTTTTAGATGCCTCTATATTAATGCAATTAACAATGTGCAGGGAAATAAGGAGAAGATATAATGGGTGAACAAAGTGACAATCCGTCACTGCAGACGCTCAAACTAGAACCAACATCTACACCAACTCTGAATCCAGAATCTGCGTTGGCCTCACAACTAGAAGCCACACATACACCAATACAAGAGTCAGAACCAAAGGTATCAGCAGAGCCCAATCCCGAGCCTGAGGCAATACCACATACAGAAAAAGAACAGGAACTAGAGCCTATACTAACCCCACATCCTCAAACAGAAACAACATCAGAACTAGAACCAACATCAACAGTAACTCCAAATCCAGATTTGGAATTGTCCTCACAACCCGAAACCACACATGCACAAACTCACGAGACAGAACCAGAACCACAGGTATCATTAGAGCCTGATCCCGAGCCGATAACTCAAACAGAAATAGAACAGGAACCGGAGACTATACCAACAACACAAATACAAATAGAAACAACACCAACAAACCAACACCAACACAACACCAACAACACCAACACCACAACCTCAAACAGAAACAACATCAAACTAGAACCAACATCTACACCAACTCTGAATCCAGAATCGGCGTTGGCCTCACAACTAGAAGCCACACATACACCAATACAAGAGTCAGAACCAAAGGTATCAGCAGAGCCCAATCCCGAGCCTGAGGCAATACCACATACAGAAAAAGAACAGGAACTAGAGCCTATACTAACCCCACATCCTCAAACAGAAACAACATCAGAACTAGAACCAACATCAACAGTAACTCCAAATCCAGAATCTGCGTTGGCCTCACAACTAGAAGCCACACATACACCAATACAAGAGTCAGAACCAAAGGTATCAGCAGAGCCCAATCCCGAGCCTGAGGCAATACCACATACAGAAAAAGAACAGGAACTAGAGCCTATACTAACCCCACATCCTCAAACAGAAACAACATCAGAACTAGAACCAACATCAACAGTAACTCCAAATCCAGAATCTGCGTTGGCCTCACAACTAGAAGCCACACATACACCAATACAAGAGTCAGAACCAAAGGTATCAGCAGAGCCCAATCCCGAGCCTGAGGCAATACCACATACAGAAAAAGAACAGGAACTAGAGCCTATACTAACCCCACATCCTCAAACAGAAACAACATCAGAACTAGAACCAACATCAACAGTAACTCCAAATCCAGAATCGGCGTTGGCCTCACAACTAGAAGCCACACATACACCAATACAAGAGTCAGAACCAAAGGTATCAGCAGAGCCCAATCCCGAGCCTGAGGCAATACCACATACAGAAAAAGAACAGGAACTAGAGCCTATACTAACCCCACATCCTCAAACAGAAACAACATCAGAACTAGAACCAACATCAACAGTAACTCCAAATCCAGAATCGGCGTTGGCCTCACAACTAGAAGCCACACATACACCAATACAAGAGTCAGAACCAAAGGTATCAGCAGAGCCCAATCCCGAGCCTGAGGCAATACCACATACAGAAAAAGAACAGGAACTAGAGCCTATACTAACCCCACATCCTCAAACAGAAACAACATCAGAACTAGTTTTAAACCTTGCTATTGTAAGGGGATATTCCATATCTTGCGATGAGTATAATATATGCGGTTATTAACTAGATTTTTGAAAATACTTAGATGACAGAAGAACCGAGTACATCAGTCTCTGTGTTCCTCTGTATAAAGCATCGATTAAAGGTGATTGGGTAGCCGCAGAAGTCATTCTTCGATCCCACAACCATCTGGTACGGTATGCTATCACTGAAAATTGGGAAACACCACTCCATGTTGCTGCATCAGCTGAAAGCAATACCAAAAGCACGAGTTTCGTGCAAAATCTTGTGAATATGATGCTTGAGAATGACTTGCTACTTAAAAATAAAGGCGGTGATACTCCCCTTAATTTGGCAGCTGCAGCTGGAAACGTCGAAATTGCAAAGAGAATGGTGCGAAAGAACAGTCTCCTGCCAAATATTCCTAACAAAAGTAATATGATGCCTCTTTATACCGCGGCTTTATTTAGAAACCTTGAAATGGTGACTTATCTCTACGAAGTATCGGTAAAAATGAGTGATCCTTGTTGGGAACATCAATATAAGGTCTGGGTTTTCACCAAATGCGTTGAAGCTGATTTCTTTGGTAAGCATTTAATTAGAACAAAACCAAAATGAAAAATCTTGAATAAAGTTTAATTTATATCAGTGTTCGGTTTTATGATTTTAACTTTTTAACATGAGTTCTGCACACTTAGCTTGTACTTTTAACAAGTAACGTATTAAATTTGAGCCGCTTTTTTAAAATTCTCCATTTATTGAAGATGAACCAAACCCAATTTAAATAAGCTAGCTAGGCCAACTAATAATTAAAAATGTTGATCATTCCTATGCAGATATTGCTCTGCAAATGTTAAGAGACCACCATGAACTTGCTAAAGACGGGAGTGGACTTGGTGATTTGGCTAGGAAGCCGTATGCTTTTACTGAGATAAAACCAAATATCATATCGAGATTAGTCAATTCAGGTATCTTCTTCTTCTACAAAGTCATTATTCTTTTTAGCATGATTTAATCAAAGATTAACATACATGTGTTAATACTCAAACTCTAGCTTAGTGTAATGTTTTTGTTAATTACATATATAAGTTTAACAATATTATATTGTGACGGGGATCAAAACTATTGTAGGAATTTTATTCCCAAATCCCAACTAATCAAGTCCAATACAAGTTCAAAGAGGTTCCGATGCGGGATATGAGTTTACACAAGCCACAACTATTATTATACCAAATCATTATTAATCCATAAATCATGGGAAGTGATATGTAGGCTACGTAGATAATAAAACTCATCGATATACAGGCATACAACGAGCCCACATATATATAGTTGTGGGTTACTGAGCGAAGTGTTTTAAAATGAGAAGTTTGCAGAGCACTAATATTGATGTAAAACGAAAATGGGATAAATAATCGAACCTATTTATTCACAAGAATGTCAGGAACAATTCGTGTTCCTCTAATAATCGTTGATTCAAAAAGAACACCGAATATTAAGAAATTCACATACTAGCACACACTTGTGATAAGGGAAAAAATGATTTTTCATATTATCTATAGCTGATCAATTTTCTTAGGTTTACAATCATATATACAGTACTGGACGGACCTAAAAAAACAAGTGGGCCGAAGTTAAGACAAAAAGAAAGTCTAATAACTCATAGAAAATGACGTTTTTGGTGAGACACCATTCTTTAATCTATCCTTGACCTCAGATACATAATAGCCTTTTCTTCTAAACTTGGGTCCACATCAATATGCAGCTTAAATAATACTAATAACATATAATGTCGATAAGAAACTTACAACTTATCTATTTTTTCATGTCAAACATATATTGTATGTTAATGTTAACCAAGATGTATGTTAATAGTTACTTTTAACATACATCTTAATTAGTGTATAATTCATGTTTACTTTCAGTACCTTGTTTATCAGAGTTAATAGCTTTTTTTTACAGTAACCTGTGGCAAGTTGGGATCTGCTGCAAGGGAATGTAAAGCCTTGGAATTGTTAAGACAAATTTGGACAAATATTGAGAAAATGCCAAAGACTAAAATAGATGCAATATTGAGAGGCCCTGAGTTAGTGATTAATAAAAAGAGGACATCTAAATACCCCTCTCGGATACTTTTTGTTGCTGCGAAAATGGGCAACATCAACTTTTTGGTTGAGCTCATTAACAGATATCCTGACCTTATATGGAAGCAAAATGATGATAAACAGAGTATCTTTCACGTTGCCGTCTCTCATCGTCGTGAGAGTATCTATAATCTTTTACACGAGATAGGCTCAATAAAGGCTCTTATATATCCTATGAGAGACCGAGAAGATAATAATATGTTGCATTTAGCTGGAAATATTGCAAGCAAGAACCGTCTTGAGGATGTGTCTGGGGTAGCTTTTCAAATGCAACGTGAACTATTATGGTTTAAGGTATCTTTTATATGTTTTCTTTCTTTAATATGCATGTTTTACTCAAAAGTGTTTGATACCATATAGGTTGCTATAAATTGCAGGGCTTCATATAATTTGCAATGCGAAATGTTAGAAATATTGGATGTTAATCACATTTCATGTTTTTTTTTAGGAAGTCGAGTCTAAGATACCTCCTTATTACACAGAACGAAGAAACCAAAAAGGCAAAACACCACGTGATCTATTTACTGAAACCCACAAAGAATTAGTTTCTGAAGGTGAGAAGTGGATGAAAGGAACAGCTAGTAAATGCATGGTGGTGGCTGCACTTATCGCCACCATAGTGTTTGGAGTCGCTTATACAATTCCCGGGGGATATGACCAAACTAATGGTTTTCCTAAGTTCCGTGATAATGCACCCTTCATAGTGTTTGTTGTGTTAGATGCCATTTCCTTAATCTTGTCTTCCACTTCAATCCTCGTATTTTTATCAATTCTCACTTCTCGTTACGCTCAAGATGATTTTATAGAGTCACTTCCCAAAAAACTAATGCTAGGTCTATCAATGCTTTTCCTCTCCATAGTAACCATGATGATTGCTTTTAGTGTCAGTTTCTTCGTGCTATACGATCATAGGTACTATCTCATTATAGCAGGTTGCATTAGCATACTTGCTCTTGTACCTATCATTTCATATGTCGGGTTACACTTTCCTCTTCTAAAGGACATGTATCATTCAACATATGGGTCGAAATCTCTCTTTAAGCCAAAGAAACAAATGCTCTACTATACAAATCCAAGCGTTTAGCTGGTGTATGTTGTTGTGATCGATTAGTTCTGAGTTTAAACCCTCATTTAGAGATTTTGTTTTGTATTGAAACTTAACATAAATCCGATCCTAATAAAAAAAAATTAAAGGCAGTTGCGTTTTCACATTAAGTTGAATTGACGTTTCAAGTAATATACTTTCTTCTGTTTTATATCATGTTGTTTTCTGTTTTACTAATTCAATATTCTTGTATGATGTTTAATTCCAATTGTGTCGATATTAGTAGTATCAATTGCAACGCACAGTTAATTGCATACATTTAATCTCAAAATGGTCACGGAAGCGACAAACGAGAAAGTGTTTAAATTATCATATATATGGTTGCATCATATGAAAACTCATAAGGTAATCTTATGTAGAATCTACAGTACACCTCCACCAACATGGAAGTTTTGGTGGGGGTAAAATTGTGTTAAACAATGCTGAAAGAGTAGAAACATGTTCTTGAGTCTAACTTCAAAAGATGGCAACAAAAGAGGTCTTTATTCTACATGACTACTCTTACACTGTACTTGTAAGATTTTTGACTGAGACAACCCTGAAGTCCCTTAAGGGTCAATGGATGGTCAATTCACCTTTGATTTTGCCATTTTAAAGTCCAACTAACAAACAATAAATTTGAGACGGAGAGTACTATTTACCTACGAAGCTAACCGCTTAACATATATACTCTCGCCCACAATCACAAAAGGAAATAAAAAATCTCGCACACATACATATACGATGGATAGTACTATTCACTTCTTTTTAAAAAAATTTAAAATAACCTTAATATAGTGATGGAGACAAGTAGTATAAGTTTTTAGATGTATAGTATAGAGTAAAATACTACATTAAAGAGTAAGAAGAAAAAAAAAAGGAAAAAAAGAATATAATTAGAATTAGAAATGATAAACGTTCAAGTATTGTTTTTATTATCCGGGTTGATCTAATATATCTTGTATGTAAGTAAACGTATTCTTCAACTATGAAATTGGAAGTTTATATAAGAATGTATCTATCTATATCTATAATCTAACTAAAAGAGCAGGTTGAGGGTACACTTGACACCCCTAATCCTCTCTTTGAGCTTAATCCTCCTCCTTATTAATCCTCTATTTTTTTAATATTTTATTTAATTTAATAAATGGCCGACCTTATTATTAATTAAAAACTCTTTTTATCCTTAAAAGTCTCCCAAAAATTATTTATCTATATATACAACATAGAAAAAACCTCACATATTCTCAACCAAAAAAAAACCTACGGCCAAAAAAAAAACCCTACGATCGACTACCAAAAGGGTTTTTTTATTTATATACTTTGTTCATATTTAATCATTATTATTATTATTTAACATTTAATTCTTATGTTATTGTTATTATTATCTCTTTTAATTTAGTTTGTTTTCCATTATAGGTTCGTTATGGCTTTTTCTTCAACAACAAAAAATAAGACCACATTAGTTCATCTTGAAGATCTTAAGCCAACACATGTTAACCATCATCTACGACTCGTGTTGTGCATGTATGAACTGTTTCGGAGTGGAACAACCCGAAGAAAATCAAAACGTTCGAGATGGTCTTTGTTGATGAATTGGTATGTATTTTTCAAATTATATACTTTGTTGCAAATTTTTTATTTAACTAAATTTGAAAAAAAAAGGTAAACTGGAATCAATATTTATATGGAGTTAATTTTCATATGTTTCTTCTTTAGTTTTCGCTTTGATTAATATATTTTGAGATTACCCGTCGTCCATTGGACGGGTCTGAGCACTAGTATTATATTACTCCGTACATGTGTTGAGCACAAGCATTCAGCTGGTTACATGACTAAGCGACCCGGCCAAGCGAGTTTAATTGGTCTTTGTGCCTCTCTGCGTGAACAATTAAATATAAACAGTTTGACGATTTGGTCTCTTAAGCCATTGCTTTCTGGTAAGAATTCATGGGTTACATGAGTATTGCCGATTTTGAACTCACACAGAATACAATCATTTCTAAGCTCAAATGTTGAGTTGAACTTCCATACAATGAGCAGCTACCTCAATTGATCCAGAAATCTGCAATACAATAATTGATCGTGTGATAATTAATTTATATATATAGGATCTGTAAGTTGATATTTAACATCAGAAACTTTACCCATTCATCTACCGATGTATCTTTTTCTATCTCAATTTAACATTAGGAATAACACAATTTATTCTTTGTATAGTCTCTAGGCATTTGGGCTATCATATATCATTACCCATTTATAAATTGAATTGAACATTTATAGAGTAACAATAATGGTGATCTTCAGATATCATCTTCAACGAGTATATTTCATCAAATATATGAGGAAATTTGTTTAACCTAAATATTTAGTTATTTAATATCTTGATATCTTTTGTTTGACTTTCTTTAATGAATTCATAATATACAAAAAAAACAAAAAAAGTCAGCTTTTGCAGAACTATATATGGGAACTTACTTGGAAATCCCGAGCCTCCTTAAGTTGTTGTAGAACTTCTGTTGCTGTTGGTCGTTCTTTTCTGTCGTCATGTAAGCACCGGTAGGCAATCACTTGAAATGCAGTCAATGCTTCCGGCATGATCTGTTCCTTAAGAGCCTTAAATACCAAGTCATCTAGTTTTCCTTTTCCTTTTTTAAAGATCTCTTTGATGAAACCTGGTAGATGCTGACCTTTACGATCATAGAACTCAAATGTTGATCTGCCACACATGATCTCAAACAAAACCACCCCAAATGAATAAATATCAGATTCTTTGGTTAAGAAACCTGATTTTTTGTAAAGAGGGTCCACGTAGCCCGTCGTGCCACATGGATGTTCAATTGCATAGTCTGTTTCCTGATTTATAGCACTTATCAAGGAAAGTCCCAAATCAGCAAGTTTTGCATTCCACTCATCATTTAGTAGAATGTTTGGAGTTTTGATGTCCCTGTGTATCACGATTGCTTGTTTTCCAGCTCCTCCATGAAGGAAAGCTAGCGCAGTTGCAACGTCAATACATATATTAAGCCGTTTCATCCATGTAAGACGATCATCCTTCAAATACCAATCAAGACTTCCTCGAGAAGCATGCTCGAAAACAATGATTTTTTCATCTTCTTCATTACAATATCCCACAAGAGAGATGATACTCTCATGTTTATACTCAAACAGAATTTGGAGCTCGGTCCTAAATAGTTGTTCCCCTTGACCAGGCCTTGTATCCAATCGCTTCACAACAATAGTATTGAACCCGTCACCTTGTGGAACTTTTCCTTTATAAACTTTCCCAAATCCTCCTCCACCAATGTAATTCTTATCATCAAAGTTTTCTGTGGCCAGTTTAATGACTTCAAGTGAAATTATGGGTTCGTCCTTGTTTTCCTGTCAGTCACGGAGACAACAAAAATATATTTTATATAATGAAAGATATTAGATAGTTTTGGTTGTTCAAAAAATATTGATTTACCTCAAAGAATAAGGCTTCCTGAAGCTCTTTGACAACCACTTCCATCTTTGGGCGTTCGTCCTGAGTTTCTGCTATGCACTCGTGTGCAATTTTTATAAATTTTTCCAAAGAAACTTTGTTTGGTCCTCTTTTTAGAATGAAGCTATTTTCACCCTTTTGTTCCTTTAATATGGGATCTATCATTTCCGCTAGTGTTCCCTCTAGAAAGCATTGTCGCGCCTCAAACACTAGTAATTGCTCACTCTCTTTTAAGTATACAGCTGGATCATTAGCTAACTTCCCACATAATATTTCAAGCAAAACTACTCCAAAACTATATACATCTGATTCTCTTTTCAGCTTACCAGTCTTCCTGTATATTGGGTCCATATACTCGGGAGTGCCAATAAAAAAACTGTGACGGAGAGCGTCGTCCTCTTGATTCGGAGGCAGGAATACGGAGACCCGAAAGTCAACAACTTTTGCCTCCCAGTTCTCGTCGAATGCAATGTTGGCACTCTTTATATCACGGTGTATTATCATCATTTTGTCCTCCATCTCAGTATGAAGGTAATTCAATGCATTTGCAACATCGAGGCAGATTTTCAACCGTGTTGCCCATGTAAGAATATGCCTCTTGTCGTTGGCTTCATACCACAAATAATCATAAAGGTATCCATTAGAAAGATGCTCAACGACAATGATCATCTCGGAACCTTCATCACAAATGCCAATTAGTTTGACTATGTTTGGATGGTTGCAAGTGGTAAGCATTTTAATTTCTGTAAAGAACTTTTCTTCTCCTATGTCGTCTTCGCTAAGGAGGAAGCGTTTTATAACTACTGTGTTGCATTCTTCTTCGATGTAAAGATAATCGGTATTTCCTCTATATAAGTTATAGGTTAGTTCAGACCGTATTTGGCATGATGGGGAAAAGTTATCGGTGGCCAACACTATATCAATAAGGGAAATCTTCAAGTGTTCCAAATTTTCTATCTGCACATTGTGAAAAGGGGGATAATTAATATAGTTGGTTATTATGTGACTTACTTTAAAAATAAAATTAATCATCTCCGATCACAAAAAATTTAGGTGTTAATTCTATTCAAAAAATTTACAATGCTTTGATTCCCAAATTCTAAACCTATTTTAGACAAATAAAGAGCCATTATTCTACAGTCCTAGTCCTAGAGGATATTGTTATCGTATATAAAATAGTTATACTTTTTTTACGCAATTTATATAAAATAAAGGCCTCTAGCAAAGTGCTAAATGCCCAATAAACAGTTACAAAATATTACCATTACAATTCGAAGAAACACTATCAATAACCTTTACGCTAAACATTTTAGAGACTATATATTCCCTGGACAATGATGGTGTGGCCACGCTTTGTGGGTTCGAATGCCCTGGTTTGAGATATCCAGCCAGGCAAGAGAAAGAAGGAGATCAGAAGATTCCAAAGTGGATCCACAACATAGAGTTTTATCCATTGTATTGGACGAGGCACAAACTAGTACATTATTTATAAATCTTATATATATATTTTTTTTCAGTTACTGTACTTATAAATGAGTAAAAGATATACCTAAAACATGTTTGAAAAATTATGCTTTTGATATGAGTTAACATTATGTGTTATTTAACATAGTTATTATATCGTATAATAATATCCAAACCATAGTTTAAACAAAAGAAAAAGAAGATCTTACTGAATTTGCATTTCTCAAGTTAGGTTCCATGGATTTCTTAAGTTCATCGACATCTTGAACAATGTCCATGCGTTCAGTCTTATATTCCTTTTAAGAAATAATATGGTGGGTAAAAAATTGTTATTGTGTGAAAAAACACAAAACAATATAGGATAAATGAATATGGTGTTGTTACACATTCAAGTTGTGTGAAAAACCTTTCACATACTAATTTTTTAATATTTTTTGAATAATGAATAAATGATGAGGCCCATATGTTTTTTATGTATTAAAAAATTAATATGTGAGGGGTTTAGCACCCAATTTAAGTATGTGACAACACCATATTTACTTCTCTCAGTAATAATAATTCTAACAATAAAAGAACCTTACAAAATTTTCTTCACTTGTCGGCTTTGGTTCCATCGATTCCTCAACTTCATCGGCAACATTTATCATGTTTAACTGTTCCTCCTTTATGAAATAATATAATATATTATTATTATAATATATGAATATATAGTGAAATAAGTAAGAAAAGCAAAAAGTTTGCACAAGTAATATTATAATTACACCAAATAAGCAAATAATATTAAACCACTCTATTGAGAATGACTAAATATTGGTCTCTACCCTAAGAGGTAAAAGGCCAAGAGCCTCTACCAAATGTCTAATTCCACATTAAGATATATGAAAGAAAATGAATATAAGTTGTCACACATATAAGCTTACACGTAAAACCCATCCTATCTTAATATTTTAATCAATTAAAATCATGTGACATAAATCACTTATATATTTTATATAAAATATTAAAATATTTGTATATGAAGAGTTTCACATTTAAGCTTTTATACATAATAATTGAAGGTAAAATTGACTATAAGCAGTACCGGCTTAAGCTTTTTTGGGGCCCTTAAGCAAGATCAATTTTGAAGGCCTAGTTCATTAGTATATAAATTAAAGTAAATAAAGAAGAAAAAAAGGGTAGTTCATCTTATGTAATGGCCTACTATTGTGAAAGGAAAGGAAAGAAACAAAGTCATGCACGATGTCCAGGGAATAAATTTACCAAATTTTATAAACGAATTTTCGAGCATAAGAACGTTGGATAGCGTTGGAGCCTCTTCGATTTCATCACATGAGTTGACTATTAACATCTTTTTTGACAGAGAACTTATAGTATTCTTTAGCAATACTAAACTGAATGTTTCTTTTCTTGCGACTGTAACTTCAATTATGGGGTGCTTTTTAAGGTGAACCTTGAAGGCGTGAGGTTTATTTGCCTATTTCTTTTCTTGGGCACACTGGTATGGTAATAATATCTAGTATAAAAGTCTAAATTCTAAAACATTAAGTCCAAAATATAAAAAATAGGGGCCTTTGTATTATGGGGGCCTTAGGCCCACGCCTAACCCATTTAAACTATTAAGCCGGCAGTGACTATAAGGTTGTCATGTATCTTAGTTTAGGTATATAACCACTTGCACACTTATTATTTTAATATATATTGTCCAACGAATAGATTAAGCAGTCATGTTTTTTATGAATTCAAATATTAAAATATGTTTTTTTATGAATTCAAATATTAAGCAGTCATGTTTTTTATGAATTCAAATATTAAAATATGTTTTTTTATGAATTCAAATATTAAAATATAAGTGATCATATACCTAGGGGTTGGGTATTGTAAAACAAGTATTAAATTAAAACAAATAAGACAAGATCTTGACCCTTAGATCATGGTTAAATTGATGCACGAAGATTCACGAACCAATTGACGCACGATAATTTTCATGATGCACGGTGATTTTCAGTGAAGAGAAACCTATTGTTTTATTTGTTTTTTACCATAATACTTGTTTTATTTTACCTAAAACTTATATACATGACAACTTTATATTCATATCACTCTCATAATTGAATGCACTAATTGATATATATTGGTAATTGAGATACAAATTTCATATAGCTATTTATAGGATAGGTACCATAAATATATTAATAGAGAATATCAAGTTAAATTAAAACTTTGACGTTGTTACAACGTACTAAACTTATATACATGACTAAATTTAGAAAAATTGTACGTTAACTGACTTTTTATGAGTGATCAGTATAACCTGAAATGTCATTATATAAAAACATTTAAATAATTTGATAGATATAGTAATTTACATAGAAATAAAAGGCAAACGGGCAACAAACTGCGCCGCCACTCCTTTTTGTATAGCAAAACTAAGACGTTTAAAAACTACATATGATGATGAAGTAAGGCCTAAAATCTAGTTCAATGATGATGAAATAATTAATTGTAGGGTTACCTCAAACAATAAGGCTTCTTGAAGCTCTTTAACGACCACTTTCATTGTTGGACGTTGGTCTTGATTTTCTGATATGCACTCGTGTGCAATTTTGACGAATTTTTCCAAAGAATTTTTGTTGGCTCCTTTTTTTATAATAAAGTTGTTTTCATCACTTTCTTCCCTCAATATTGGATCTATCATTTCCATTAATGGTGTTTCATCTTGAAACCATCGTCGTGCCACAACCGCCAGCCCTTCATTACTCTCCTTGAGGTATATTGGGTCATAGGCCGGCCTCCCACATAGGACTTCAAATAAAACTACCCCGAAACTATATACATCTATTTCTCTTTTCACCTTACCGGTCGTCGTATATTCTGGATCTGCGTAACAAGGAGTGCCACCATAAGTATTTTGATTGAGAGCTTCGTCAACTTGATACGGTGGCAGGAGCACTGACAACCCGAAGTCAATAATTTTTGAACCCCACTTCTCGTCCATTGCAATGTAGGGGCTTTTTATATCACGGTGTATTATCATCATTTTGTCCTCCATCTCATAGTGAATGTAATTCAATGCATTTGCAACATCGAGGCAGATTTTCAAACGTTTTGCCCACGTAAGAGTATGCCTCATATTGGTGTTTCTTAAACAGTCGTCAAGGTATCCATTAGAAAGATTCTCAATGACAAGGATCATCTCAGAACCTTCATCACAAAATCCAAGTAGTTTGACTATGCTTGGATGCTTGCAAGTGTTGAGCATTTTAATTCCCGTATAGAACATGTGTTGTCCTATGTTAGAGTCGTCGTCGCTTTGGTGGAAGCGGTTTATAAAGACAGTGTTGCTTAACCTGGGTAGTTCACCTTCATTCTTCCCTTCTTTGCTGGAAGAATTTTCTATGTCAAAATGCTCAAGTTCTGCTTTGTATAAGTCATAGTGTCCGGTATCCCTTATACGGTATGCCTCGGAAAAGTTTTCGGTAGCCAACATTATATTACCGAGGGAAATCTTTAAGTGCTCCAATTCTTTTATCTGTAGCAATTTGATGAAAATCATATTTTATTTTATTTTTCAAATTACATAAACCTTACATTCTACATAAACATATTATTGATTTAGTAATAATAAGAATCGTTCATTAACATTGTTGACAAACAATATTATTTGTAAATGTAGTACGTATTTCTCTATTATTATAGACCGTTTTTTTTGTCCTACTATATAAACATTCCAATTCAACATAAATACCCACAATATGTTGAATTACTCGTATTATCTAGAGAAAATTACATTTTTGGTACCTGAAGTTGTCAAAATTTTAACTTATAGTCTCTAAGTGAAAAAATTACATTTTTGGTACCTAAAGTTGGTTATTTTTTCATTTTTGATACCAAACACATACGCCGTTTGTTTTTCCGTTAACGCCCTCACGTGACCAACACGTGAGGTATCAAATATTAACACTTATACATTGATACGGTAAGTATAGTACTTTTGACTTTTCTAATCAAATTAAGTATATAAAAACATATTGTACGTGTTTATACTGAATTGTTGGGTGCGCATTGACGTTTTCTTTATTTTTATGAGAGGTACGATTGTTCTATATGCATCTATAAAGATATGCAGATTGTTTTTGTCATCTAATATCTATAATTATGAATTTTTTGTATGCTCCTATATCTTTTTAGATTTTTTTTTTTATGGTTTTTTATTGCATATATCAAGCATCTATTATATATCCATCGTATTTTTTTCTTATCAATACACAAACATGAAACATACCTACACATATAATCAAGTTTTTTTAATAAACGAGAAATAAATAGATTAATATGTGACATACTATATTTATATGACAGAATTATGAGGAAAGAAAAAGGGAAAGACAGAGGAGGAGGTCTTACTAAAATTTCAAGTTCCAATGCTTTCTCAAGTTCAATGACAATATCATCCATTTTTGGACGTTGTAATCTGTTCTCCTTTAAGCAAGAATATGCTGCTTTGGAGATCTCGGTTAGTGATTTCTGGGTCATTTGTTGTCGTAGATCAGGAAGGATTATATCATTGAGTGATTTCTTCTCATATTGAATTCTAAACAATATAGCTAAAAATCTATTTTCCACATCTGGAATAAAAGCTTTTCTCCCACATAATATTTCACATAAAACTACTCCAAATGAGTAGATATCTGACTTGTGACTTACACCTCCCGTTTTTAAAATCGATGGGTCTTTATACCCTTTTGGAGCAATAGCGTCTGAAAGGACAACTCGGTCCATTCGATCTACTGATTGTTTGATAGAATATTCAAAACCAGATAACTTGGCGTCCAAGTTATCATCTAATAAAACTGTGAAGCTGTTAATGTTACGGTGTATGACACTATAACCTCGCCCTTCACTATTTTGGATGTATCTCAATGCACGCGCAACTCCAACACATATCTTCAATCTTTGAATCCATGTGAGGGTTGTTGTGTCGCTAAGATACATCGAGAGACTTCCTTTGGTGGCCTCATCCTTGTTTATAATAATCTTCTCGCCATTCTCGTCACAAAACCCAATCAAAGATGCTATATTTTCATGCTTTAGACTAGAAAGTACAGAAATCTCGGTCCAGAACTCAACATCTCCCTGTAGTCGACGCTTTGGATCTAGTCTTCGAGCAGCAATATTCACCATCTCCCCGGACACCAAGAGTTGTCCTCTATAAACCTTTCCGAAATCACCACCTCCGATGACAAATTCTTCATCGAAGTTGTTGGTGGCCTTTACAACCTCTTCGAGTGGGATTTGTAAGCGTTTAAGCGTTGGAATTGTGGATGTCATAATATTACTGTTTAAGAAAACTAGCAATGGGTTAAAAATGTTTTTTTTTGGTAAGATATGTATACACAAATTTATATTCCTAATTGATCACATACAATAATTAATTGCGTACGCGTTAAAGCTCGAGATTGGGACGTTCGAGTTGACTATTATACTACTCGTATTACAATTTACAAATAGCGCAGTCTACTAATCAAATATTGATAATAAAATATTAAAATATCAAATGTGAGGCTTTTTCCATTGTCAAGTTGATAAAAAAAATTTCTCAGAAATTCTTATACAAATTGAAGCTGAGAACACTCCGATTCGGTATAAACAACCAATTACCCACCATACCGGCAGTATACATTGGTACTTTTCGTATAATACTTTGACTTTTCTGGTCAAAACTCTAATACGGGCGTATAATAGAATACTTGCCAAGACGTTGGTGTTTTATGGGTGTGTTTATAGACAGGCCCTTAATTTATTTCGTACACGTTGATGCGGGTCTTCGGAAATTTAGTACTCCGTTATTTACTTTACATTATATATAACTTAAATAGCCGGTTTTTGTATGGAACTTTTAAACCTTGAGTAAAACATGATATAACAGGTTATGCGCAAAGTACGTATAGCCAATCTACAATCAAACTTTTAATCAGGTCGAAAAATTCTTGCCGGTGGGTAGAACCAAGACTCATTTTAGCCAGGAGCTTACTTTAACTACTTATTTAGCTACTTTAGGTTCTTGTAGTCCATAAATAAACCACTTTTGAAAATGAAAAATATTTTTGTATTTTCTTTTCTTTCTTGTTTTTTTAAATGATAAAAGTTGAAAATCTTTTTCTATTTTTCTTTGAAATTTTATCTAAAAAACATTAATTAAAATGTTTTGGAATAAACCCTTTATGTTTATTATTAGTGTGCGTACGCAGTTGCCTTTAATTTGCATCAGAATATAACACATCATCTTCTTTCTTATTAAAACCGGTGTCATGGGTTAGCATGCGGTAAGAGATTACATACATATACTAGCGAAATTGAAGGTTATAATGTTGTAATTATGGAAATATCTCAACGAAATTTATACGGCCATTTATATATGATCCAAGAAGGGTCGCACGCGAAGAACATTGAAAGGCTAGTTGAATTTGTAAAATATATGTAAAATATAAGAACTTTTCAGAAATAGATTTGGAAATGAATTTCTGGTCGAAATTGCATAACGGGTAAAAATCGGATCGGGCACCAAAACACCATGGGCCAATCCATTTGACCATGGGCCAAACAAGATTGACCCATGGGGAAGCCTAGGGCGGTCACAAACCAAAGGGGGGGGGGAGGAAAAGGATTTTTGGAAAACTCCTTTTTCTATCCCACATAGGAAACCTAGGAAAATCCCAAAGGGTTTCCACCCTTATAAATAGAGGACTTTTCTAAGGTTTTCGATATAAGTTTTCTCTCCTCCTTTTTGCTTGGGTCGAAATCCTCTCCAAATTGGTTAGGATTTTTGGCTTTTGCATTCTAGTTATATTCTATATATATATATATTCAATACAAGTTGAGGCTAGCAACTAGCTAGTCTTGGTGATTTGTTCGTATGTGCAACTAGCTACTCGGGTGGCTATGTGATGTATGCACTTATGTTTTTTGGGCTATGTGATGTATGTTACCGGGTACTGCAAGTTGTAACAGGTAATTTACACTCCGGTCATCTTCTCCGACGAGTTTTCCGGCGACACCATTCTTGAATACGTGTTAAACCAATATATTTTCAGATCCGAAATCAAAATCCAACATAAATAAATCAACCAAAGTCACGAAAACGAACCCGATGATCAAAGATCTTAACAACCAAGAAAAAATCATTATCAACTTCCCTGGTATCCTTTCCACCAACAACAACATCCTTATTCATTTTCGAAAGCTTTGGATCATCACCTTCACCAATCTTAGTCACAAACCATCCATCTTTAAACAACTTAACACACAAACACTCATTTGAAAAGCTTCAAAATGAACATCAGCACCACCATCTTCAGTCACTTCCAACTTCACCATAACACTAACCCATTTCCTTCAAAATCCCTCAAAAACACCAAACTATCCTCATTTCCTTGCTGAGGTGGCTCATAAATAAAATCGACTTCCGCTTTTCCTTCATCTCACACATTTCCATACATAAATCCACCCCTTTTAACCAAACAAATCAACCCAAAATCCAATTAAAGCTTCCATATGAAAAAAATAAGAAAAGGAAAAACAACAAAAAAAAATTGTTTCAACTTCTCTCTTCTATTCAGTAGCCGTCTTTCATTAATTTGATCTAAATTTCATCAAGATTTGCACGCGGTCGAAAGCTGATCATGTTCATGGTTTCAATTTTCCGATTCGTTAAGTTTTATTGACGGTTCGTTTTTCCGGCGAGTTGCCATATTTTCCGGCAAAGTGTTTGACGGTTAATTTTTTGCTAGGGTTTGTGCGGAAGTCATTTCTGAGTCGATTGGTACCGGTTTCAAGTTCTAATTCGAAGTAATGTGTGAGAAATCGTGATTTTTAGTTTTCCGGCCACTTTCTGCATATATATGTGACAGTCCACAATTTGCACACTTATATTTGTTTTATCTAGACAAGAAAGTAGTAAAGAACAGAAAGTAAAGAACATGAACAAGAATAAGTTCAAATGCAAATATCTAAGCAAGTCTAATCATATGTATCATTGATTAAACGATGAATACATGGTCGATATTACAACTTGTCTTACAAGAATACAAATGAACTAAATAATTGCTAAGTCTAGACACTCTATAAACTTAAGCAATTACAAGAGAGAAAATAAAGTGACACACACTTTGTGGTGACAAACACAAAGTATAAATGATGCGGCCGTGTTGCTTTTTATAGGGGAGGAATTAGGGCAACACAGCCTTACAATGATCGTGATAGAATGGTGGTTGTCGACTTCTCATAGGCTCGTTGTACTTGGATCCAGGAGCCTTTGTCTTCTTTACCAAAACGGGTAAGAAAGAGAAAACTCTTGTTTTGGTCCCAACTGTACCTTTACCATATAAGGTAACATTCAGTTGGGAGAACCACCATGTGACTTCTTGTCTTCTTGTGGTTTGAAAACTTCCCGCCTTGACACACAACTTGGAAAGTAAACCACCCGCTGACGAGAGTCATTGACTCGCTGATGACTTGCTGACAACTCACGTCAGCGACCAAGTCTGGTCAGCGAATCCTTGACTCAACAATCTCCCCCTATTCGCTGAGAAGACTTGCTGAGTAGGCTAGACTTGATAAGAATACAAGAATGATGAAAGGATGTCTTATATATCAACTTTAAACATTACAAGCTGATACATACAGCATTTACATTTATAAGACATCTACAGATTTTTGGCTTCAAACTCCCAAGTATGTTCTTGCTTGGCAATTTGAACTGCTGGGTCATTATATCTGTGAGGCTTAACCAGTTCCTCATCCAATTTGCTGATAAACCATCTGTTGTTGGTCGTTTCAGCACATCTTCTTCTTATTCTTAGAATGAACCCAGTGGACGCCTTTTCTAATTCAGATAGGCGAAAGAACAGCTGATTATTTTGAAAATTTGTGAAAAACATGCCAGCAGGATTCTCTATCACTCTTCCTTCCTCAAAAACGTTTCTGGGAGGAAGTCTAGTGTTCAGCGAGGCATCACCAGTGATAGGAGGAAGCTCCATTGTCAAGGTTCGGTGCTCTGCTTTCCTTTTTCTTTGAACCCTTCTTCCTGCTGAGGAGGAGAAAGCTGCTGGAGTACCAAACACTTGCCTCAGCATGGGCAAGTCTGCTTTGAACTTGGTTTCATACTCCCTGGCTTTTTCAAAATAATCCTTGAGCATGTTTTGGAGTTGTTCATAGCTGGCAGCCTTCTTATCTTTCACCAGCATGTAAACTTCAACCCACTCGGAAGCGCCCAAGGTAGTTGGTTTGACCCCTTCCAGTTTGATTGGCTTGTCAGCACCTTGTCTTAGAATTTTTAAGTTTGTCTTAAGGCCCATGTCAGCTTTGAAGGCTTCAGCAGCAATTATTCTTTGAGGCCTTTTCCTGTCCTTCATAAGCTTTAACCACTTGGCTTTTTCTTCATCAAACTTCTTTCTTTTCTCACTGAGCTGTTGCTCAACTTCAGCATGTTTCTGTCTATACAATGCTTTAGCACCACCAGTTTTGAACAGCATCTGCTGTTCAGCATCTAATTCACCTTTTTCTAGAAGAGGCAGTTGTTTGATGAATTCCAAGTTCTTTCTTTCGTTTTCTTGGTTCTCTTTTAGCCTATCCAGCTCCTTGATTGCTTCTTCTTGAGTTTTCTCGTCAGCAGTTTGTGTCAAGATATTAATCAGTTCATGCTTATGACCTGCTGAGGATTGAATGGAGAGTTGAGCAGCAGGAATAGTAGATGAAGAAGCGATCACTGGAAGGGCAGTGGGAGGTTTATTGAAGAATCCAAACTCAGTGAGCTGTCTTCGACGAGCATCGGAAAGAGGAGTAATTTCAGCATTTGCCAGATATCTTCTATGAAAGACTGGCAGCATTTCACTTGACCTATCCCTGGCCATTTCCTCAGCAAACCCAGCTTCCCATGAAGCTTTGACAGTTTCAGGGTCAAACTGTTCTTCCAAATCACCAAAAGCTTCAATGTGACCCTCAACAGCAGCAGGGGGTGCATTGAACATAACAATTTGTTGCTCCCCCTCAATACCAGCTGGGGGAGCTTCCACAGTTTCATTCATTTCAGTCTCCCCCTCAGCACCAGCAGGGGGAACTTCACTTTCTTTTTCCTCACTGACAGCCACAATTGCCATTTCATTTGCAGTTGTGGTGTCAGTGGCATCATCCTCATTCAAAACTTTTTCAGCAGATTCTTCATAGATTTGGGCAACTGCCTTGTTCACTGCTTCATTTACCATATCTAAAACAGCAGCATCGACTTTCTCCCCCTTGGAAGTTGTAGTGTTAATGACAACTTCCATAGTCGCTGGCTGTTTAGATTGTTGTTTTACAAGCTGGGCCAACAAATTCTTGATTTCATCAACCTCCTTCTCCAGCTTAACTTGCCGCTGGCGATCCTCCTCAGTGAAAGAAGCTTGAGGAATAGGAAGATCAGCCAATTGTTTTTCTAAGGCATGAATTGCCTTAGTGTTATTTTATACTTGAGTAGTCAGTGGGGAGATGAGATTACTCAACTTCTTTACATTAGCAGCAGCTGACTTGCTGGTAGAGGCTGCCTTCTTCGCTAAGTAGCTGGTAGAGTTTGCACATTTGATCAACGATATGGCACCAGATTTAATGATCTGCTGATCATGTTTGATTATAGAAGTTGTGGCACTAATTTTGCTTTGAGCATCAGCAATGGAGCTTGTGTTATCCTTCAGCGTGTCAATAGCTTCGCTGTTCTCATTCTGCTTGTTGTACCAACTGGTCAATGTGGATACCAGCCTGTCAGACTCTTTATCTTTCAATTTAACTGCAAGGGTGGCATCCTTGGTGAGATCATTTAACTGATGCTCTACCTTTTCCAACCTATCAGCAGAGTAGGTGGAGTAAGAAATACCCAAATCCTTAGCTGTTTGAGGTTCAATTTCAGGGCGAACTGAGGATGAGCAGCCAGGAACACTTAAGAAGGAAGAAGGCATGCCAAGAGATAGCATGGTGTTCACTGGTTGTTTTGGAGGAGTTTTAGGTCTTGCAGTAAGAGTAGCTGCTTCAGAAGTTTCTTCAACATTTTCATCAGTCGCTGCTGCATTTTCACCAGCAGCAGCATTAACAGCAACATTTTCATCAGTGGCTGCTGCATTTTCACCAGCAGCAGCAACATTGTCATTTTCATCAACCTCCATGTCACTTGCTTCTATTTCATCAGCATGGCTGTAAGAATCCAGTTGAAAGTCATCAGCGACAAAATCGTCCAAGTCTAAATCGCTTTCGTCATCAACAACTTCTTCTTCAGCAAGCCCAATTTGTTCACTTTCAACATTTCCTTTTTCAACAATTTCAAAATCACCAACATCATGCACACCCCGTTGTAGCGGAAATACAGGGTTAACAAGTAATTGCGTACTAATCAGAAGGTAAATAGAGATTACATCCATTAATCCAAATACAAGTTATTACAAGTATAATCGTTCGGAAGTGGACCCCAATACACGGATACAAACTATCCTCAATTGGAAATGGGCCCACTAATTACAAATATAACATGGACAGCTAAGTACAATTAGGACTAAATAAAGCTATAGTCCTCAGAGGTCTGACGCTAATTGTACGTCCAATGTTCAAAAGATGGCTTCAAATGCCATATACGCTTCCAAATACTTACTGTTGGTTCCCTGAAAAGCATGAATTTGAGAGGATCAACTATCGAAATAGTTGGTGAGTTTACAGTATGTTTGACCAAATGTTTATTCGTCATTGATACAACACAATGACATACAGTTATAAAAGACCAAACAGTCAATATATCTAAATCTGACGACACTTTTATAACAAGACAGCCAGTATATCTAAATCTGACAACACTTTTATAACAAGACAGCCAGTATATCTAAATGTGAACTCATCTTATATCACGTCAATCAGTATATCTAGATCTGATGACAGCATATGCCTCACACAGGATTTCCCTTCAACAATGGGGTGCGGACCATAACCTCGCACAGGATTTCCCTTCAACAATGGGGTGCGGACCATAACCTCGCACAGGATTTCCCTTCAACAATGGGGTGCGGACCATAACCTCGCACAGGATTTCCCTTCAACAATGGGGTGCGGACCATAACCTCGCACAGGATTTCCCTTCAACAATGGGGTGCGGACCATAACCTCGCACAGGATTTCCCTTCAACAATGGGGTGCGGACCACAAAAATGTCTATACTCGCACAGGATTTCCCTTCAACAATGGGGTGCGGACCATAACCTCGCACAGGATTTCCCTTCAACAATGGGGTGCGGACCATAACCTCGCACAGGATTTCCCTTCAACAATGGGGTGCGGACCACAACCAAGACAGTCGAGATATCTAGATCCGACAATACAACTAATAGGGGAAACATTTTAGTTTGTCAAACACAAGAAACCATTTAATCAGCCATCACACGGCAATTCAACGTCATTTCATTCAACATTTTAATAAATGACACGTATACACATTTTCGACAGCCCAACATGGCAAATTTAAGTCAAATGATTTAAGCATCCATATCACATGGCATACACAAAACAATCATTTATTTAATAAATAGTGTATACAACAGTACATGCTTTTCAGGCCCAAAGTAAAAGGAAAAGGGCGCCATAAACTCACCTTAGCGATCTAAACGCTAAAAGGTATAATGTAGCTCGAGAAGATCCACAGTCAATTCTCCTGGTTATCCAAAACCTATGATATCATTACCAATAATGAGGATCAAATCCCTTGACGACGAGTATCCTACGTACCACTACTTAGCTATAGACCCTAGAATGCCATAACCGAGAACGTGTTTCAAACATTGATTTTTATCAACTAAAGGTAAATAAAATTATTTAGACTTTAGGTTTAAAAGTTATTAACGTTTAAAAATCGACACGTAATATTTCACAGTACCAATACACTGCGTCGCAGTGAGCTAGAATCATGCTCACTGCGCCGCAGTGGCTAAAATGATCCAGGACCAGTATGAAAGCACTGCGCCGCAGTGAGCCAGAACATGCTCACTGCGCCGCAGTGGCTAAAATGATCCAGGACCAGTATAAAAGCACTGCGCCGCAGTGGGGCTAACCCATGCCACTGCGCCGCAGTGGCCAGGTTCTGCAGCCAGCACCAGCAGCACCCAGTGCAGAACCCCAAACCAAAACACTTCAATTTCGACCCAAAACGACTTGCAAGAGTTTGTAACTAAATTTGAAGCAAAACTAAACATCACTAACCATTATTACACACAATCCAACCCATAATTTCATCCATAACATCATTGAATCTTCCGAAACAATCAAATCAAAGTAAAACCCTATTTAAAACCCTAATTCCAAATTAAGTTGTTTTAGGCCTTGTAAGAACTCGAAATGACTAGAAAAGAGTAAGTAAACATAAATAGACGCAAAAAGGATGATTTAGACTTACCAAAACTCGATGTTCTTGAAGATAGTATAAAATGGTGAAGATGATGATGATGATAATAAACCTTTAAAATTTCCAAATGATTCCTTCTCTTGTAAGACTAATTTAGAAAGGAAGATAGAAAAGATTGAGAGAATTTGAGTGATGAATGTGTGTGTGTTGTGTTTGTGTGGTGTGGGTGTGTGTGTGATCAAGAAAGAAACAGGGAAAAAAAGTGATGGGGGAACTTGGTGTTTCCCTCCCTGCCATTCAAGTTACATTTCGGCCCATGTGGCCAAAATTAGATAAAATCCTTACCTCTAATTTGGTAAAATGCTTACGATTAAATACCGTTTGACTAAAAGGTTAAAATGTAAAGTAAAGGTATTTTCCCTCGTCTCATTTTAATTAAGACAAGCCAATAAAATTAAATAAACTAAACTTTTAGAAATATTTAGTTTAGACAGTCTATTCACTGCGTTCAATCATAACATTTAAATCTTTATTTAACATTATTTTAAGACTCGGCATTCGTCTAAATAGCTAATAGTCTACGTCATAAGGATACGTCCAATTGAACCATATCAAATGTTCAATTTACTAATAATTTCCACGTCATAATCTCTAAATTAGACGAAATTATAAATAATGATCGAGATTAGGACTAACCCGATGTTAATTAATCACGAGTTGTCACATCATGCCCAGCCCCTTCAGTTAGATTTTCACCCCCAGCAACTTGCACTTCAGGAGTAACAGCAGTAATTGCGTCCCTTTCAGCAATGGAGAAGCTAATAGGGGTGGGAGATAGAAGAGTTTCAATTTCTGGTTGTTGCTGCTCTACGTTTTCAGCAGCAGTAGGGGCTTCTTCCTTATTAATGAGAGAGAGTTGAGAGGGTTCCAATTCCTTTGTTGTTTTCTTCTTTCGTTTTGGAGCAGCAGGAATAGGATATGAAGCAGCAGAGGACTTTTTAGACTTAGTCCTTGCCTTTGTGGTTTGTTTGGCAGCTTGGGATGGTGCATGTTTAGCTGGCTCAACAGTGACCACCCAGAGGGTTGTATAGGTGCTGATCCACTAACTTGTTTATAAATTTTGGGATAAGCGGAGTGGAGTACCTTTTTCATTGCAGTAGTGAGCTCAACATACTTGATGTCAAAGAATTGAGTGTCACAGGCAGGTGCCTTGTACACTGATGGACCAATTCTTGGAGCAGAAAACACGGTTGCACCGAAGGGATTGCACTCGTCCTTTAGTTCATGCTTGAATATTAGTGAAAGGAATCAAGTGAAAGGTACAGTGCAAGATCTGTTGCTAGCAAGTACTTTAGCCTTCAAATCTTCAAAGATGACACTGGCAAAGTCAATGAAACGTCCTTTTGCCAGATCATAAATCATTTGCATCTGGACCGCAGTGGCTTGATCGAATGAGCCGCTGTTCCCACCAAGACATTGAATTACATGGGCAAAAAGCAACCTCCATACTCCAGGCAGTTCTTTTTGGTGGGATTGCTGGGAACAGGTTGTGCTGGGACTACATTTGTTCCGTATCCTATAGAGGGTAACCATGCTTTCCAAACCTCAGTAGATGCCAAGTCTGCATATGGTCTTTCTGTAGTCTGAGAAGGAAGACGAAGAACTTCTCTAATCTTTTCTACAGTAATAGAAATGGTGTATTTTTTCTTCATAACAGTGCCTGAGATGGAACTGCTAGAAATATGATAATCACACGTCTACCAAAATTCCCTCAGAAGATGAACACACATATCTTCTGGGTCCATGTAGATGGCCCTTTGTACAGGACATGCTTTGATGAAATCAAGCATTTGTTGGTACCCTTTTACTTTGGAGGGCACTTCCAAAGATCCGAGATAGTTATTGGGTTTGATGACTAACTTATGAGCTTGAAAGGATACTTTGTCGGAGGCAACAATCCCTTCTGGTTCAAAAACTTCAGAATGAAGATATGGGGGAACGTTTTTTAGGGTTTCTTGGAGGTTTGGATTCTCAGATAAGATCTCTGGATTTTCTGATTGTTGTTGTTGTTTAGGTGGGTGTTGTTGTTGAGATGAAGATGCCATTTGAGATTTGAATTTAGAGATATGAAGAAGAGAAGATGAAAAGATTGAAGAAATGAAAAATGAAATTGAGAGTTTTGAGAAGGTTTGAGAGAAATATGAGAGTATAATGGACAGAGAAGAAAATGATATGCATATATATGGCATGGATATGGGCCCCATTACTGCAGAAGTGAACTGTCACAATGACTCTCTTTCATACGTAATATATGCATATACATATTAAATAATTAAAAACAGTGGTTTTGTATATATATAAAGTGTACAAAATACTCATTTTTAATTGAAGAAATACGTATGTGAGTAACGTATAAAAGTAGTTTGATGTGACAACTTGTACCGTAATTTCAAACGTACTCGAGTGATTACGGCGTGTACAGTGTACAAGTTGCCCATTAGGGAGAAAATCGAGGTAACCAATTGTAATTCTTATTAAAATATTAATAAGGATGTTTAGTGGATATGCTCAAATGATGGATCAGTTGAGATCTAAGTATATCCGCTGACAAGGTTAGAAAATATGGTTACCTCTTTTAGTAAGCAAATTTCAACCAGCGACTTTTCAACTAACGTTGGTCGCTGATGAGTAAGGAATACAATTTTTAGCAAATTGTCAGCTATCAACGGATTTGATATGTCTTTACCAGCAGCCGTTTGCTGCTGGACTAGATAGAGACTTTTAGCTCTCTATTACTTTTATTTGCTTTTTCCCAAAGCAACAGGGATCAACGGTTTTGATAAGTCTTTACCAGCAGCCGTTTGCTGCTGGACTAGATAGAGACTTTTAGCTCTCTATTGCTTTTGTTTTGCTTTTTCCCAAAGCAACAGGGATCAACGGTTTTGATAAGTCTTTACCAGCAGCCGTTTGCTGCTGGACTAGATAGAGACTTTTAGCTCTCTATTGCTTTTGTTTTGCTTTTTCCCAAAGCAACAGGGATCAACGGTTTTGATAAGTCTTTACCAGCAGCCGTTTGCTGCTGGACTAGATAGAGACTTTTAGCTCTCTATTGCTTTTGTTTTGGTCAGCAAGTAAGACACTTGAACTTACTGAGAGAAATAAGGTCACTTTTCAACTTATAAGAGAGATGTAAGTTGAGGCATTAGCAGACATGACAAGTCATGTCGCTGATTCACCATTCAGCATTCCCAACTTGCTGACCAGATATTTAAATCTGGTTTCATCTAAAGGTTTAGTGAAAATATCAGCAAGTTGGTCATCAGTGGGAATGAAGTAGATTTCAACATCCCCTTTCATGACATGGTCACGAATGAAGTGGTACCTAATGTCAATGTGTTTGGTCTTAGAATGCTGAACAGGATTATGTGTGATTGCAATTGCACTTGTATTGTTACACATAATGGGAATCTTAGAGAATTCTAAGTCATAGTCAGCGAGTTGGTTTTTCATCCATAGGACTTGTGCACAACAACTCGCTGCTGATACATATTCTTCTTCAGCAGTGGAGATGGATAACTGTATGCTGTTTCTTACTAGACCAACTAGTCAGCTCCCCCCCCCCAACAGTTGACATCCACCACTGGTACTTTTCCTATCTAACATGCAACCAGCATAGTCAGAGTCAGAATATGCAACTAGGTCAAAATTGGAGTCTTTGGGATACCAGAGACCCAATGTTGAAGTACCTTTTAGATACTTGAAAATTCGCTTAACAGCGAGAAGATGAGATTCCCTAGGAGAGGCTTGATATCTTGCACATAAGCAAGTAGCAAACATGATATCAGGACGACTCGCTGTGAGATACATCAGCGAGCCAATCATTCCCCGATAGTGAGTGGGGTTCACATGCTTGCCATCAGGATCAGCATGAAGATTATTGGGAGGAGACATAAGAGTGGCCTTAGTAGTGACATTAGACATGTCAAATTTGGCCAGCATGTCTCGAATGTACTTTTCCTGATTAATGAAAATCCCATTTGGGAGTTGACGAATTTGAAGACCAAGAAAGAAGGTCAGCTCACCTATCATGCTCATCTCAAAATGAGAGGACATCAGTGAGCTGAACTTGGTACAAAGTTTCTTGCTGGAGGACCTAAAAATGATGTCATCTACATATATCTGAACATATAGGACATCAGCACCCTTTCTATAGATGAAGAGGATGCTGTCAATGGATCCTCGCTGAAACTTATTAGAAAGAAGAAATTCAGAGAGAGTGTCATACCAAGCTCTGAGAGCTTGTTTAAGACCATAGAGTGCCTTATAGAGGCGATAGACATGGTGTGGCTTGGCTGGATCTTCAAAACCAGGTGGCTGCTCAACATAAACTTCCTCATCGAGTTTTCCATTTAGGAAAGCACTCTTTACATCCATTTGATATACTGTGAAGTTTCTGTAAGCAGCATGTGCCAAGAATAAGCGAATTGCTTCTAATCGGGCCACTGGTGCAAAGGTTTCATCGTAATCAACACCTTCTTCTTGAAGGTATCCTTGTGCAACCAGCCTAGCCTTGTTACGAGTAACAACACCATCTTCGTCCATTTTATTCCTATAAACCCATTTGGTTTCGATGGGTTCTTTTCCAGGAGGTAGAGGAACCAAAAACCAAACATTCTGTCTTTTGAATTGGGTGAGTTCCTCTTGCATGGCAGTAACCCATGAGGGATCAACCATTGTTTCTCCTATATTTTTGGGAGTGATCATAGACAAGAAGTTTACATACAGACATGTATTTCTTGTCGCTGATCGAGTGATAATCCCTGCTGAGGATCACCGATGACTTGGTGAGCTGGATGACTAGATGTCCACTTAAGCGCAGGAGCACTTGAGACACCAAGTTGAGTGGCAGCGGAAATTGGAGCGATGGGATCAGCAGGAGCATTATAAGTAGAGAGGTCAATGGTAAGAATGGATTCAGGAGAATGATCAGCAGAGCCATTCTACTGATTTGAGTTATCATTGATGGTGGAGTCTTCAGCAGACTCCATTTCTTCAGCATTTGTTGAAGCATCATGAAACTCCTCCTCAGTAGAGTCATCAACATGAACGTCATCAGCCAGTGATCTAGGTTTGGCTGATGCTGCATGGATTGATCTTAAGATAGGCTCAACTGGCTCAATCGAGTAGATATGAGCAGCAACTTGCTCTAGTTCAACATCAGCTGGACTATTCTTTGTGATATGCTGAATAGTATCAGGCAGCGAGCAAGAAGCATCAACAAATAAGTCAGCTTCCTCAGTACGAGGGTCAGCTAGCTCATTAAAAATGACCTCAGACGAAGAAGATTGAATGTCCTTTAGTGCTGATGAACTTTCATCAAAAGTAACATGAATGGATTTATCAACCTTCTGAAGGCGAGTATTGAATACTCTGAATGCCTTGCTGATGGACGAATACCCAAGAAAGTATCCATCATCAGCTTTAGGATCAAATTTTCCTAGGTGATCCTTGTTGTTTAAGATGAAGACGGGACATCCAAATACATGGAAGTATTTGATTTGAGGTTTCTTACCTTTCAACACCTCATACGCTGTCTTGTCATGTCTTTTAACTATTAGACATCTATTTTGAGTATGACAAGCAGTGTTGACAGCTTCAGCCCAAAATTTACTAGGCAAAGAAGACTCACTGAGCATGGTGCGTGCTGCTTCAATGAGAGTTCTATTTCTCCTTTCAGCGACACCATTTTGCTTAGGAGTTCTGGTGGAAGAGAAATTTTGTGAGATCCCTTGATCAGCACAAAAGGCTTCAAGAGTGTGGTTTCTGAACTCAGTACCATGATCGCTCCTGAGTTCTTTCACCCTTATGCTATTGAGATTTTCCATTTTCTTGATGAAATTGATGATCTCTTCAGCAGCATCATACTTAGAATGAAGAAAGATAGTCCAAGTGTATCGTGAGTATTCATCCACGATTACTAAAGTGTATCTGCTACCCTTTAGACTTTGGACATTCACTGGACCAAAAAGGTCCATGTGAAGAAGATGAAAGCAGCCAGAGATAGAATTGGCCTGCTTGGTTTTGAAAGTTGCTCTGTGGCTTTTACCTTTTTCACAAGCACCACAGAGTCTATCCTTTTCAAATGAAAGATGAGGGAGGCCACGAACAAGGTTCTTTTTGGCCAGAGAGTTAATGGTTTTGAAATTCACATGCGACATACGCTTGTGCCATAACCAATTTAGTTCAGTAGCCGACTTAGCAAAGAAACAAGTCTCACTATCAGTCTTGATAGGAGTGAAGTCAACCAGATATACATCTCGTTTTCTTGGAGTAACCAAGACTACTTCCTTGTTTACATTTACCACAGTACCTTGATGTTTATCAAGAATCACTTTGTAGTCAGCATCACAAAGTTGACTTATGCTGATGAGATTATGTTTTAATCCATTGACATAAGTGACCTTGGAGAACTTAATGAGTCCATTGGAGAGAAGACCATAACCTTCAGTTTGTCCAGTGGAGTTATCACCAAACACTACAGTAGGGCCAGCAGCCTCTACGTAGTTATCCAGCAGGGTCTTAGAGCCAGTCATGTGTTTTGAACAGCCACTGTCCAAGTACCACACACCTTTTCCCAACGAGCTCTGCATGGATACAACAGAAGGATTTAGACCGGTTCACTGTTAAACTCGCTGACAGCCATGTCCGCAGGATTAAAGCTTTGCGCTTCAGAGGGTTCTTCTCTACTGATAGTTTCATTAGTAGAGATAGGAAGAGGAGCACTAGGGTCAGTATTCTCATCACTTGGAGAGTTATCAACAAGTTGATGAGCAGGACGCATGTCACGATCAATCACATAGGTGTAATATTGATCAGCAAAGGTGAAAGTGGTTCCAGTATCTAGAACAGTCAAGTTGCAGACTTGATTGTTGTTCCCATACTCAACCAGAATGCTACCATGACCATTAGTAATGATCTCTAGAGAGAGGGGAAAGGAGATTCGCTGAGCAGCAATGAAGTCAGCAATGTTCTCCTCAGTGAGATCGGTTGACTCTCCTACACTATTTATATGATCAGCAGAAGCAGAATTTTCGCTGACTATAGTGGAGGAGGAAGCAGCCGCTGAGGAAGAAGGATTAGGTTGAATGACAACTTCAGGAGCATCCCTGGAGTTGTCACAATCAGAAGCAACATGACCTTTGCTGCCACATATGTAGCATTTTTTAACAGAGGTGCTGCCTTTTTGATTTTGAAGGAAGAATTCCTTCAGTTGAGAGGAAAGATCATTAACTTGCTGAGCTAGCTCGTTAATTTTAGGGTCAAAGGAGGAAGATGCCCTTTTCTTTTGCTTTGACTTTTGCTTATGCTTAAGTGTAAGCTGAGGCATCTTAGGAGCAGGACCCAAAATGGACTTTTCTTTTGGATCCTCAGATTGAGAGGTAGAGGGAATTTTTGATCCCTTGATTACACTCCACGCTTGATTAACAGCAGGGTGAGAAGAAGAAGAAGGACCCTGCTGAGATGGATGCACTCTTTTGGGAGTGATCGATCTAGGTTGCTGATTAAGAGTAGCTAACTTCATTTGCCTATGAGGTAGGTACTGCCCATTAGGAGTAGAGGCTCTAACTTGCTGATGAGGCAAGTGTCCTCTTTGAGGAGTAATAGGCCTTACTTGCTGATGGGCAAGTATCCTCTTTGAGGAGTAACAGACCTATTTTGTGTATTAGACATTCTCTCTTTTTGAGGAGTTTTATGCCTCAAAATAGGAGTAGGCATCGATTGGGGTGCCTGCTGGTGGACTTGTCTATCAGCAGGTCTGACCTGTGAAGGTCCTACTTGCTGATATCTAGCGTCACCGAACCTGACGCGTCTTTTCATGACACGATCATCCTGCACAGTTTTGCTGTCAGCATGGGTAGGAGCTTGTTGAGAAGATGAAGAAGAAGAGGGTTGACCAACTGGTTGAGGTTGTTGACTGACATGATTAGCTCGATGAGGCGTGCTATAGTCATAGGAGACAACAACCTTACTTCTTCTGAAGGGTTCAGTAGGTCTGATGGTGAGCTGCTGAGGAGCGATGGGTTTGAAACCATCACTACCAATATCGCCTTCAAAAGATTCCCCAGAAGAGTATTGAACTCTTCCTTCGTTTGGCATCATGCCAATAATGGGAAGATGAGGATAGGGGTTGCTGGTGCTTGCTGAGGAGCCAGCACCATTTTCCTCAGCAGGATTAGATGGGTCGCTGGTGGTAGGAGAGGTAGTACCAGCTTCCATTTCATTATGGTAATCGTTAAGACCCCTAACAAAATACCATTTCTTCATCTCTTCGGGAGAGATAACAGCAAACGGAGGAATAGAAATTTCAGGCTTCACCTCATCATTGAACAAGTCAGAAAGAGAGGCAGCGGCATTAAAGTCACCGCCTATTACTGCCTGAACTTGGGCAGGAACTTGTTCGTTTTAGCACTGGTGGTGAAACCTGGAAGCTTTTGACCAGGAGGTCACAATCTTCTTAAGGTTGGCAACTTCAAGCTTGAGTCTTTCATTCTCAAGTTGAACCTTTTGTGCCAACAACTCATGAGATTGAAGTTCAACGTGAACATTTCTCAACTCATTGAGTTTTTCAGATTTTTCACTCAACTCTGAACAGACGGAGTCAAGTTTGGATTGGATATCAGCTCGTATGGATTCAACGAACTGGATATCACAGAGAAGAGATTCGAAGATTTTAGGTTTATCTTCGTCAGAGGCAGAAGAGTGAGCACATACCTTTTTAATGGTGACGTTTACCCACTGACTGGAAGAGACTTGATCTTTAGTCAGAGCATCACCATCAGCGAGTGCCATAAGACACATGACATCGACGTATTCTTCACTGTCTGAATCATCTGATTCAGCCCAGTCGTGCTCTTCAGCTACCAGCCCTTTTGCTGGTGTTTTTGCATCTTCCATTTCAGCAACCTTGGCTTTTAGCTGATAGTATTTGTTCCTGTACTCATCAGCAGGTTTGGAAGGGTTAGTTTTAGGAGCAGCAGGAGTTGGTAAAGCAACTCTGCACTCCTTTTGGTAGTGTCCCTTTCTACCACATCTCCAGCACTCCTCTTGAGTTTTGTCAACAGGAGGCTTGTATGGAGCAACCGACTTACGGTTGTTCCATTTACGAGAGTACCTCTTACCAGCAACTAAGGCAAAGTCCATAAAGTCGCTGAACATCTCATGTTTCTCATCAGCGTCGAGATCATTAACAAGAGACTGAATATGAGGTGGGAGATGAGAAGAGCTGGCACCATTATTAAAATTAATGGGCTCTGCAGAGACAAGAGCAAGGGGGTCAGTCGCAGTATAAGCAGATGAGGTTGAGGTAGAGGAAGAGGAGGGACCAGCACGATGTTGTGCGTCAGCAGCGGCTCTTAGAGTTTGAGCAAGAGCTCTCTCTTCAAATTGAAGAATACCGAAGAGAGACTCAAGATCAAGCCCATTAAGACGCTATATGGTCCTGAGGATTTGTCTTAGACCTTGCCACTTGATAGGTAAACTATCAAGAAATTTGTGGCATACCTCAAAGTCATCATGGGTGATACCAACAGTGGTCATGTCGTTCAGCAACCCTTTAAATTGGGTATAAGTGCCGTTGAGACCTTCGTTGGGGAGAGAAAAGAATTTTTCATAGGCTCTTTTAAGGTCTATCTTTTTAGTGACAATGGTAGCATCAGAGCCTTCATACATGCTACATAGCCTATCCCACACTTCTTTAGAAGAGGGATATCTGATGACGACTTTCATGATATCAGAAGGAAGAGTGCTGATGATCATGTTCTTAAGCCTTGCATCAAGATTAACAAGTCTCCTCTCATCGTCAGTCCATTGAACCTCTGGTTTGACGATGTCAATCACAATCTCAGGAGCATCGACAGTTGCTCCTGGTGTTCTTTGCACCAGAGTAGGAATATATGGACCAAAGGTCAGAATTGACATAAGGTAGGGTTCCACACCCACTATGTGAGGTAACATCCTTTCCTTCCAAGACCCAAAGTCATCGTGCTCGAATCTTGGAGGGACAAACACGTAACCGAAGTCACGTGTGTTAACGAGGGTGGGAACAGCAGTCATGTTCTTGTTTTAAGAAAAGATTAAGAAAGAACAGAGATTTAAGAAAATAAGTATGCAAACGGATCTTTGTTTCAATAATTTAGAAACGTTGGCTCTGATACCACTTGACAGTCCACAATTTGCACACTTATATTTGTTTTATCTAGACAAGAAAGTTAAGAACAGAAAGTAAAGAACATGAACAAGAATAAGTTCAAATGCAAATATCTAAGCAAGTCTAATCATATGTATCATTGATTAAACGATGAATACATGGTCGATATTACAACTTGTCTTACAAGAATACAAATGAACTAAATAATTGCTAAGTCTAGACACTCTATAAACTTAAGCAATTACAAGAGAGAAAATAAAGTGACACACACTTTGTGGTGACAAACACAAAGTATAAATGATGCGGTTGTGTTGCTTTTTATAGGGGAGGAATTAGGGCAACACAGCCTTACAATGATCGTGATAGAATGGTGGTTGTCGACTTCTCATAGGCTCGTTGTACTTGGATCCAGGAGCCTTTGTCTTCTTTACCAAAACGGGTAAGAAAGAGAAAACCCTTGTTTTGGTCCCAACTGTACCTTTACCATATAAGGTAACATCAGTTGGGAGAACCACCATGTGACTTCTTGTCTTCTTGTGGTTTGAAAACTTCCCGCCTTGACACACAACTTGGAAAGTAAACCACCCGCTGACGAGAGTCATTGACTCGCTGATGACTTGTTGACGACTCACGTCAGCGACCAAGTCTGGTCAGCGAATCCTTGACTCAACAATATGTATATTTAAGATTTTTAGTGTTTTTCGGCGAAGTCAACGGGTCAACGAGTGTGATGACCGGTAACATTTACAACATGTAACACGATACATCACATAACCCGAAAAATGAAGGATCTTACATCACATAGCCACCCGAGTAGGTCACTACATTACATAACCATTTTGTCATAGGTGGTTACATTCGTATCAATGTCATTATCCCATATATATTTTATGAATGAACTAGCCTATAACCCGCGTGAAACGTGTAAAAATAAACATATAAAAATTGTTAAATTTGTACATATAAAAAGCTGGTAGAAAAAATAAAAACTAAAAGATATAAAAAGCTAAGAGAAGAAAAAATGTACCGTAATGAGGAAAAATATTTTCTTTGATTACCTTATTTATTTTGTATATTAGATTTATCTTGTATTTTAATAATCTTTTACAGAAAAACCCTAATTAGAATATGGAAGATCGATCATCATCATCACATTAAAAAATCAAGAATTTGTAAATTTTAAATAAAAACCCTTATTAAATTATGGATCGGAGTTTAAAAAAATCATTTAAAAGAGCGTTTCTCAGATTGCTTTGTTATTAAAATATAGGATATGATTTTTGTAAAAGTCGTTTGATCGCACTTAAAATGTTTGCAATCTATTTTATAAAAATATAATGGAAAGTTGCAAAAGGTCGAAATGTATGAGTGTTTGAAAAAAATAGTGAAAGTTGGAGGACTAAAAACGTCTTTGACTAAAAGTCTAGTCAAAGATGATGTAAGCATTTTGATCTAGTGGTGAAAAATAAAGAATGAACTTCAATGTAGGGTCTAGATTTTTCATTTTTTTATTTAAGGGTTCTCTTTTAATATATATAAAAGATGCTTTTACTTTCAAGTTCCCATCACGAGTGTTACAGCTCGAAATTTAGCAGAAGGCACCAAAACAATCGCCGTGTTCATTTTTAGTTGAAATTTTCTTTCATGATGTTTATTTAACTTACTTCAATCTCTTACATTCCTAGATTGTTTCTATAGTATAGTAATTTAATTAATGAGTTGTTGGTCTAATAATAGTCCCAAAAAATGAAAAATTTGCCTCGAGTTTTAGGTACAAAATAGGGCATGAGTGTTTAATCACGGTCTCATTTTACCGATATTGAGTTGAGTTAACGAAATTTATTGTTAAAAAAATTACTGTAATAAATAAGTTATGTCCATATAACATTCTTCAATTTGTACAATATAATTGTTAAACATATACGTATAGTACAAAATGTGACTGAGCAAGAATGATTCTTGGTCACTTTAGAGGGGTCTAACAAGTGGAATAAAAACACCCTAAAACTACCCCATATAAGATTTTTGGAATGTTCTTTGAACTAGCCCAAGTCGTCAACATTAGTTGGTCAACAAAGACCATAACGCGGTTGGTCAATTTAATTGAGACATTCATCTCCAAGTTTACATAATATAATTCAAGTAAGGTGAAGCAGGTGCGACCTCTCAAGGTCAAATAAAATTTATAATGACTTTTAATATAGAGAAATTATCACAAATCGTCCTTGTGGTTTGCTCGATTCGTATTTTCGTCCCTGTACTTTTTTTTATCACTAAGTGTCCCTGGCTTTTCATTTTCATTGTAAATCGTCCTGTGGTTTGCTCGATTCGTATTTTCGTCCCTGTACTTTTTTTTATCACTAAGTGTCCCTGGCTTTTCATTTTCATTGTAAATCGTCCTTGACCCTAACAGACGTCATTTTTGCTCCGTTAAACTTGTCACGTGCAAATCACATGAGGGTAGAATCGTCTTTTTACCAACCATAGAGACTATTTGTGACAATTGTTTCTTCTCTTAAACAGATATATATTGTTAATAAATCAAATTTATTCTTAAATGTAATACTTATTGTATGATTAGGTTCTGTGCAGGAAGTGACAAGTTGATATAGTTGGAGGTTCAATTCTGGATAGAAGGAAAGATAAAGCTCAGGGTAGATTGTGTCAAAAGACTAAAGATGAAGGTTGAGGCTGTATTTTTGGATCAGTATAAAAAGAAGATGATGAGGAAAATTAGAGTTATCAATCCCTAATTTCATACAATCGTTTCTCTCACTTTCTCTCAGTTTATCAATATATATATTTCTGTATATATATTGTATATCACTTTGATATACAATATTTCTGATTTTATTTCTGATCATCATCATCTGGATGATTAGATTATAGTGTTTCTAAAGTTCCTTCGATTTGGTTGTAAAACATTCATAATAAATTCTAACTCATAAAACACTTTCTGGTAATATTTGTGTTATTATTAATATTCTTTCATGGTATCAGAGCACAACGGTGATTCTGTGGATTGTTGATTCGATTTTTTGGTTGATATATCAGATCTAGGGCGGATTCCCTTTGGAACCCTAGATTTTGATTTTAGGGTTTGTTCGTTCGATTATTTTGGGGGTTTCTTCTGGAAACTTCGTTCTTCTATATTCCGCTGCTATTATTGGTTGATTCGTCTTGTTTTGTATCTTAACTAAGTGAATCAAGATCAAAACTAGGGTTTATTCGAAATTTTTTCCAGATCCTGATTATTTCTTGACTAAGTGAATCAAGTAAATAATTAGGGTTCTCTTCCTTCGGCTTATTGCACTGTATTGTATTCTCTATCTCTATCTCTTTTATATCTGTTTGTTTTCAACTCATATTATCTTCTCAAATCAAATTTTATATATATATATATATTCAATTTTTTATCTTCAATCTCATAAAAACAAGTTTGCTAATACTTGACCTGCCTTCATACGAGAGGTTAGGAATCCTGTCCCTGGCTTTCTTGTGAGATTAAGGTATATTTTCTGCAAAAATTTTTATTTGAGAAGACAATATTTGTTGATTAATTGTGTTTCGTTGTTCTTTATTTTGTCTGGTTATTATTCTATTGTGTGTTCTCTCTGCTTTCTTAATTGTATCAGTTTGTGCCTCTCTGCATATTATTTGGTTATTTTAATTGATTATCTGTCTGTTGTTTGTGATTTAAATTGATTAAAAATGGTGAATACTCCACCTGGTTCTGTTCATACTGGTAATACTCCACCTGGTTCTGTTCATGGGGGAAATACTCCTCCTCGTTCTGTGCATAATGAAGAATCTGATAATGAATCTGAATTTGAGATTACTAAAATAAGTAAATTGGATTTTGGTGATCCATTGTATTTGCATGCTAGTGATACTGTTAGCACTCCTCTGATTGGTTTTAAATTGCTTGGTACTGATAACTATAAAGTCTGGGCTTGTGCTATGGAACTTGCACTACAAACTAAGAATAAAATTGGTTTTATTGATGGTACATGCTTAAAATCTGTTGATAATTTTGTTCTTGCAAGTCAATGGGATATGTGTAATGCTGTTGTGCTTAACTGGATACTTGGTTGTGTGTCTCAAGATCTTTATCTTGGTCAAATATTTTCTAAAAATGCTGCTTCTGTTTGGCAGGAACTTAAGGATACTTATGACAAAATTGATGGATCTGTTATTTTTAATATACATCATAAAATCAATTCTTTAACACAAAATGGTGCATCACTGTCTGAATATTATCATAATCTTACTTCTCTTTGGAAACAATATGATTCTATGGTTACTTTGCCTGTTTGTACTTGTGCTGCTGCTACTACTGTGAAGAGTCATAATGATTTACTTAGATTAATGCAGTTTCTTATGGGCTTGGATGATGTTTATATGAGTGTAAGATCTAATATTTTAACCAAAGAACCTTTACCTAATGTCAGGACTGCTTATGCTATTATTTCCAAAGATGAATCACATAGGGCTGGGTTGAATAATAAAGTTAATTCTGCAAATGTGTTTTCTGCAAAGAGTAACTTTACCAGAAATAATACTTCTAAACCTTCAAAATCTACTTTTGATGCTAAAAAGACCTTTGATAATCATTTTGAATTTAAAAGAACTTTTGATAACAATGCAAGAACTTTCAGACCTCCAAATCCTAATCTTCAATGTACTAATTGTCATAAAATTGGTCACACTATTGAAAGGTGCTTTCAACTTGGTTATAAAAGGCCTAATTTTCATAATAATCCTAAATTCTCTAATAATCATGTAAATGTGGATTCTAAGTCTGCTTTTTCTGCAAATACTATGAATGATTCTGCATTATATCATGCTATTCTTGCTTGGATTATGGATTCTGGTGCAAACCAACATATGACTAATTCTGAAAAAGGTCTTTCAAATGTTGTTGATATTTCTGATCTTAATCTTAAAATTGGTCATCCTAATGGAACTTGTGCTGTTGTAACTAAAATTGGGAATCTTCATTTGAAAAATGGTATTGTTTTATTTGATGTTCTTGTTGTACCTGACTACAATGTGAATCTTATGTCTATTCACAAACTTGCTAGAAATAATAAATTGTATATAGGGTTTGATGAAGATAAGTGTTACATACAGGATTTACTTCAAAAGAATGTTCTGGGGACTGGTAGTCAACATGGTGGTTTATACTTATATGATGATAATTCTGCATGTTCAAATGTGGTTTGTAATTCTGCTCAACTTCCTTCTGATTCTAAACTTCTATGGCATATGAGACTTGGTCATCCTGCTGACCAAGCATTATCTGTTTTTTATAAAAAGTTGAATATTACTTCTGGTTCTAAAGGTCCTTGTGATATTTGTCACAAAGCTAAGCAGACTAGAGACCCTTTCCCTTTGAGTGAACATAAAACAAAAAGTTTAGGAGATTTAATTCATGTGGATGTTTGGGGTCCTTATAGGATCACAAGCAAAGAAGGTTTCAAATATTTTTTAACTATTGTGGATGATTATACAAGAGCTGTTTGGACTTTTATGATGAAATCAAAGATTGAAGTATATGATCACTTAAGTTTTTTTATAAACATGGTTCTCACTCAATTTTCTGTTCAAGTTAAAATTGTTAGAAGTGATAATGGAACTGAATTTGTTAATAATCAAATGCTTTCTTTCTTTCACTCTAAAGGGATTCTGCATCAGACTTCTATACCTTACACACCTCAACAAAATGGGGTGGTTGAAAGGAAACATAGACACCTTCTTAATGTTGCTAGGTCTCTTATGTTTCAGGGGGGAATTCCTTTGTATCTTTGGACTGAATGTGTGTTAACTGCTACCTACTTGATTAATAGAACACCTTCCTCAATTCTAAAAGGCAAAACTCCATATGAATTAGTATATGGTTGTGAACCAAATTTGAGTCATTTAAGGGTTTTTGGATGTTTATGTTTTGCTTCTAAACTAAATGTGTCTGATAAGTTTGAACCTAAATCTGAAAAATGTATTTTAGTTGGTTATTCTAATTCCAAAAAGGGATATAAGTTGTTTAGTCTTGAGTCTAAAACTTTTGTGTTTTCTAGAGATGTCAAATTTTATGAAAGTATTTTTCCTTATACTATGAATAATAAAGAGGTTTTAAATTCTGCTACAAGTTCTACAAATCATCTTAATTTTTTTGATAATCTTGATACTACTAATTCATATAAGAGTAATGTTATGTCCAATGATGAAGAGGAAGTTAAGGTGGGTGATCATAATGTTGGCAGTGAGCCACAAATTGTCTTTGGCAGTTTTGATGATCATGTAAGTGATAAGTCATCACTTGGCAGTACTTCTAGAGCTACCAGTGATCACTCATCACATACTGATACTGATAATTCTACCAGACAATCTGTTGAGCATGCTACTACATTACCAGATATGAATTTAAATATTTCTGAGGACAGTGTTGTAAATAATAATGATGGTCTTAGAAGGTCTACTAGACATATTACTCTTTCAAAAAGACTTGTTGATTATGAATTGGAAGGAAAGTTAAATATCCTCTTAATAAAGTGGTTAATTATGCTCATCTTAAACCTGATCTTTTCTGTTTTGCTACAAACTTAAACAAAAGTGTTGAACCAAAAACTTTCTTTGAAGCTGTAAAAGATGTTAATTGGGTAAATGCTATGAATGAGGAAATGGATGCTTTGAATAGAAATAATACTTGGTCTTTGACTACTTTACCTCAAGATAGAGAAACTATAGGGTGTAAATGGATCTTTAAGATTAAGTATAAGGCTAATGGAGAAATAGAAAGATATAAGGCTAGATTAGTAGCCAAAGGATTTAACCAAAGAGCTGGTATAGACTTTGATGAAACTTTTTCACCTGTTGTAAAGATGGTGACTGTTAGTTGTTTGTTAACTATTGCTGTTAATAATAATTGGCCTTTGTTTCAATTGGATGTGAACAATGCTTTTTTATATGGTGATCTTTGTGAAGATGTTTATATGGATATTCCACAAGGATATTCAAGTGCAAATAATTCTTTGGTATGCAAACTTAACAAGTCTTTGTATGGGCTTAAGCAAGCTCCTAGACAGTGGAACTCAAAATTGTCTAGTGCTTTACATGAATGTGGTTTCAGTCAGAGTAAATCTGATTACTCTTTGTTTACCAGAAATATTAATGGTAATTTTGTTGCTCTTCTGATTTATGTGGATGATATTGTAGTTACTGGAAACTGTGTTAAAGAAATTGAACAAGTTAAATCTTTTTTAAGCTCTAAGTTTAAGATAAAAGATCTAGGTAAATTGAAATATTTTTTGGGAATTGAGGTGTTAGAAAATGACAATGGATTATGTCTTTCTCAAAGAAAGTATTGTTTGGAATTGTTGAATGATTTTGGTATGCTTGGGTGTAAACCAATGCATACTCCTTTAGAGATGAACAAAACTGTTAAACCTTTTACTAAAGATGGTAAAATGCTTGATAACATTACTGTGTACCAAAAATTGATTGGAAAATTGATCTATTTGACTTTAACTAGACCTGATATAAGTTATTCAGTTCAATGTCTATCTCAATTTATGCATGCACCTTCTCAAGAACATTTTGATCTTGGGTTGAGAATTCTGAGGTATCTAAAGAAAGCTCCTGGTAAGGGTTTATATGTGCAGAAAGGTAATAACAGTCTTCTTACTGGATATGTTGATTCTGATTGGGCAAGGTGTGTTACTACAAGAAAACCTGTTACAGGTTTTTCAGTTTATCTTAGAAATACTTTAGTTTCTTGGAAAAGCAAAAAACAATCCACTGTTGCCAAGTCCTCAGCAGAAGCTGAATATAGGGCATTGGCAGCAGTGACTTGTGAGATAATTTGGCTTAAAAATTTGCTTCTTGATTTTGGTATTACATGTTCTATTCCTGTTAATGTTCACTGTGATAGTAAGGCTGCTATTCAAATAGCAGCTAACCCAGTGTTCCATGAAAAGACTAAGCACTTTGAAATTGACTTGTATTTTGTAAGAGAAAAAATTTCTGCAGGATTATTGAACACTGTTAAGATACAGTCTGAGTTAAATGTGGCTGATATCTTTACAAAAAGTTTAGGCATAAATCAACATAATTTCTTGTGTGAAAAATTGGGGTTGATAGACATGTTTAAGAATAAATCTGAGGGGGGATGTTAATAAATCAAATTTATTCTTAAATGTAATACTTATTGTATGATTAGGTTTTGTGCAGGAAGTGACAAGTTGATATAGTTGGAGGTTCAATTCTGGATAGAAGGAAAGATAAAGCTCAGGGTAGATTGTGTCAAAAGACTAAAGATGAAGGTTGAGGCTGTATTTTTGGATCAGTATAAAAAGAAGATGATGAGGAAAATTAGGGTTATCAATCCCTAATTTCATACGATCGTTTCTCTCACTCTCTCTCAGTTTATCAATATATATTTCTGTATATATATTGTATATCACTTTGATATACAATATTTCTGATTTTATTTCTGATCATCATCATCTGGATGATTAGATTATAGTGTTTCTAAAGTTCCTTCGATTTGGTTGTAAAACATTCATAATAAATTCTAACTCATAAAACACTTTCTGGTAATATTTGTGTTATTATTAATATTCTTTCATATATCTCTATCGTCTATATCTAAATATATTCCAGTATTTATCAACAATACTTATACAATTGGCTTAAACTTATGACCATTCATTCATGAACCAAACATCATCATCATCATCATAAACTCTAAAAACAAAAATACCCATAGACATGGGGAAAGGATAGATCCGATTGATCCTCTGATTCCATACAATTCATCACATCATTCATTCGTCATTAACAAACAACCTTTACCTCCTTCTAATAATAGTAACAAGTACTAGTAAAAATAGTAAAAGGGGTATAGTAGTGCAGGGACGTAAGCAAGCACCCCCCAAACTCAATTTTATATATTTTATTTTATTTTTAACCAACTAATTTGCAATTTTGGGAAACCAAATACAACAATTAAGAGTAAAAGAGTGGAAGATTTAACCAAAGACACACGATGTTGCGGTGGTAGACAAATTTTGTAGGTGGAGGTGGGCGCCGGAAAAATATGGAGGTGTTTGCCGGAAAAACGTGGCGGTGATGATGGTGGCCGAAGGGTTTCTCAGTGTTGGTTTTGGTGGTTCTCATCTCAACTGGGTTTACGGTGGCAGGTGGGTAGCGGAAGTGGTGGCTGGCGGTGGTGGCTGACGGTGGTGGATGGTGGAGTAGGTGGCCAGTTCCAACGGTAAAATAAGGAGCCGTGGGGCAATAAAATTGCCAAGAATTTCTGATGATATTGTACTTTTTCAGAGAGAGAGAGAAGTTACTTATTTGAGTAAATAAGATGATGTAGCTTGATTTTAGTTGATGATGTATATAAAGATCAGGGAAGTGTGATTGGTGAAGATGATAATTGACAAAGTTCAAGAAAGAGAGGGGGTTGCCTTTGACGGAAAGAAATTAACAGATGTTAGGGTCAAGGACGATTTACAATGAAAATGAAAAGCCCAGGACACTTAGTGATAAAAAAAAAGTACAGGGACGAAAATGCGAATCGAGCAAACCACATGGACGATTTGTGATAATTTCTCTTTAATATATATGTTGAGCTGTACGTTCTTATAATATGTAGCAAATAAAATTTTCATCAATAAGTTTAATATATTCGCTATTTGTAATTTTTCTAAAGAATATCTCCAGATTCAATCACGATTACAACTCAAACCAATGCTCAAACAAACCATCACAGATTATTATTGCTATAAGATTAAAGAGTTTAATATTTGGATACAAAGATTATATCCTCAGTTACTAGAATAAACTATTTAAAATTATATATAAAGAGAAATATGTCATAGAACGATGACCATTTTTTTATAACGGTAAACTTAGGTTTAGCGTCATGCATTTTCATTTACTCAATTTCAATTCCAGAGAAAACACATTCCGGAAAGAAAAAAAACATGTATTCATTTTTTAGAGCATTTTACTCACACCAAGATCTCATGTCCTCTCAACCAATCTATCTATTGATGGTTGGTATGTGTTGGACGGTGGGAAATACATTACCCACTAATATTGACTCAATTCCACTTCTAGATAAACACATTGCATGCATGGGAAAATGAATGTCAAAAGGTAGAATGCATTCAACGGTGGGTGGCTTTCTTAGTCAAAGATGGAAAACAAACATATATTATTAAATTTAGGTGGCATGCAGATTTCTTGCCTATATAAAGGAAATGAAACATCTCATTTCATGCATCAAACGACAGAGAGAAAACAAGCCAGTAAACAAAAACATTCCAACAAAACTAGAAAGAGTGCTTAAAATCTCTTGTAATAGTTTGTGAGTATAGTATAGAATTGTGTTGTAAAATTCTATACTAGTGAGCTTGTGAGGGTAGTGTTTAAATCTAGTGAGTGTCCAAATACCAGTGTGGGTATTGTTTCGGAGTCTAGATTTTGAGTGATACACTGTAACCTCGGTACGCCATATTTGCTAGTAAAATCCTTCTCCGCTTCCGCCCGTGGTTTTTCTCCGATTTTGGAGTTTCCACGTAAAATCCTTGTGTCTTTATTTTTGTGCAAATTGTTCTATTTAAATTTCCTCATCTAGAAATTGCATTAATCACAACAAACTGGTATCAGAGCACTGGTTGTGATTGAATTTCCAGATGACTACGCTTAAATCCGATGTAGAGAAGTTTAATGGGCAGAACGATTTCGGTCTATGGAGAATGAATATGCGGGCTCTTCTGAGCCAACATGGATATTTGTCAGCTTTGAAAGGCAGAGAACACTTGCCTGGAAAGTTGACTGATGAAGAGAAGAACGAGATACTAGAGAGAGCACATGGCTTGATTATTTTAAATCTTGCTGATAATGTGCTCCGGGAAGTAGCGGCGGAAACTACACCTGCCGGGCTATGGCTACAACTTGAGTCACTTTACATGACCAAGTCTCTCACTAACCGTTTGTATTTGAAGCAACGGTTGTATACTCTCCAGATGAAAGAAGGTACACTCAATAATCACATCAATGAGTTCAATAAAATCATTTTGGACTTGAATAATATTGATGTGAAAATTGAAGATGAAGATCGGGCGCTGATTTTGTTATGTTCATTGCCAAAATCATATGAGCATCTGGTTACAACTCTACTATATGGTAGAGAAACTATATCCATGGAGGATGTTAAAGCTACCTTAAACTCTAGCGAGTTAAGAAAGAAGGTCTCCTCGGATTATGTTGAAGATACTGCAGATGGTTTGGTGGCAAGGGGAAGGCAAAACAATAAAGCATCAAGCAGCAGAGGTCGTTCTAGATCAAAATCAAGACCTAGAAAGATAAAGTGTTATCAATGTCACATGGAAGGGCACATACGAAAAGACTGTCCAGATTTAAAAGGAAAAAGGCAAAAATGGAAAGCAACAGGAGAAGCAGATAAAGTTGCTGCGGTTGCTGAAGAAAATTCTGATGATGCACATGTTCTTAGTGTTACTGAAGATCGCTCCGGCGATGGTTGGATTCTTGACTCAGGTTGTTCCTATCATATGTGTCGAAATAGGGACTGGTTTACCACATATCAAAATATAGATGGTGGTAAAGTCCTTATGGGAAACGATACACCTTGTAAGGTTGTTGGAATAGGTACAGTCCAAATCACAAGATGTACTATGGCATGTGAGGTCGTTGCCAGCTGTCAGCATGTTCCCGAATTGAAAAAGAACCTTATTTCTTTAGGTACACTGGACTCCATTGGCTGTGAGTATCGCGGTAAAAATGGAGTATTAAAAGTCATAAAAGGTGCTCTTGTCGTGATGAAAGGTGAAAAGGTTAATGGCCTTTATTTGTTAAAAGGTAACACGGTCACTGGTGCTGCTGGAGTTTCTTCATCAAAGACAAGATAGCAAGAAAAATAGACAGAGGAAGGGGAAGGGGCGAAGAAAGATAAATAAAGTACCACAGAGGTAAAGAGAAAGTGGAAGGTGGTGGGAGAGAGGGAGATGGAAAAAAATGAGGGGTTGGAGTGAAGAGGTAGTCGAGGCTTTCCCCCAAGCCCTGCGGTAGATTCTTCTCACACGTCTCGTGGACTCAATACTCTTACTCTGGCTGAAACCTAACTAACAAAATATAGAAAGAAAAAATAATAATAATAAAATAAAAAATAATAAAAAAAAATAACAATAAAAAAATAAAAAATACAAAATAAATAAAAAAAAATAAAAAAAGAAAATAAAAAAAAAATACAAAATAACAAATAATAAAAAAAACTTTTTATCATATTATTAATAAAAAAAAAGTAAATAAAAAAATAATAAAACTAAACAGAGAAAAAATAAAAGAAAAAAACGTAGAGAGGATCGGGAGCGGAGGAAAGCGGGTGTGAACAGATTGGGATAGTGGGGGGCGGGGAAAAGTAGAGGGGACGGGGAGGCGTAGAAGGTGAGAAGGAGGGCAGGAGAAAGGCAAGATGGGGGTGTGAACGGAGGTAGTCTCCTCGCCCTCACCCCCTCCCCTCCCCCCTTCCCTCTATCTCCCCCCCCTTCTCCCTCCCCCCCCCACCTCCCCCCTCCCTCAACCACCTCCACCCCCTCGTCTGAACCACCAAGTTATGGCACATGCGCCTTGGGCACATGAGCGAAAGGGGCATGATGGAGCTTAGCAAACGGGGTTTGTTGTGCGGCCAGAATACTGGAAAACTGGAGTTCTGTGAACACTGTGTATTCGGCAAACAACACCGGGTGAAGTTTGGAAAAGGAGTTCATCGGACCAAAGGTACATTAGATTATATTCACTCAGATCTTTGGGGTCCATCTCCTGTTCCATCAAAAGGTGGTGCTAGATATATCTTAACCTTCATCGATGATTACTCGAGAAGGGTTTGGGTGTATTTCTTGAAAAGAAAGGATGAAGTCTTTGTTCACTTCAAGCAGTGGAAGACGATGATAGAGAAGCAGACTAGAAAGTCCGTCAAACGCTTGAGAACTGAAAATGGCTTAGAATTCTGCAAAGGAGAATTAAATGAGTTCTGCAAGAATGAAGGCATTGTGAGACACCGCACAGTGCGTTATACACCACAACAAAACGGAGTTGCAGAACGGATGAACAGGACGCTCTTGGAGAGAGCGCGGTGTATGCTCTCAAATGCTGGATTACCAAAACAATTTTGGGCTGAAGCTGTCAACACAGCTTGTTATTTGGTAAATCGGTCTCCATCAACAGCTATTGGTTGTGAAACTCCTATAGAAAAATGGTCAGGTACCCCTGCAGACTATACTGATTTGAAGATTTTTGGTTGTCTATCCTGCGTATGCTCATGTGAAAGATGGTAAACTTGAGCCAAGGGCAAAGAAGTGCATATTTCTAGGATATGCTGACGGGGTGAAGGGTTATAGATTGTGGTGCCCTGATGGTAAATCATCCCGATTTCTTATCAGCAGGGATGTGACATTTGATGAGTCTGCTATGTTGAAGAAGAAAGAGGAGGAACATGTGGATGCTGGAAATGACCGGGAAGTTAAAGAGCAAGTGGAGCTTGAAATAGAAGTTCCTAAAGGAGTAGTACAAGGTACTCCTGATAAGCCCATTATAGAAGACGTACGTGATTCTGGTGTTGATACTGTGACACCAGAAGAAGAAGTTCAGCCAGAAGAACAAGAAAATCTCCAAGATTATATGTTAGCAAGGGACAGAGAAAGACGAGTAATACGGAAAACACAAAGATTTGGGCATGCAGATTTAGTAGCTTTTGCACTTAGTGTGGCTGAAGATATAGAGGTTGATGAACCTGGTACATATCAACAAGCTACTAGTTGCCAAGAATCTGCAAAGTGGACCGAAGCCATGAAAGAAGAGATGGAATCTCTTTAAAAGAATCAGACATGGGAACTGTTGAAACCGCCTAAAGGCCAGAAGATTGTCGGATGCAAATGGATCTTTAAGAAGAAGGAAGGAATCCCAGGTGTAGAAGATGAAAGGTTCAAAGCACGCCTTGTAGCAAAGGGCTTTACTCAGCGAGAAGGAATTGACTTCAATGAAGTTTTCTCGCCTGTTGTAAAGCATACCTCTATCCGCGTGTTACTTGCCATGGTTGCTTTATTTGACATGGAGCTGCAGCAATTGGATGTCAAGACTGCATTTTTGCATGGTGAGTTGGAAGAACAGATCTATATGCGCCAACCAGAGGGGTTCGTTGTCCAGGGAAAAGAAGATCATGCATGTTTGCTGAAAAAGTCATTATATGGCTTGAAGCAATCACCTAGACAATGGTATAAACGGTTTGACATATTCATGACAAGTAATAATTACACAAGAAGTAATTATGATTGTTGTGTATATCACAAGAAGCTCCCAGATGGCTCATTTGTGTACTTGCTATTATATGTGGATGATATGTTGATTGCTTCGAAAAACATGTCAGAGATTGATCTATTGAAAACTCAACTTAAAAGTGAGTTTGAGATGAAAGACTTGGGTGCAGCCAAGAAGATATTGGGAATGGAGATTGTCAGAGATAGACGTGAAGGCAGATTGTATTTGTCACAAAAGAAATACATTGAAAAGGTGCTTCAGCGTTTTGGGATGGACAATTCCAGACCGGTTAGTACTCCACTTGCTGCAAACTTCAAGCTTTCATCAGCACTGTCACCTGAAACTGAGGAAGAGGTGGAGCACATGTCGCGTGTTCCATATGCTAGTGCTGTTGGTAGCATCATGTATGCTATGGTTTGTACTAGACCTGATATTGCACAGGCTGTAAGTGTGATGAGTAGATATATGGATCGCCCAGGGAAAACTCATTGGCAAGCAGTGCAATGGATTCTTCGATATCTCAGAGGAACGACAGATATCGGCCTAGTGTTTGATAGTCGTGGAAACACTAATGTTACTGGATTCGTTGATTCAGATTATGCCGGTGATTTAGATCGAAGAAGGTCTCAGACGGGATATGTTTTCACTCTCGGCGGATGTGCTATCAGTTGGAAAGCAACTTTACAGTCAACAGTTGCTTTGTCTACAACTGAAGCGGAATATATGGCAATGGCAGGGTGTTAAAGAAGCTATATGGCTGAGGGGCTTGGTTGGTGATCTTGGAATTCAACAAGATGAGACTGTTGTGCATTGTGACAGTCAGAGTGCGATACATTTGACTAAAAATCAGATGTATCATGAGAGAACCAAACACATTGACGTACGGTATCACTTTATTCGTGAAGTTATATCTGGAGGAATTATAATTGTGAGAAAGATCAGTACAGCAGATAATCCGGCAGATATGTTAACTAAAGTAGTTACTACAAACAAGTTCGAACATTGTTTGGACTTGGTTGGTGTTCGCGAAATTCAAAAGTGATGAGCCCTCGAGAGGGGCTGATGGGAAGCGGAGATCGAGAGCAGATAGCAAAGTCGTGGAATGTTCGTCAAGGTGGAGATTTGTTGGACGGTGGGAAATACATTACCCACTAATATTGACTCAATTCCACTTCTAGATAAACACATTGCATGCATGGGAAAATGAATGTCAAAAGGTAGAATGCATTCAACGGTGGGTGGCTTTCTTAGTCAAAGATGGAAAACAAACATATATTATTAAATTTAGGTGGCATGCAGATTTCTTACCTATATAAAGGAAATGAAACATCTCATTTCATGCATAAAACGACAGAGAGAAAACAAGCCAGTAAACAAAAACATTCCAACAAAACTAGAAAGAGTGCTTAAAATCTCTTGTAATAGTTTGTGAGTATAGTATAGAATTGTGTTGTAAAATTCTATACTAGTGAGCTTGTGAGGGTAGTGTTTAAATCTAGTGAGTGTCCAAATACCAGTGTGGGTATTGTTTCGGAGTCTAGATTTTGAGTGATACACTGTAACCTCGGTACGCCATATTTGCTAGTAAAATCCTTCTCCGCTTCCGCCCGTGGTTTTTTCTCCGATTTTGGAGTTTCCACGTAAAATCCTTGTGTCTTTATTATTGTGCAAATTATTCTATTTAAATTTCTCATCTTGAAATTGCAATAATCACAACAAATTGGTATCAAAGAATGACTTGATCCTTCTTTTTCAGCTAGCCATATGCGAGTATATATTTCCAGAGAGATATCGAGGGTAGCCATATGCTTCTTCATATTTCCAGGCAGGGTACACATTCCTTCTTTGTTGTATAACCTTCGGCCCAACAATTAGTTTTAGCCCATATTTTCATGAGCCACAACTCTATCTTTTATTTTCGATGTACACATGCTTACAAAGTTAAGATTAGGAAATAACTAAATGACTCAGTACTCAACGCTATTTATAAAATTTAACAGGATATATTAACAGGTTAATCCTTATAGTATGTATGACATTATGTATTGGGTTGTTTTGTGTAGAAATTGATTATAATCGGAGTAGTAACAAACTTGTTAATTAACATAGAAAACCCTTTTTCTTTTGGTAGCATGATATAGAATACACTATCGCCCAACGGATTATTTCAAAGGTGAATCTAACAAAGACAACGCTTTAGACACTGTATATCTATGTGTATTTACTTGGTAGCTGGACATAAGATACTACTTTTATTTAAACAACCAATAATAAAGCCCGCCTATTCGAGATAGCCCAATGGCGAAAGGCAACCTCATACGTCCGCAAAGCAGACAACATTGTGTAGCCCAAGCCTGCCATCTATAGATCCGGGGAAATAAGTTTTAGATGCCTCTATACTAATGCAATCGACAAAGTGCAGGGAAATAAGGAGAAGGCACAATGGGTGAACAAAGTGATAATCCATCACTGGAGACGCTCAAACTAGAACCAGCATCAACACCAACTCTGAATCCAGAATCGACACTGGCCTCACAACTAGAAGCCACACATCCACAGTCAGAACCAGAACCACAGGCATCAACAGAGCCCAATCCCATGCCTGAGCCAATACCACAAACAGAAACAGAACAGGAACCAGAGCCTATACTAACCCCACATCCTCAAATAGAAACAACATCAGAACTAGAACCAACATCAATAGTAACTCCAAATCCAGATTTAACCGGAAACCACACATGCGCAAACACATGAGACAGAACGAGAACCACATGTATCATTAGAGCCTGAGCCGATAACACAAACAGATATATAACAGGAACCGGAGTCTATACCAACAACACAACCACAAATAGAAATAACATCTGAACTAGAACTAACACTAACACCAACACCAATACCACAACCTCAAACAGAAACGAATGCTGAACCAGAGCCAGCATATCGACCAAATATAGACCTACTTTCCGGTAAGCTCCTAGATACAAGTGATTATTTGAATTTTAAGTCTCTAACTCTCTATATTCCTTTGTATGTTTAGTGATATATATTAGATTTCCTTGATACAAGTGATTATTTTACGTCTAAATCTCTCTCACATGTTTGTTTGGTTATACATTCCTATGAACAAGAAGATTGTAGAGGAATCTGTTATGAGAGTGAGAGAGATACATTTTGGAATTATTGATTGAATTGAATTAATTACAAAATTACATCAAATGGAGATATATATACAACAACTTAAGCTGCCTACTCTAACTGCTTCTTAACCGACTAACAAACTATCAAATATTTACACTTTCTACCTTATAGATTTATTTGGTGCATAAGTAGACTAAACCTTATGGATTCATATATGGCTACATTCTTTGAACCATTTTCTATGCCATATATATTGAGAGGTCATAACATTCTTTGGTGTTTCTCTTATAATTCCCTAGACTAACCATTCAGAAGCTTACGTTCGATTGCACTATTTGATTTCTGCACATTATATATACTGTTATTTTTTTAAACCTTGCTATTAGATGATATTCCATATCTTGCGATGAATATATGGAATTATTATTAACTAGATTTTTGAAAATATTTAGATACCAGAAGAGCCGAGTACATCAGTCTCTGTGTTCCTCTGTATAAAGCTTCGATTAAAGGTGATTGGGGAGCCGCAAAAGACATTCTTGAATCCCACAATGATCTGGTACGGCATGCCATCACTGAAAATTGGGAAACACCACTACATGTTGCTGCATCAGCCGAAAGCAACACCAAAAGCCTGAGTTTCGTGCAAAATCTTGTAGCTATGATGCACGAGGATGATGTGTTGCTTCAAAATAAAAGCGGTGATACTTCCCTTAGTTTGGCAGCTGCAGCTGGAAACATCGAAATTGCTAAACTTTTGGTGCGAATGAACAGTAGGCTACCAAGCATTCCTAACAATGCTAATTCGATGCCTCTTTATATGGCGGCTTTATTTAGAAACCTTGAAATGGTGTTTTATCTCTATGGAATATCGGTACAAATGAATGGTCCTGGTTGGATACCTAAATACAGAGTCTGGGTTTTCATCAAATGCATTGAAGCTGATTTCTTCGGTAAGTGTCTTTTTGATATTATATATATATTATATAGTTTGTTGCACATTCCAAAAGCATTTAAACAAAAGCAAAATGAAAAATATTTTGTGTGAGAAACCTCCTAAGGACCTAAACAAAATCTGATGTCATAAGTTCATTTTCGATGAGTTGGGTGTGAAGGTTCAGTTTAATGATTTTAACATGAGTTTTGCACACTTAGCTTGTACTTGTGACAAGTAATACGTCTATGTGTCAGCGGGTTATCTAAAAGAGGATATGTTTCTTATTCTCTGATGATGCCATAGATTTCTTCACTGATTAGCTCTGTGGATTTTTGTTCAAAAGGGGATTATAATTAAAAGAGGATCCGTGATTTTTTAAGATTTCAAAAGGGGATCAAAAGGGGGTGTTTTTAAGATTTCAAAAAGGGGATCCAAGGGGCGGGTTATCTAAAAGAGGATATGTGATTTTTTTATTTTTTTTTTAACATTTTTTTTAATTGATCTATATTATATCTATATACTAAAACCCAAAATGTGTGGGGTGATTAGGAAGCTTTTAGAATTTCGAGGAGTATTAATAATTAATATATTATATTATAATTCAAAGACAGTTATAAAGAAAAAGACAATGTAAAATATATTTGGTCAAATTAAAAAAAAATGTATACGGATAAGAATATCAAGCTCTTATTGATAAGTAAAACTTTTCTTCAGCACCACCTGCATCCCCTCCACCTGATCCGCCAACCAACTCTCCTTCAGCACCACCTGCATCCCCCTCAAATTGTGTAGATCGACGAGGTTCATCCCCGCCAACCAACTCTCCTTCAGCACCACCTGCATCCCCTCCTTCACAAACCAACTTTTCTTCTTCAACAAGTGCATCCTCGCCTGCAGATGACATGGACAAGGCCTCAAATTTTCCCCCCAAAGAAACGGATTCTGAATCTGGAGTATGCTCAACTGGTAAAGGACAATCTGGGCACACTACAACCTAGGAAAAGATAGAAAAGTAATCATTAAATGGATTTAATCAAAATAAATAAATAAAAGCAATTAAAATACTGCCTATACTGTCAAAATAAATGAATAAAGAATTTATCTCTAAGGCAAATAATAATTAAATGGATTTACTTACATCCGTGGGTTCCAGAGCACGTAATATACCATCTATATTCTCTGCACTTCTTCTTGATGCAGCGTATTTCTGAATTGGGGGAAAATCTACCGGCGATAAATCAGGCCGCAACCTAAGCACGCGTTCAAAGACTATGGCCTAACATAGTATAAAGAAAAAGACAATGTAAATAGTATTAAGAAAAAAACAATGTATACGGATAAGAATATCAAGCTCTTATTGATGTAACACCCCAAGCCGGAGCTCAAAATGTCACGGAAAAACACATAGCACCCGGTGGAATTACAATAGAACTATCTAGATGCAAATATAGATTCGGTGAATCCAGAACATGGCGAAACAAGTAATAAAATACAACAAGAACAATTAGCCATCAAAGTCTACATAACAACATCCAGAGGTGATGAACAAATCCTAAGTATAATGCAAAAGGCAGGCTAATGAATCCTTGATCCATGAGGTCCAAGTCCGGGTTAGACAGCACGCAAGCAACTAAACTCCACGCCCTGGGAGTACCTGATTACCTGAAAAGTGTACTAAGCATAGTCAACACAAGGTTGGTGAGTTCGTAGTAATGGTTCGCAAAGAACCAACAACAATAATCACAATATAAGAATAGAGGCTAGGCATGACTTACAGTGAGCCTCTACATAACACAACATCGTCCATCAATAAGATTACACAAGACAAGTAAATGTGTAATGAGGAATGCATGAATGATATGAGTATCAATGCAATGCCAAATGTATGAACAAGCAAATATGCCTATCCCAAGCGTGACCTTCAATCACGTATGCAACGATACCCTTCTGCCAACACTATGGACAAGGCTGTATCTCAAAATCATCGAGATATATATGTCTATATACTCGGGTCAGGAACTACATCCAAAATGGGTGCATACATCTATGCACCAGGATGCCGGCAAATCCCCTGCCGAGGGTCCAACAATAATGTATGCAATGCTTACAAACAAATGTAAATGCATACTCATGAACCAACAATCAATGTACAATGAACCTGTGCCACCAATCAATATACCTCAAACATAACCCAACAATCAAAATACGACAACCATAAGTCAACGATCAATATAAACCAACTATACGTACATATACTTCAGAGGATTCTACTTTCTTCAGGTCCCAGATGCTTATGTATAGGGTCACCCGCAGCCTTCCCACCACATCTAAAACCCAAGGAAGGCATAACCGACTTCCATGTATGTACGTCTATCCTAAAGTAAAGTAATACTTAACTAAAACATAAACCAAGTCAAACAAACGAAATGAACACCACATCAATCCAACAATCAAGTCAAACAAGTAATGCACCAATAAATACAAGTAAGCACGCCAGGTTTACACTTTTCAGCCCGAATCCCAAGCGGGTAGGGAGATACGAAACTCACCTTGATCGGCAAAGAAGTTAGTAAAAGATTACAATTGAGTAATAGGGTCCACACGTCCACAACCTATAATTATACATCAACATATACTGGAATGTCAAATACACAAACTCAACAATTCAAAATCGACACACATATATCACAGTGACTATGCACTGCGCCGCAGTGGGCAAGAACTAAGCCCACTGCGCCGCAGTGGCCAAACTGGACAGGACCAGTAACAAAGCACTGCGCCGCAGTGAGCAAGAACTCTGCCCACTGCGCCGCAGTGGTCCAACTGGAGAGGTCCAGTAACAAAGCACTGCGCCGCAGTGAGCAAAACCCTGCCCACTGCGCCGCAGTGGCCAAACTGGACAGGTCCAGTAACAAAGCACTGCGCCGCAGTGAGCAAAACCCTGCCCACTGCGCCGCAGTGGCCAAACTGGACCAGGGCCAGTAATATAGCACTGCGCCGCAGTGAGCCAGGGGAGGGCTCACTGCGCCGCAGTGACTACACACTGCAGCCAGCACCTGCAGGTTATGCAGGTGCTACGAACCAAAAACCCTCAAATTCAACCCAAAACAACCCGAATCGATTTATAAAGACTTGTAACATAATTTGAAGCATAACTTAGCATCATTGAACATAAATACACATAACCCAACCCACAATTTCGACCAAAACATCAAAATCATCCACAAATCCTTCAAACCCTAACCCTAACCCTAAATTAACCCAAACTCCATTTTACCATTTTAATGACTCGAATTCACATCAAATCAACTAGAAACACATGAACAAACATAAATAGAAGTAAATGGGTCGATTTAGACTTACCAAAACTCTTCCTAGTGCTCAAATCCGAATTTAGGTCAAAATGGGTGAAATGTTAGAACTTGGCCTTTGATTCTTCAAAGATGGCGACAATGAGAAGATGATGATTACGATTCTTGTATTATAGCAATTCCAAAACACAATTTAGATGGAAGAAAAATGAAGACTAGATGAGGGGTTCCTTTACTAGAGAGAATAGAAGAGAAAGAGAGAGATGAGAGAAATGAGAAAGGATAAGGGGAAAATGGGTCTTGGGGGGGGCTGGTGGGTCATGGACTACCCACGGGCCGACCCGTTTCCCTTCTCAACCACAATACCATTAGTTGCACAATTACATACCGACTACACATACGACGACCCGACTAGCATACCACATAGTCATAAAATCATAAATGGGTCCAAATACTTTATTCAATAAGTTGGTTAGTCAATTTACACCAAAGTCAACGGGTCAAAATTCGCGGATGTTACATTATCCCCCCGTTAAAAGAATTTCGTCCCGGAATTCAACAAAAACCTAATTTACAAATAAATGCGGATACTTGGACTTCATATGGTCTTCTCTCTCCCAAGTGAACTCGGCTCCACGTCTAGCATTCCATCTTACCTTCACAATGGTGTAGCGCTTCTTCTTGAGCTTCTTTTCTTGACGGTCCATGATCTCTACCGGCTCTTCAACAAAGTTTAAATTCGAATCAACCCTAATTTCGTCCATAGGCACATGATGTGTAGGATCCGCCAAACACTTGCGCAAGTTACAAATATGGAACACATCATGCACACCACTAAGCTCTTGAGGCAATTCTAGCCGATAAGCAACTTTCCCAACCCGTTCAAGAATCTTGAAAGGACCAACATACCTTGGTGCAAGTTTTCCCCGCTTCACAAATCGTACAACGCCTTTCCAAGGTGAAACTTTCAAAAGTACAAATTCACCAACTTCAAACTCCAACGGTCTTCGTCTCACATCGGCATACTTCTTTTGGCGTTCACGGGCCAATTGCAACTTCTCCTTAATTTGAGATATTATCTTAGTCGTTTCAATCACAATCTCTGGCCCGATAAGTTGACTCTCTCCAATTTCCGCCCAAGCTAAAGGAGAACGGCACACCCTACCATACAAGGCCTTAAAGGGTGCCATTTGAATAGTAGCATGGTAGCTATTGTTGTATGAAAACTCAACTAACGGCAAATGGTCTTCCCAACTTCCACCAAAGTCAATTGCACACGCCCTCAACATATCTTCAAGTGTTTGAATGGTTCTCTCGGTTTGCCCATCCGTTTGAGGGTGAAACGCCGTGCTCATGTCAAGTCGAGTACCCATGGCTTTTTGAAAGGCTTCCCAAAATTTCGATTTAAAACGGGCATCCCTATCCGAAATGATAGAAATCGGCACTCCATGCTTAGATATTACTTCCTTGATGTACAAACGAGCTAAAGTGTCAAATTTATCGGTTTCACGAATGGCTAAAAAGTGAGCCGATTTCGTTAACCGATCTACTATCACCCAAATCGTGTCTCGGCCGCTTCTCGTCTTCGGTAGTTTGGTGATGAAGTCCATTGAGATATGTTCCCACTTCCATTCGGGCATCACCGGTTGTACCAACAATCCGGGTGGCTTCTTGTGATCGGCTTTGACTTGTAAGCAAGTAAGGCACTCACTCACATACTTGGCCACATCACGCTTCATGCCCGGCCACCAATACAATTCCTTCAAGTCAAAGTACATCTTATCCGACCCGGGATGGACCGAATAAGGTGATAAGTGGGCTTCATTCATAATAAGCGTTCTTAAATCGCCGAATATAGGAATCCAAAGTCTTTCCACCATGTAAAGCCCGTTATCATTCTTTCGGTCAAATAGTTGTTCCATACCGTCTAGGTTTTCATTTCCAAAGTTTTCCGGTAGGGTCGCTTGAATTTGGGCTTCTATAATCCGATCACGAATACTTGGCCCTACCGTGAGACTCATAGCTCGAGCCCGTCTTGGTTTCACTTTCTCCTTTCGGCTCAAGGCGTCGGCTACTACATTTGCCTTGCCCGGGTGATAACGGATGTCACAATCATAATCACTAAATAGCTCTAACCAACGCCTTTGCCTCATGTTCAATTCACTTTGGTTGAAGATGTGTTGGAGACTTTTGTGATCGGTATAAATCACACATTTGGTGCCATAGAGGTAATGCCTCCAACACTTCAAAGCAAACACAACCGCTCCCAATTCCAAATCATGTGTCGGGTAGTTCTTCTCATGCACCTTCAATTGACGAGAGGCATAAGCAATGACTTTACCCCTTTGCATAAGAACGCAACCCAACCCTTGCCCCGAAGCATCACAATAAACCACAAATCTTCTATCCCATCCGGTAATGTCAAAATAGGAGCATCACATAGCATATCCTTAAGGGTTTGGAAGGCGTTCTCTTGCCTTTCGCCCCATTCGAAGTTTCTATCTTTTTGAGTCAATAAGGTGAGTGGTTGTGCAATACGGGAGAAGTTTTCAATGAATCTTCTATAGTAACCCGCCAATCCAAGGAATTGACGGATCTCGGATGGCGTTTCGGGTCTTCTCCAATTCTTAACCGCTTCAATCTTGCTTGGGTCCACATGAATACCATCCTTGCTCACTACGTGACCAAGGAAGTGGACCTCTTCCAACCAAAACTCACACTTGGAAAATTTCGCATACAACTTCTCCTTCCTTAGTAATTCAAGTACTTCACGCAAGTGCTTGACATGCTCCTCCTTTGTCTTCGAGTATATAAGTATGTCATCAATGAACACAATGACAGACTTGTCTAAGTATGGTTGACACACCCGGTTCATCAAGTCCATGAACACCGCCGGTGCATTGGTCAACCCAAAAGGCATTATGAAAACAAGTGTCCATAAACGAAAGGCCGTCTTTGAGATATCGGAGAGAAATAATGAAGGCACCAAACAGCCTCGAAGTAACCCCACCAAATGAAAAAGGCGACAAAGAGGAAACGAGAAGTCGCGAAAAAAGCGGTAGCATACCACAGAAACCCCACACCAGGCGAAGCCAAGAAATTCGACCATCGGGGCAGGAGACATCGTAAATAGCCACCACACGCTGCACCTCAAGGAAACAGGGAAGGGCAGGACCCAACCGAAAAAGCCGGAGGCAGACAAAAGGAGGCAAATATACCCGGTGCATTGGTCAACGGTGCATTGGTCAACCCAAAAGGCATTACGGTGAATTCAAAGTGGCCATACCTTGTGCGAAAAGCCGTTTTGGGAATGTCATCTTCATGTACCCGAAGTTGATGATAACCCGAGCGAAGATCGATTTTTGAGAAGTGCTTAGCTCCTTGAAGTTGGTCAAACAAGTCATCAATTCGAGGGAGGGGATACCGGTTCTTCACGGTGAGCTTGTTCAATTCCCGGTAGTCAATACACATTCTGAAGGATCCATCTTTCTTTTTAACGAAGAGAACAGGAGCACCCCAAGGAGATTGACTAGGGCGAATGAAACCCTTCTCTTGGAGTTCCTTGAGTTGAGTTTGTAGCTCTTGCATTTCGGTTAGAGCTAGTCTATAAGGAGCTTTTGCTACGGGCGCGGCTTCGGGAATAAGACTAATACGAAAATCAAGCGCACGAGTTGGAGGTAATCCCGGTAAGTCATCCAGAAAAACATCGGGGAAATCACAAACAATAGGAACGGTCTTCAATTCTACCTTTGTGGTGGTAGCACTAAAGACTTTAGAAGTTGAAGAATCGGAGGTTTCACCTTGAACCCTAAGAATGTTACCGTTAGCCAAAGGTATTTTAACAACCCTTTCACCACAATCAATGGTTGCATTCACCGCCGTCAACCAATCCATACCCACTATAATATCAAAACTACCGATGTCTAAAGGCATAAGATCGATGAAGAAGTCGACGTCCTCTAAAGTCAAGACACAATCGCGGAGTATTTGGCTAATTCTAGTTAGTGACCCGTTTACCATTTCAATGTCAAGCACATAGTTTAGAGCACAAGGATGCACATCAATCAAAGGAACAAAATTAGAAGACACGAGGCTATAATCGGCCCCGGAATCAAATAAGACGGTTGCATAGAGACCATTTAAGAGGAAAGTACCTGCTACTACATTGGGATCGTTGTGGGCTTCATTTACATTTGCCGCAAAGGCTCGGCCGCGTGGTTGCACTTGGTGGCCTTGTTGTCCCCGGTTTTGGTTAGGCCCGACCATTTGGAGTTGATTAGGGTGAACGGCTACTTGAACTTGTTGTCCCACCCATCGAGGACAATTATCACGGTAGTGGTCACGGCTACCACACACAAAACATTCCCCTCTCCTTTGGTTACCTTGAGGAGGAACGGCCCGAATAGGAGCCGCATTCATTGGGCCCGTTCTTGGAGCCCTACAACTTTTAGCTTCGTGCCCGACTTGATTGCAATTAAAGCATGCCCCACATGGAGTAGTGGCGGGATGGTGCCTGTTGCACCTTCCACAGAAAGGATGAGGCCCGTTATAAGCCCTCCTAACCGGTTCCACCGCCGCCATTATTCTACCCCTATTTGCATTCTTGGGGTCAAACCTCCCCATTTTTCTTACCCCGCTCGACTCTCCCACTTCTTTCCTCTTAGTTGATGAGGATTTGCTCAAAACGCCCCTTCTCAATAAGTCTTCGGTCACACTCCCGGCTTGGTTAACCGCGTTTGCCAAAGAAGTAGGCATATTGGAGTTTACGTATGATCGGACGTGAGGATTCAAGCCCAAAACAAATTTTTGGATGGCTTGCGGCTCGGTACCCACCAAGTGAGGAATGAGAGTAGACAACTCTTGGAATCGTCTCACATAGCCCTTGAAATCGGCTCCTTCCATATTGAGGTTTGCAAATTCTATGGTTAAATTCTGTAGCTCGTACGGAGGACAAAACTTTGCTTTTACTTTATTCACGAAGTCAACCCACTCCAAATTCTGAGTCCGCCCTAGAGTTATTTCCTGGTTCCACCAACTTAAGGCGTCATGCCTAAACATGCCGGATGCATAGGGAATCCGGTCGTCATAGGTGCAATGACTCCTTTCAATCACCGCCTCTATCGCCTCAAACCATCTTATACATTCCGTGGGACCACCTTTCCCATCAAACTCCGGTGCCCCACAACTCTTAAAATCCTTAAAGAGACACCCTTGACGGTATCCACCATATTGGTTATTCATGGGCATACCGATACCAACTCCCACGGGTTCCTCTTCTTCATTATCTTCGGCATAATGTTGAGCATCTTCGTTATTTTCATTTTCTGGGGCTTCATTGTTTTGAGGCCCATTATTTTGCCCAAGACTTGCCGTGACTTGAGCAATGATGGTTGGCATGATGCCAGCAACCGTCTGAGCAATTACCTCAGCCAAGTTTGGCTCAGGAACTTCGCCGCGACCCCTACCACGGCCCCTACCACGACCTCTACCACGGCCCCTACCACGACCTCTACCACGGCCTCTACCACGGCCCCTACCTCCCTGTACCTCCGGTTGAGGTTCTTCTTCTTCAGCCCTATAATTAGTTCCGACTCTCCTTGGTCTCGCCATTTCTATAAAACAAGTGACACGTTGACCCGAGAGTTAGTCTCAAATGCTCACATGTTAGCCACACAAGTAGTCAATACTCTCGTACCGATACCACATACTCATTACATAATGTTATGCTAAGGCAGTAGTGTTAGGATCATAAGGGGTTTTCACATATCATATCATCACGTTGCATTTATTGCCATATTTTATCATTAAATCACGTACTCATGTTCATTTCATCATGTAACTAAACAACTAACACGAATGATTCAAAGTATAATCCGAATTCGATATGCTCTCTAGTTATCAACCGGGTATGTATACAAGGTGTACCAACGGCTAACCTTCCACCCAATCAACTTCCATTAAGCATATCGGTTCCTTATTATACTTTAAGCCACACGTGCGCAATCCACGATGTCATGAACTTGTTATAGTATCGGGTAACCATAAAAGAGTTGATCGGGTTCTTTTAGGGTTGCCACAATATTATACTAAGTTAATGGCATCCCTTCATTTTGCCCTAAATCATCACATTAGCTTTAACAAATAACAACAACAAATCATAGTAACCACATTCATCACATTGAATTTAAGCTATCACACAAGTGGTCTTAACTACGAACTCACACGGGGATTCACAAAATTCATATTGCACACGAATTTCCTAACCATGCATGCTATATGAAGAGTTTTAACTTAAGCCGTAGTCTAGGTCAAACCGCCTAATTCTCTACGACCACGCATGGGCCACCATTCTGTAACACCCCAAGCCGGAGCTCAAAATGTCACGGAAAACACATAGCACCCGGTGGAATTACAATAGAACTATCTAGATGCAAATATAGATTCGGTGAATCCAGAACATGGCGAAACAAGTAATAAAATACAACAAGAACAATTAGCCATCAAAGTCTACATAACAACATCCAGAGGTGATGAACAAATCCTAAGTATAATGCAAAAGGCAGGCTAATGAATCCTTGATCCATGAGGTCCAAGTCCGGGTTAGACAGCACGCAAGCAACTAAACTCCACGCCCTGGGAGTACCTGATTACCTGAAAAGTGTACTAAGCATAGTCAACACAAGGTTGGTGAGTTCGTAGTAATGGTTCGCAAAGAACCAACAACAATAATCACAATATAAGAATAGAGGCTAGGCATGACTTACAGTGAGCCTCTACATAACACAACATCGTCCAACAACAAGATTACACAAGACAAGTAAATGTGTAATGAGGAATGCATAAATGATATGAGTATGAATGCAAATGCCGGAATGCATGAATAAGCCAATATGCCTATCCAAGCGTGACCTTCAATCACGTATGCAACGATACCCTTCTGCCAACACTATGGACAAGGCTGTATCTCAAAATCATCGAGATATATATGTCTATATACTCGGGGTCAGGACTACATCCAAAATGGGTGCATACATCTATGCACCAGGATGCCGGCAAATCCCCTGCCGAGGGTCCAACAATAATGTATGCAATGCTTACAAACAAATGTAAATGCATACTCATGAACCAACAATCAATGTACAATGAACCTGTGCCACCAATCAATATTCCTCAAACATAACCCAACAATCAAAATACGACAACCATAAGTCAACGATCAATATAAACCAACTATACGTACATATACTTCAGAGGATTCTACTTTCTTCAAGTCCCAGATGCTTATGTATAGGGTCACCCGCAGCCTTCCCACCACATCTAAAACCCAAGGAAGGCATAACCGACTTCCATGTATGTACGTCTATCCTAAAGTAAAGTAATACTTAACTAAAACATAAACCAAGTCAAACAAACGAAATGAACACCACATCAATCCAACAATCAAGTCCAACAAGTAATGCACCAATAATTACAAGTAAGCACGCCAGGTTTACACTTTTCAGCCCGAATCCCAAGCGGGTAGGGAGATACGAAACTCACCTTGATCGGCAAAGAAGTTAGTAAAAGATTACAATTGAGTAATAGGGTCCACACGTCCACAACCTATAATTATACATCAACATATACTGGAATGTCAAATACACAAACTCAACAATTCAAAATCGACACACATAAATATCACAGTGACTATGCACTGCGCCGCAGTGGGCAAGAACTAAGCCCACTGCGCCGCAGTGGCCAAACTGGACAGGACCAGTAACAAAGCACTGCGCCGCAGTGAGCAAGAACTCTGCCCACTGCGCCGCAGTGGTCCAACTGGAGAGGTCCAGTAACAAAGCACTGCGCCGCAGTGAGCAAGAACCCTGCCCACTGCGCCGCAGTGGCCAAACTGGACCAGGGCCAGTAATATAGCACTGCGCCGCAGTGAGCCAGGGGAGGGCTCACTGCGCCGCAGTGACTACACACTGCAGCCAGCACCTGCAGGTTATGCAGGTGCTACGAACCAAAACCCTCAATTTCAACCCAAAACAACCCGAATCGATTTATAAAGACTTGTAACATAATTTGAAGCATAACTTAGCATCATTGAACATAAATACACATAACCCAACCCACAATTTCGACCAAAACATCAAAATCATCCACAAATCCTTCAAACCCTAACCCTAACCCTAAATTAACCCAAAACTCCATTTTACCATTTTAATGACTCGAATTCACATCAAATCAACTAGAAACACATGAACAAACATAAATAGAAGTAAATGGGTCGATTTAGACTTACCAAAACTCTTCCTAGTGCTCAAATCCGAATTTAGGTCAAAATGGGTGAAATGTTAGAACTTGGCCTTTGATTCTTCAAAGATGGCGACAATGAGAAGATGATGATTACGATTCTTGTATTATAGCAATTCCAAAACACAATTTAGATGGAAGAAAAATGAAGACTAGATGAGGGGTTCCTTTACTAGAGAGAATAGAAGAGAAAGAGAGAGATGAGAGAAATGAGAAAGGATAAGGGGAAAATGGGTCTTGGGGGGGCTGGTGGGTCATGGACTACCCACGGGCCGACCCGTTTCCCTTCTCAACCACAATACCATTAGTTGCACAAATACATACCGACTACACATACGACGACCCGACTAGCATACCACATAGTCATAAAATCATAAATGGGTCCAAATACTTTATTCAATAAGTTGGTTAGTCAATTTACACCAAAGTCAACGGGTCAAAATTCGCGGATGTTACAGAAAATAAACTTATTCGTGTTATGAAGTGTAAATGTTAATTGCTTCAGTTTTGGAGTCTATGAGTGTATACAACATTTGAAACATTCAAAGCAATAAAACTGATGGATGGAATTGGAAATGTATGTTGAATGTGACGAGAAGAATCATACCTCCAAAACAAAAAGAGCGCCATAGAAAGGATGTTGTTTGCTCGGATCGAACTTGTGCCTTATTCGGCAAGCCTCTAAAGAAGTATGCAAGTAGCGACAAATCTCTTCCGCCCAGTTTACCGTCCAACACTCTTCAACATTTGTTACCAATCCCCACTTTTGAACCCGTGGAACCTTGAGGGAGTTACAGGCAGGAAGGAGCAATCCCTCCAACAAAAAATAGGTCATGATTTTCTTAAAATCTAATTTTCCATCTTCATCGTCTACACTCATTGTTGCCATTGTTTCTCTGAAACTAGCAAGGGTGTTCTTATTAAAGGCAGGATACTTCTGTTTTAGATCTTTAGAAAAAGTTGTTACTTTCTTGCACTTGTTGTCATAATCCGCAAAGCAAATCCCACTATCGGACATGCCTAAAACACTAGCTACTTCTTTAGTGCAAAAACTGAAACTTGTTTTTTCGCTAAAGTGAAAAACCTTATTTACTGGATCATAGCACTTCAACATCGCAGAAAGAAAGGATGATGATGACTCCCTTCTTAATGTTACTGACAGAAGACTCGAGAAGCAGGAGTCCTTCATTAAATCAATTTTTTCCTGATTTAAATTAAGCTCATTTATTGTTGTTAAGCTTGCGTATTTAAATGGATGTGTCACTATAATAATATAACATTTCTAAAACTAATAACGTATATTAAAAATAATAACAACAATAAAAATGTAAATGAGTGTTAGTAAACATACAAAGAAATCGTCAGAAAAGTGGTCGCCGGAAAAGTGGGGTGGCCGGATTTGGAAGCGGGTCGCCGGGAAAAGAGTCGCCGCTAAAAGTAGCCGGAATTTGGAGGGGTGGCCGGATTTGATGGCCAGAACTTGTAGCGGGTTCTCGAAATTTCGTCACCAAAGACTTGATGGCAGGATTCTTGATAGATAGAGACAAAGAGTTAAATTTCTAGAGTTAAATTTGATCAGGTGGCCGGAATTTCTAGTGGAGAAAGGTTTTTTTTTATGTTTCTGGTCGTCTGGCTTCCTTACGCCCGTTTATATCGAAAAACAGGTTTGAGTATTAGCGGGACGTCGCCGCTAATACTAAGTCAAAGGTCCTCGTCAATGGTCAAAAGTCCCTGCTGTGTGTCAGATGGGGCCCACAGTATTAGCGGCGACGTCGCCGCTAATACTCCTTGGTGGGGTTACCCTGTTTGCCCTGGTCGTTCTACGCTCCTCGTATGTAAATAAGTTCTTTTATTATGTAGATAAAATAACAAAGTTATATCTTTATCCATATGTTCATGTCATAATCCGGCTAGCCTTAAATCCACCAAATTCACGTTTATCGGTTTATAGCCATTTCAAGCTTGCATAATGGTTTACTTATTTAGTTATTTTTCCATACAAGTAATAAAATATAGTCTCATTTTTAACCAAATATTCTTTTAAGTTGATGGTTACAGGTAACATGCGTGTTTAAATCAAGATGTATATATCCATCATTCAAAAAACATATATAAATGTATTTCACATGGGAATCTCAAAAATAATAAGCCTTTTTTCTATGATTCAAAACCGAAAATATTAACTTTTTTTCATCACTTTGCATGCAAAAACAAAGAAAAATAACTCTTGATCTAGTTTTGACATAGGTTGAATCCTTGAACGATCTCATAGATTTAGACTTGAGAGAAAGGTTCTACCAATCTTAATCCGATCAATTGGGACTCAATTTAATTAATAAATAAACAAAACACTGCTTCTTGTTCTCTTTTTAAATAAACGACAATATAAGCAGCAAAATGTAACCAAGTATGAAATAAATGGAATGATAAATGAATAAATATTCATTTTAAGTATAAAAAAAAGCTAATATAATGATTAGAATTGTAACTTACTCATTATTAAACGGTGAAATCAAGGTCGGAAATTTGATGGATAGATCGATAATAAAGAAATCAGATGACATCAATTACTTCCTGCTGCTACTGATATTTAGATTACTTCAGAGAAAACCTATTTTTTGTAACCAAAAAAAAAAAAAGAGTTAGATTACAAAGATATGAGCGCTTTAAGACTTCAAGATCTGGCAGTGCATATTCTTAATATATTGTAAAGGAAAGTGATGGAGCCAACACATAAATTAGAATTATTTTCTTTCTTCTTTTTTTGCAAAAGCTTTTAGATAGAAAGGTAGAAACAGCATGTATGTTTATATATATAATCCGTTAAAAAGAAATGTATGTTTATATATAAAGACAAATTAAATGGGTCTCGAAAACAACCTTTGAAAGGTCCGAAAGAAGGTACTTGAGCGGCTGTTCGATCGTAAGTGAGTGGTTGGAGCTCCAAAGACCTCGTGCACAGATGATAGCTTGAATAATGGATGATGGATTTTTTAGTATTTTTGGGGCTGTTGGTTCTTTAATACGGAAAAAAACAAAAAAAAAACAAGTAACAAAGTGAGCAGTATTATGATATTAAAAAGGTATACATTATTGGGAAAGGTTAGAGGTTGAGTAAGAGAGGTTAAAGTCGTCTTGGAATATGGGGTGTCATGATTTTGGTTTGTGCGAGTGAATTTCAATTTGGTCTTGGAGAATATATGGGGGACGAATTTTAGTCTTCAAGAATTTAAAATTTAAAATCCACACACATTTAATTGGTGGGAAATTATGATAACCGGCTGCTTCTTAATTTTCATTTTTACTTAAACTTTTTTTAATTAAAAAATAATAACAAATAGATTCTTATCACATACATAATCATGTAAGTCACGTTTTTTAAAAAGATTAAATGATTTTTCACAGTACTTTTTAACCAAAATATAAATAGATCATTTCTAATTCACAAAGCAACACCTCATTTTATTTAGATCATTTTGTCTTTGTGATGTTTTAGTTTCTTGTTTTCAAAAAAAGTATTCATGATTTTCATAATCTAATGTATGTTCTAGTAATAATAGTGGAATTTCATTTAAACCATGTTTTTAAACAATTTTTCTTCCTAGGTAAACTCTCACATCCGTAATTAATGAAAAGCTAATGAGGATTAATTTTACTTGATGATCGTGAACCTACAAATACGGTAGTTAGAACGAATTTTTTTTTTTTAATTTTACTTGATGATCGCGAGTCCTTATATTTTCTCACTATAATTGAGTTTCTCCTCAAGACATTCAATTTCTTTTTCTTTCTTTTTTATGAAATCATCATAATACTTGCAGAAAGTATCTACAGTTTCTTGAAGTGTTTCACTACAGAAAAATTAAAAATAAAAATAATTAAAATAAAATATTAAAAAATAAAATAAAATAAATTTCAAGTGCATTTGAGAAAAAATACCTATCAGATTCCTTAATCTCTTCAATTTCTTTCTTAAACTCCTCAATTTTTTCATGACATCTTTGTATTTCTTATTCATAATGAGACAAATGTTTTATCATCGTGTTTATCAATTTCGTCTTTTGAACCAAAATCATAAAATCTGGATCATCTATTTGTTTTCCTAATTTTAAAACAGGGGCATCCAATGGTCGAAATTTATTTGTTGAAGGGATTTCCAATGGTTGTTTTGATATCGAGCGCTCCATTTCGAAAAGACTGGATATATGGATGAAAACAGTCTAATCTAATCATCTGTTATATAATCCCATTCATAAATACAAAAAAACCGTTTCAATAAAAACCGTTCCGAATAGAAACATTAATGCCACCGCTTCAATAGTTTTTGCCTTTAATAAACTATGCTAATAATAAAAAAACTTTAGTTTTTATAATAAAGAAGTATCAAATTTTCTTTTGTTAGTTTGAATATATCTAAAACTTTTGTAAACAAAGGATACGTAGCCGAAAAAGAAAAAAAAATGGATTAATTAATATTAAGAGGGATTGTATTTAAATAATAATAATTTATATAATGAAGTTAATTCAATTAAAAGGATAAGATGAAATAAAGTTGAGTTATTGAGTTATACTATGAATCTATTTAGTGTGGATATTTAACTACATATCTACCCTCATGGAATATAAAAATAAATAAATAAAAACCTAGTTATGAGATTAAGATGAAATTGTTGAACAATAAAGGAGTTTTGGTTAAACATGCAAGCTGGACTATGGGAATAACAAGCTTAAACCTGGACTGTTGCTAGTATGAGTTTGGAATATGGGTTTCTTGAGATAACAAGCTTAAACCTAGACTTTTCTTCGTTTGATGAAATTTGGAAACCACTTTAGACTTGTACACAATATCTCCTGTCATAAACACATGCAGACGGGACTTGCTTTGAGTTATATATTCTTCGAAGCTTTCAATATCATCGAAATCTAATACATCAGAATGTGACAATTCAGCAATAACCCGGCGTACATCCTCCTTCTTATAACCTGAAACGTATGATTTACAAGCATAGTCAAAAGATTTACAAGCATCCTTGATCTGCTATCAAGCATATTATAAATTACAAGCATAGTCAAAAGATTTACAAGCATAGTCAAAAGATTTACAAGCATAGTCAAAAGATTTACAAGCATAGTCAAAAGATTTACAAGCATAGTCAAAAGATTTACAAGCATAGTCAAAAGATTTACAAGCATAGTCAAAAGATTTACAAGCATAGTCAAAAGATTTACAAGCATAGTCAAAAGATTTACAAGCATAGTCAAAAGATTTACAAGCATAGTCAAAAGATTTACAAGCATAGTCAAAAGATTTACAAGCATAGTCAAAAGATTTACAAGCATAGTCAAAAGATTTACAAGCATAGTCAAAAGATTTACAAGCATAGTCAAAAGATTTACAAGCATAGTCAAAAGATTTACAAGCATAGTCAAAAGATTTACAAGCATAGTCAAAAGATTTACAAGCATAGTCAAAAGATTTACAAGCATAGTCAAAAGATTTACAAGCATAGTCAAAAGATTTACAAGCATAGTCAAAAGATTTACAAGCATAGTCAAAAGATTTACAAGCATAGTCAAAAGATTTACAAGCATAGTCAAAAGAG
>CM067171.1:19455346-19485346 GCA_034093135.1 Erigeron breviscapus
TTTTCAATAAGCCTCATTCACTTAGCTTATTTGAAGATCCATGTATAATACCTATGATATAAGCTCAGCCAAACACTATAAAACAACTTGCTTAGCTTATAATAAGCCTACTTATGCTCGCGATAAAGCATAAGTTCAAATTACATGTGTGGGTCAAAGCGTATTGACGTCATCTGGATTGGGGACGCCGTTTTTGGATTCTTTTTTGTCTTCTTCGCTCTAACTATCATTTATTCTATTTCTGAGCAAGCCCAATTATGTACATTTGTTAAGGTCAACGCCTACCATAAGAGGTGAAGGTCATCTTCCAATTTGGCCAGTTGTAATTCCTTATAATATTAGTACTAATATATAATAATTATAAACTATTTAAAAAGGGGACGTATTTAATTACATATATTAACCAAGTTAACATGCATAATTATAGATTCTTCAAAAGCCTTATCAAAGTTCCAACCCGTATTGTATTCTGTATGATTGAAAAACTTAACATTTCGAAAAAATTATTTCATTTTCCCACTCAAGTTGTTCCTTTAAGACTTATATAAGTTTTCTGACTTTGTAGTAAATTTGGCGACTTGTTGCTAGCTTGTTACGTCCAACAAACTTTTGCCTTCTGAGGTGGCCGATACACAGCTTGGAACACACTTTGACTTATTTGCTTAACAACCAACGTGTCAAAGGTCGAAAAAAAATTCCTTTTAAAATTGGACTCAAACTTCTTTTTTAAGGTTCAAAAATGCTGTGTATTACACATGTACACAAAAGTAAAAGGCACTTTAAAATATTGGTCAAAAGCCCTAACTTCATCAGGTTTTACCCTTGAGATACCTGAAACAACCCAACATAAAGTCAGATACCTAATATACATTTCTAGATCTAGTTTTATACATTTATTATAAGCACTTAACTCTGATTGTTATATTAAATGACGACTACCTTTGCTAATTGTAGTATCGAATTTTCTTACTGTTATTTTGAAAAACCCCGATGAAATCTATATCTTGGATTCCACTACTAGATGAACAAAGAATAATATAATGATTAAAAGACTTGGATACAATGGATGAGATGAAATGGCTGATTCCCGGAACGTCGGACCGCCAACAAATTGCGAACTACAACCAAACAATCCCAAATGCACAAGTCACGAAAAACTGTATCACAACCCGTAGAGGCAGCTCGAATGGCAATCCATACCAAACAGTAAACGAATTAGGTTCAGAAACTAGAAACATCAGACACCAAAACCTTAAAAGAACTGGGACATGCACCACCTGCCACAAGCACTAATTAAGAATCACGTTTCTGAACAGATCCATTACAAGAGCCCATAGTAGATCTAGATCCTACAGTGGGGCTTAGGACAACCGCCACCACAAGCACCCGGAAAAACAAGCCTGAGCAAGCCAATACAAGGACTGTAAGTTAAGTCCTCCACTGGAACCAGAACAACTTGCACAACAACCCACATTACTCACTAAAAACAAGGACAAGGATTAACCACAAGGACAATTCTATTTACATTGTTACAAACTAGCACTAATCTATTAATTATTGACGTATGTATAGGTTTAATTTACTTATGTCTTCTCTCAGCCACTTCACATGCTATGAAACTTTGCGTAGGTGTTAAAAGAAAATTCTTTAATACATATATTACAATCATGAAGAAATAAGAAGACTAAATACTGTAATGAATGCGAAAAATGCACTAATCCACAACTTAACATCTATGCTATGCATTCACAAATGTATGCATACATCTATGCTATATATTGTTTGTAATATAGATTGTTGAGACTTATATATATTGATGTTTAGAGCAATAACTTACTTTTGTAAACACATAGATGGCCGAAGACCAGACTTCTTCAAAATTTGTGTTCCCATGTATGAAGCTGTTGGGATTTTTGGGTTTTTATCAAAGTAATATTATCCTTATAATATTAAAACGCAGCGGAAATTGAACCATTTCAATGTGACATATGTAGTTAAAACCAATTTTAACTTATAAAAGAAAACCCAAACAATAAGGATCCATCTATATGAATAACATACATACAAAACAACAACCATAGGGTGTTTAGAAGACTACCTTCTTCCAAGCTAACGAGAAGGTTGAAAGGAAGGAGATGATGATCTTGAAGTGACAAGTCTTCAACCTAGAAGAGCCTCAAGCTAGTATACCCCAAGCTTCCAACAAACACCCAAATGTGCTAGGATTTCACCTTGAAATGTCTTCCCCTTTTGTTCTTGTTTGTGCCGAAATCAAGAGAGAAAAAGGAAGAGAAGTTCTTGAGAAAGTTGAGAGAAAAACTTGCAAGAAGTGTAAGAGTGGTGATGCACTCTATGTTATGTGTTGTGTCCATCACCCCATGTGCAAATCTATTATAAGTGTATGAAACACACTCAAGACCACATGGGGGGGGGGGGGGGCGGCCTCCAAAGCCAAAAAGGAGGGAAAACAATTTTCTTTAATTTTATAAAAATATATCCTTATATATTTTGTAGATAAATATGTAACATAACTTGTTACATATAATATGTAACATATTACATATTATACACAACACACATAAATGTTTATTTCTCCAAATAAACATATTCACATTTCTCTCAAAATAAATCATCCATATAATTTATTTACATATCTCAAGTGCAATTATTTAGAAAACCATTTTCTAAATGTTTCAAGTATTTATATTTATTTAAAGATCATATCATTAAATAAATATCGTAAGTGTTTGTCTAGCTTGTTATTGGGTATGACCCGACTTGGATCATCACGTACTAGCCACGTCAATTTAATATGTGTCTTGGGCAGACGAATTCCAACAATCTCCCACTTGCACAAGATTCATAGAAGATTGACGCAAGCAGCAAATACCGCCTAACAACGGTTTGCTACCCCTAATACGTATGACGAAGTGCCATTCAATAACATCATCCTCTTCAAGTCCCTTACTTGAAATGATTTAGGTGAATCGATCATTTATCCTTTTGTCACAGATGTCATGTTAAATCTTAGAGACACAGAGTGATCATTCTCTATTGATTTAACTTTGTAGCAGGCCTTAGACATCTTACTCTCAACGAATAAGAGGGACAAATTCCATCTCGACTACATACGTCTCTCACAATCACCTTATATCATACCCGAGCTTAGTCTTATGTACTGCCATGTTTCAGAACAGCGAAGAACTAAGTCAAAGTATAATATTCAGTGAATATCAAGACCCAATATGTATCTCAGGTCTGAGGACACAATGATATTCGCCTTTTAACTCAAGATTACTTATGATCAATCACAGAGATTCCATGTAGTAATGCTTGATTGCAGGTCAGTCCAATATTTGTATCCCACAAATATCTTATGAACCTTGGTAGCAACACTTTGCTCTATATTCAAAACCTTTTGAATATCTACCAATCCAAGTTCATAATAATCTTACATTCATGTTTGTTCCCACAAATATGATCGACTACGGACATTTAGAATAATTAACTTATTCATGGATTTAAACATGCAAAATGGAACATAACACAATTTAAATGCAAAATACCAATATTCATATAAAGTGTTAATAATTACAAGTGTTCCGATATCCAAATACATAAAATAGATCAAATCCAATCACTAGAATATCGAAGTCCCATGGCACAAGTATGACTCTCATGCTTAGGCAAGGAGCTTCGTGAGTGGGTCCGCAACATTTTGATCGGTGTGAACTTTGTGAATACATATCTTTCCCTTTTCAACTTCATCCCTTATGTAGTTGAATCTCCGGTCAATGTGCCTAGTCTTTTGATGTGCACGAGGTTCCTTGATTTGAGCAATCGCACCCTCGTTATCACAAAGAATTTCTAGGGGTTCTTGAATGGAAGGAACAACCCCTAGATCGGCAATGAATTTCTTCAACCATGCAGCTTCTTGTGCTGCTAAAGAAGCGGCGATGTATTCCGATTCTGTAGTGGACAATGCAACCACATCTTGCTTTGAGCTTTTCCAAGAAACAGGCTCCTCCATTTAGAATGAAGATATACCCCGATTGTGATCGAGAATCATCTCGATCAGTTTGGAAACTCGCATCCGTGTAACCCTTTACAACGAGTTCCTCCTCACCAGATCCATATATTAAGAACATATCTTTAGTGTTTCTAAGATATTTCAATATATATTTGACAGCCATCCAATGACTATCTCCTGGATTTTGCTGTATCTACTTGTCATGCTTAAAGCGCATGACACGTCCGGTCTCGTGCATATCATAGCATACATGATGGATCCTATAGCAGATGCATATGGGATTCCACTCATTCTCTCTTCCTCAACTTTTGAGCTGGGAGATTGAGAAGTACTCAATATAGTTCCTCTTTGAATAGGCACCAAACCCTTTTTGGAGTTTTCCATCTTGAACCTTTTCAAGATCTTGTCTATGTATGCACTTTGATTCAAACCTATTAAGCGCCTTGATCTATCCTATAGATCCTTATTCCCAAAATATAGGCGGCTTCACCAAGATCCTTAATGGAAAAGCAACTTCCAAGCCAGGCTTTTACACCTTCCAAGGTTGGAATGTCATTTCCAATAGTAGAATGTCATCGACATATAATACTAGAAAAGTAATGATGCTCCCACTAGCCTTCTTATACACACAAGCTTCATCGGCATTTTTGATGAAGCCAAATTTCTTGACTTCTTCATCAAAACGACGATTCTAGCTTCTTGATGCTTGTTTCAATCCATAGATTGATTTCTTTAACTTGCATACTTTATTAGGATGTTTTGGATCGACAAACCTTCAGGCTGATCCATATAGACATCTTCCTCAAGATATCCATTTAGAAAAGCGGTTTTGACATCCATTGCCATATCTCATAGTCATAATGTGCGGCTATGGCAAATAATATCCTAATAGACTTTAGCATTGCCACAGGCGAAAAAGTTTCATCATAATCGACCCCTCGAGTTTGAGTGAAACCTTTTGCTACAAGTCTAGCTTTATAAGTACTCAAGTTTCCATGCATATCGTGTTTCAATTTGAACACCCACTTACTTCCAACTACTTTGGAATTAGGAGGTTCAACAACCATTCCCAAACTTGGTTGTCATACATGGATTGCATCTCAGCGTTCATGCCTCTAGCCATTTGTCCGAATCTGATTTGGACATAGCATCATGGTAGGTGGTAGGTTCATCAGAAACTACCATGTAGCATTCATTCACGAGAAATCCATATCTCTCAGGTGGATAAGTAGCTCTACCAGATCTACGAACGTTTTGTGTGTCTTAATCAACCCTTTGATCATCTTCAACATCCTTTTGTTGAATGCTAGTGTCCCCCAAGTGTGTATCTGTCAGTGGTTCTTGATCTTCTTCAAGTTCCACTGTTCTGGAACTAGTTCCTTCCATAAGGAATTTAGTTTCCAAGAACTCAGCCTTTCGAGCAACAAATACATTTTGCTCATTAGGATTGTAGAAATAATATCCCAAATCATCTTTGGGATATCCTACAAAGATACACTTAGTGGATCGGGGCTCTAATTTGTTTGAGGCATCATGTCTTACATAAGCCTCACAACCCCATACCTTTAAATATGATAATGATGGAACTCTTCCATGCCATATTTCAAAAGGTGTTTTCTCCACTTTCTTGGTGGGAGCCATATTTAAAATTCGGGCAGCAGAGATTATGGCATATCCCCAAAATGATAGAGGTAGTGAGCTTTGCTCATCATGGAACGAACCATATCTAATAGAGTTCGATTCCTCCTTTCAGACACACCATTATGTTGTGGTGTTCCAGGTGGAGTTAGTTGTGAGACAATCCACAACTTCTAAGATGATCTTGAAGAGCATCACTTAGGTATTCACCTCCTCTATCAGAACGAAGAACTTTTATTGTCTTACTGAGTTGGTTTTCTACTTCATTCTTGAAAATTTTGAACATTTCAAAAGCTTCACTCTTATGTTTTAATAAGTATACATAACCGTAACGACTATGGTCATCGGTGAATGTAATGAAGTATCTTTCACCATTCCTAGTCATTGGCTTAAAAGGACCACATACATCCGAATGTATGATACCTAATAAATCTTTTGCCCTTTCTATTAGTGCCTTTGAAAGGTGCTTTAGTCATCTTGCCTTGTAAACAAGATTCACATACATTAAATGAATCATTGATTTTGTTTTCAAAAGACCATTCTTTTGAAGTGTTAGTATGCGATTCTTATTTATATGGCCAAGACGACAATGCCAAATATAGGTTTCACTTAAATCTAATTTAAGTTTCTTGGTGGTAGCTTGGTACATTGAGTTATCATATGTTTGGTTTTCATGAACTAATTCATAAATACCATTTAAAGGCATAGCTTTAAAATAAAATACATCATTCATAGAAACATGGATATCATTGTTAACAAAATTAAAATCATATCCAACATGTCTTAAAATGGGAAACAGAAATAATACTCCTAGTCAAACTAGGTGCATACAAAACATTGTTCAATACAATTTCCAAACCATTTGGAAGTTTCAAAAAATAGTCTCCTTGGGCTTCAACATGCACCAATGCACCATTGCCCATAAAGAGACTAATGTCTCCCTTCTTGATGTGCTTCTTTCTTATGAACCCCTGTAACATATTACAAATATGAGTTCCACATCCGGTATCCAATACCCATATGTAAGAAAAAACAGCATTAAGCTCAATATATATCATAAATATTGTACCTGAGGTTTGCCCTGCATCCCTCTTAGCTTTTAACTCTTTGAGATAGGTTGGACAATTACATTTCCAATGTCCTACCTCCCCACACTCAAAGCATGGGTCATTGACAGCAACCTTTTGCTTCTTCGCTTTTGGGGTATCCATTTTTCCCTTCCCTTTTCCTTTGTAATTCCCTTTGTGGTTACCCTTTCCCTTAGCAACATTTGCCTTGGGTCCGGAGTAAGCCCTTTCTTTCCGCCTTCATTGATCATGAGAACGGGTTGAACTTTTCCTCCCATACTAGCCTCGGCCGTTTTGAGCATCCCATGAAACTCGGAAACGGTCTTGTCCCATCCATTCATGTTATAATTTAACACGAAAGTTTCAAATCTCTTAGATAATGAGTTAAGGATCATATCCGTATGCTAACTCATTTGAGACGGGACAATTAAGCCTTTCGAGGCGATCAATGTAGCTTTTCATTTTAAGAACATATGTTGAGACGGGTTGTGAATCATCCATGCGACATGCATGAAGCGCTCGAACCGTTTCGAAGCGTTCACCCCTTGCCTTTTGTTGGAACATTTCCTTGAGTTGGGTAATCATGTCGTATGCCCCATGGTGCTCGAACTCCTTTTGGAGTTCGGGAGTCATACTCGCTAGCATTATGCAACTAACTTGCACAGAGTCCTCGACATATTTAACCCAATCATTATAGGCTTCAACATCAGTTTCTTCGGGCTCATCAGGAATAGGATCGTCTAAAATATAGGATTTCTTTTCGTGCCTGAGAACAATTCTCAAGTTACGAAACCAATCCACAAAGTTGTTTTGGTTTAGACGATCCTTTTCAAGGATGGATCTTAGTGAAAAATTATGGACGTTTGGGTTGGGGTTATTGCATTGTTAGCGGCCATCTACAAGATTAACAAAGTTCTTTATTAGTATTTTCGATATCAAATATAAATTTTAATTGTTAATACCCTTTTATGTCTCATAGACAATTAATAATTAAAACCTAGAATCCAACGTTACATTTAAATGATGGTTAGGTGACCTTTATCCATGATCTAAATTAACAAGGTAGTCAACGTTTGACAATTGCAACACTTTGCAATTTCTAGTGGTATGGTACTGGTTTAATATCTTATATTAAGTTGGCATGTTTAATCCCATCAACGCCTTTGGTTACCATGCTTCGGTGACCCTAATCACATGGCTTCCAAATCAAGTTGTCCTACTTATACACACATGTAAATTTATCTACTAGTGGTTAGGTGACCTTTATCCCATAAGTACAATAAATTTACCTTAACTTATAAGTTCCCTCAAAGTAGTTAGGTGACCTTTATCCTACAAAGAGTTCCCAAATAATTAAGTGTTGTATAAAAGGATGGCGTTTAACTTGTTTTTAAAGGTCGTTTGAGTTTTTATATTCTAGTTAAAAACTATGTACCATAATGAATTTTGAAATCCAAATTTCAAAGTTCTTTTTATAAAATCCATTTTATAATTGTGACCATTAACTTTTAATAAAACCCATTTTATTTTACCAAGTTAATGTCAATATTAAAACCAATTTTAATCTTTATGTGTGTCTTTTGTTTGTTGGTTTTTAAGCATCCACATGACAAAATAATAAACAACCAAACAAACATGACAAACATAATAATAAGTGCACAACATTAGCCAACTATTTTGACCACACTTGTTAGCCGAAACAAGTGGGTCAAAAGGTCTCAACCTAAGGGACAAAGTAACACAAAATATTGTGTTAGTTGAGCTCCCACTTGATCTTGCATCCAAATGCTTCAAGTAACCTTTTGTGATGTGATTTGTGCAAATTTCTTCATTTTGATAATCCACTGCGCCGCAGTGGGTCTAATATACTCCCACTGCGCCGCAGTGGAAACTCACTGGTCTGGTTGCAAAATCCCCCACTGCGCCGCAGTGGGTTTGATATACTCCCACTGCGCCGCAGTGAGAACTTACGGGTCTTCTCATTAGCCTCCAACTTTTAGCCCCAAACCTTTTGATGCCTTCTTGAGATTACATTTATAATGAAAAATGCAACTAATCTACTTATTACATACCAAATGAAATAAATAGATTACATAACCAAAAGAATGAATAAAATCCTATTTAACTATTACAACCATTGAATAATTAAACAAACACATCCACACATCACAAACATTCACAAGGTCTCTTGGCTAAGTTGTGACACTAAAATACACAAGAAAAGGGAACCTCCTTTTGTGTATTAATTTTGGCCATAATCAAAAATGGCCAAAACATTGGATTTTGTCCAAACAAAATATCAACTTTTGATGTATGTATCCATATAACCGGCTCTGATACCATTGTTGGGATTTTTGGGTTTATCAAAGTAATATTATCCTTATAATATTAAAACGCAGCGGAAATTGAACCATTTCAATGTGACATATGTAGTTAAAACCAATTTTAACTTATAAAAGAAAACCCAAACAATAAGGATCCATCTATATGAATAACATACAAACAAAACAACAACCATAGGGTGTTTAGAAGACTACCTTCTTCCAAGCTAATGAGAAGGTTGATATGAAGGAGATGATGATCTTGAAGTGACAAGTCTTCAACCTAGAAGAGCCTCAAGCTAGTATACCCCAAGCTTCCAACAAACACCCAAATATGCTAGGATTTCACCTTGAAATGTCTTCCCTTTTGTTCTTGTTTGTGCCGAAATCAAGAGAGAAAAAGGAAGAGAAGTTCTTGAGAAAGTTGAGAGAAAAACTTGCAAGAAGTGTAAGAGTGGTGATGCACTCTATGTTGTGTGTTGTCTCTCATGCAAGACTTGTAAGTGTATATACACACATCAGCACATGGGGGGGGGGGCCGGCCTCCAAAGCCAAAAAGGAGGGAAAACAATTTTCTTTAATTTTATAAAAATATATCCTTATATATTTTGTAGATAAATATGTAACATAACTTGTTACATATAATATGTAACATATTACATATTATACACAACACACATAAGTGTTTATTTCTCCAAATAAACATATTCACATTTCTCTCAAAATAAATCATCCATATAATTTATTTACATATCTCAAGTGCAATTATTTAGAAAACCACTTTCTAAATGTTTCAAGTATTTATATTTATTTAAAGATCATATCATATAAATAAATATCGTAAGTGTTTGTCTAGCTTGTTATTGGGTATGACCCGACTTGGATCATCACGTACTAGCCACGTCAATTTAATATGTGTCTTGGGCAGACGAATTCCCGAAGAATCGTTGAAAGGAGAGTGGAATGATGCATACAAAATCCTTCAACTTTTCGCTCAAGATAATGATCAGGATGACAGTTATCTGCTACGGTTTAGCATCACTAATAATAGTGAAACCGCTCTTCACGTAGCAACATCAACTCAAAACCTCAATTTCGTGACAAAGCTTGTGGGCCTGATGCGAATTGAGGACGTGCAGCTTCAGAATGAAAACGGGAATACTGCCCTCTGTTTGGCAGCCATGACAGGAAATGTTGATATTGCAAAAATTATGGTGGATCATAATCCGAACCAGAATGGAAATGAGAACCAGAACCAAAATCAAAATGAGAATCAAAACCAGACCCAAGACCTGCTAACAATCCGTAATAAAAATGGCATGACACCGCTTTATATTGCTGCTTTATATGGGAAGCGTGAGATGGTGAGTTATCTCAACAGTAAAATGAATCAATCAAGTTGGATATACGAGAATAATAAATGGGTTTGCTTAAGATGTGTGGAGACTGAACTATTTGGTAAGATTTTTATTTTATTTTTGCACTGGATATGACACTATTGATTCAAGTATGTGATCAATTTTCAAATGTAATGCAGATATTGCACTAGATATATTCCCAAACCTCCCGTCCTCACTGAAAGAGACAGAGTGAGTTACGCAGAGATTCATAATATACTTGGAGTTTTGGCTCGAAAGCCTCATGCATTTGATGAAACGAAGAAAACATACCTCAATTCAAGTAAATACAAGTTGTTTAAATGGTCTCCAGATTTTAATATGTGTGTACGTATGGCCTTTTGGTTCATAGTATGTAGTTGGTTTCGTATTTGATAGTCATTTTTATTATTTTCAGTGATGGCTTGTTTCAAGGAGAGACCTCATGCAAACAGAAATAAAGGCATGCTATTACTAACGCGAATTTTGACAGCTACGGAAGGATATGGAAAGGATTTACTAGACGATGTTCTCAGAGGACCTCGAAATCCTGTGACCCGTCCTTCTACAGATCATAGTCAACCACCAACGCAAATCAAAAAATACCCTTCTCGGATACTTTTTGTTGCTGCGGAAAGGGGAAACACTAAATTCATAGTTGAGCTTATACGTAAGTATCCTGATCTTATATGGAAGGTAGACGATAATAACCAAAGTATCTTTCACACAGCTGTCTCTCATCGCCATGAGAGTATCTATAATCTGTTATATGAGATTGGCTCGATGAAGGATTTTATAGTTGTTCTCAGAGACAAAAATGAGAACAATATGTTGCATTTGGCCGGTAACATGGTAGATAAAAACCGACTTAAGGATGTGTCAGGGGCAGCTTTTCAAATGCAAAGTGAATTGTTATGGTACAAGGTATTTTGAATTATTCTCTCATAGATAGATTCTTTCTATATAAAAATTTTTTTGTCACAACTTCTCTATAGGTATTAAATTTCACCAATAGTGAACATGTCAAATTCATTTTCCATATAGAACATTTATATGTACATCGGAGGGAAATGAGTGCGCAACACAGGATGTTAATTTCTCTTATTTGTTGTGTGTTACAGGAAGTAAGGTCTATGATACCTACTTCTTACCATGAAAGGAAAAACAACGATGGTAAAACACCACAAGAGCTATTCACAGAGTCGCACAAATATTTACTTTCCGATAGTGAGAAGTGGATGAAAGGAACAGCAAGTAAATGCATGTTGGTTGCTACACTAATAGCCACAATGGTATTTACAGTTGCTTATACAGTTCCAGGTGGGTACAACAATTGGGATAATAAGAATGGTTTTCCCGTGTTCCTTGACTTTGCACCCTTCATTGCGTTTGTCGTCTTAGACGCCATTTCTTTATTCCTATCTATCATTTCAATTCTCGTGTTCTTATCCATTCTCACTTCTCGTTATGCTCAAGAGGACTTCATAAAATCATTGCCCGATAAGTTAATGTTTGGTCTGTTGATGCTTTTCCTCTCGATAATAACCATGATGATTGCTTTTAGTGTCATTTTCTTTGTGTTATACCGTCACAAGTTTACGATAGTAGCGGGTTCTATAAGCCTGCTTGCTCTTATACCTATCATTGCATATGCCGTACTACATATTCCTCATATAAAGGACATGTGGCGCTCAAGATTTAGTTCAAGGAATCTTTTCAAGCCAAAAAAACCAATGCTTTACCATAGGAATCCTAGTCCTGTGTTATTGGTACTTTCATGTGAATTTGAGGATTTTGTTTTGTATTTAAAACTTATGTTTTTTTCATTAAAGTTAATATGTATTTCTAGCTAGTACTATCCATACTTTCTTGTGAATCATAAAACTTGTGCATGTGTGTTATATCTTGATTTCATATTGAAATTCGTATTTATTTCAAAATTTTCTTAGATGAGTGATCAGAACTATTCCGACTTCCAACCACAAAATGTTGTGCCAGTTGTGTCTGGGAGGTGTTTGGTTTGATAGATAGAAATGACTTTGATTATTATTTGAATTGTTGAGTTAATAAGTTTGGTTCTAAATCTGGAAATGAAACCCATCCTTTTACGCATACTTATTACTTAAAACCTATTGTTTTTAGTGGGTTTTTAAACTCATTTTCATTCTCATATATGCCTAAAGCCCAAAGTGATTTCTAGCTCATAGTCAAACATTTCCTTAAACTCTAACTTTTAATTGTTATTTTTCAGAAAGATAAACTACACATATTCACACAAATATACCTTTTTTCAATATTAAACATCCTCTCGACATATATAATAGGGTTAATAATTATACATTCTTTTATAGAACCATTGTTGAACGATACTATTAATACAATAATACCTTATAATTCAATTCAGTTGTATCTATCTATTCATATGAATTCAATTGGAATCTGACGGGAGACAGAAATGACTGATGGAAACGTACCCGAACCAAATCTGGAGCGGAGGTAGAGCCGGTGACAAAGGCGGAGGCGGCAATGGGCGGTTGGCCGGTGACATAGCAATTGGCGCGTAACGGAACGGCTAACAGGTCCCGGAATCTGTGGCGGCGAGAGAGAGGCTCACCGTAATTTATTAGTATTCATAAAAGTAATCGACATAAATCGTCTATGTGGTTTACTCAAATAGTCACATACCGTGGTTCAAACACTCTTCACCATAAATATGAAAAACATTGACCAACCGTATTTTGGTCCCCATTCACTACTACAAAAAAATGTGTTTTGGAACGGTTTTTTAGATTATTTGGAACACTTTCTCACCCGTTCTAAAAAATGGCGTTCTAAAAAATAAATGGATTTTGGAACGGTTTTAAAACCGTTCTAAATAATTGATTTTTTGTCACGGTTTGGAGGAGAACCGTTCCAAATGAGTTTTGAAGATTGTGTTTGATTATCGATGCTTTGGAACGGTTGTAAAAGAACCGTCTCAGTTTATACTACTTTTTTCTTTATTTATCATTAAATTTAATTCCATATATTTTTTATTATATATATTCAAATCTATTACGACATACAAGAGTCAACAAACAAGAGTCAACAAAAGCCTATAAAACTCAATCTGCAGGTATCATATCTATACTCCTTTATAAAACAAACTCCCCCTCCCTCTCCTTAATTTTAAGAACCTGAAATGACACATTTACCCTCCATCTTAATACATCTTATTTCTATTTTATAGACTGTGACTAAAATGCCCTTAAAAAAAATTCAACCTCTATCTCCCTCACGCAGAAACACATAGCAAAAACCCTAACTCAAAATTCGTCCCCCTCCTCCCCCCTTTCATATCCCACGCAACAATTCATCACATCTCCGACCGTAATGAAATTACTTTTACATTAATAACCACACCGTCGTCGTTACCGCCGCTGCATTACGCGGGCACCAATCTAGTATTTCTGAAAAATAAACTTGTATACATATAATCTGTTACGCGTCAAGTTTACACAAAAACTAAAGTTACACTAAAGATCCATACACTTGATTCAAAAGATTAAGACCAAATTATAACAACATAGATAGTATGTTACACCATAAAATTATAATCTAAGGCAATCTGGCAGCTTAAAACTCAAGCAGAAACCTTATGAAGATGATCTCGTCATTTCCGATAGCTTCCTTATTAAGTAGTAAAATCTTCGTCTTAAAACTCAGCCAAGCTGGAACCTCCATTGGTGGGTTCCAATTTATGTTGAAGATATTGCTTTCTTTCACTTGGAAGCCCCTAATGATCAACAATCAAAATATGAAGAATTATAACACTAAGACTAAATCTTTTATTCAAACTGAAACTAAGAACAGTAGGAACACCATGAATTATTGCTGCCAATTTACTATTATCAAAACCATACCAAATTACCATGACATGCTCTAAAGACAAGTTAAATATAAAAACAAATTAGCAAACAAAAACAACAGCACGTTTGTGATCTTCACTCTTTTAGAAGGCAGGTATTAAGACAACTAAGAAAACTTACCATTTCATAACTAATATCTATAAATACGAACAGTCCCAAATACTCATCGATAACGCAATTGGTTTATTTGCGAATGAGATACCATTGATTGTTTCACCTACATTAAAAAATCTTTGGATTACTCCATATCATTATATATTAATACATCCAAAACAACTTGATACTACATACCATTGAAGACAAAATTGTAGGCACATAATCCATTGGAGACAAACTTGTAGGCACTGCAATAACAACTATAAGCTGTCAGTATATAGCAAGAATAAAGACTTAGCAGCAAGTAAATAACAACAAACAGAGGAAAGCTACTGAGCAAGTAGTAAACTACCAAGCAGAACACTAAGCAAGTAGTAAACACTTTTACAAGCTAAATGCCTAGAAGTAATATGATTAATGTAAAGTCCCCCCTTTGAGAAATGCAGGCGTATCATTAATGGGATGTCCAAATTGATTCCATTCCACCCTTTCACAAATTATCCATCTTTCCATAATCAACCACTGCCAAATCAATAAAAACACATGGAACGAGCTACTCCACCAAATAGCACAGATAGTTAGTAAATAGCACCGACAAGGGGATAAAGATGCTTATCTTCAGCGTTCTTTTTCATAAACCTTACCCGTCAGGCGTGATATGTCCATTTATATGTATAATCCATGTTGTTTCTAAGTCGTTCTAAGCTTGATTTTATGCAAATTACGTGTATATTCGATGCTTTGATGGTATTGTTAGTGATTGCAGGCTTAGAACAGGTAAAATGGTTAAAAATAGCTTGTAGATGGCTAAAAGAGGCATTAGGATGGTTCGTGTACTAGTACGAGAAGAAACGAGCTGGAAATCACAAGTTATGCTGAGAAAGGGGTTGAGTGCGCCGCACCTGGAGCTTGGTGCGTCGCATATATTGATCAGGAAGTTGGCTGGCTTTTGCATTAATAGAGTGCGCCGCACCTTGTTAATTGGTGCGCCGCATAAGTTGATCAGTAAAATGGGAATTCTGAGAAAGAAGAGAGGTGCGACGCACCAATCCATTGGTGCGCCGCATATCGGGCAGTTGAAGATTTTTGAAACAAGTAAGGTGCGCCGCACCTGGCAATTGGTGCGCCGCACCTGTAGGTCGGTTCAGCAAGGGTTTTTTGTAACACTATAAATACATGCCCTAAATTGGCCCATTAGAGGCTCTCTCTCTTTTAGTCGATTTTAGGGTTTCTTGAGGCATTTTTCAGCAGCTTTTACCTTCTCCAAGATCTAAGGGTTGCGAAAGAATTTCAAGGCATTCAATCATCGATTTCTTTAGCTTTTCATTGTCTTTCACAATTCGGTACAAGATGTTTATTCTTTCTTTTGCTATTTGTGATTTATTTATGATTATGTTAGGCTAAACACGTCATCATCTACTCCGATGAAATGACACAATGAATATTGGTTGCATATTATTTTGAATTCAAGTTGATTATTAAACGTTTCATCAAGATCTTAATGTATTGAATTCTTATGATTTATTCTATTGTTTGTTGATAAGGTATAAATGGTTTTAATGGTAGTTAATTCCAGGAATGCATTATTCTAGTTGATTTGGTAGAATCAATAGGTGTTAATTCGTGGTAGCGAGTTGATAAACCACAATAGGTAAAAGAATTCAATGTGTTGACGGTTTGGTAGAATCGATAGGTGAAATTGTTTAATCATAACAAAACAAATTAATCGGATAGGGAAATCTTAATAGGGAAGGTGGTAGCCGGATCTTTAGGATTGAATTAATTGGTTAATGAGTTCGGGTAGGGTAATTAGCTAGGAGGCCTACTAGTGAGTTCCTTATCATAACTTAGTTATCGGAATCAACATATTTGAATTGGCTTTAACCTAAATGCAACCAAGATGAAATGTGTCATGGAGTCGAGGTAGATGATCTTTTAAATTCTTGTTTTTTTAAACAACAAAATTATCCTGCGATTAATCCTACGGGATTACTAACAATTTTAACTAATTTTTGCAACGTGGCAATTCGGCCATAAAACCCCCCTTATTTTCTGTATCATTTAACAATTGCTTATAAAAGTCCTTGTGTTCGACCTCGTACTTACCAAGTAACTATATTGCATACGAACGGGTACACTGCCCGCGAATGTGTAGTAGACAGTAACTAGGTAGTTCGTGTTATAAATTTAAGACTCGAAATTACACATCAAGTTTTTGGCGCCGTTGCCGGGGATTTAAATTAAGTAATTGTTTGTATTGTGATTCGATCCTTCCTTGCATTCAATTGTGGGGAAGTTCTTTGTTTTTATTAGATAGATTTTATTTTTGTTTTGTGTTTTTAATTTTGTTTTGTCCCAGGTACGTTTGACGTTTTGTCTTGTGGTGCTTTTGCAGGATCTTTGTAGTTGATGAACACAAGAGCTTCTGGCAAACCTTTGGTTAGTCCTTTGTCAAATCCGGGGAAAGTCAGACGTCGCTTAATTCAACGCAACAACACGGATACCTCTACATCCAACAAGATTGATTCTGGAAATTCAGACCGAGTCCAACAGGACTTTGATCTTTCCTTTAAAACGTCAACATCAGAAGATCAGGCGGTTAAGAACTTAAAAGATCCATCTTGGATTTTTAAATCAGGAGAAGATTTAGATTCAGACGGAGAAGAGATTCAAACTCCTCAACCGAACAGTCCTCTCACTCCAAAGGTTAACATCAATCAACAACCAAGAGAAATGGGTGATCGAGGAGGACAACCAGTTAACCCCAATGACCGTCCTTACGGACAAAGAAGAAGGGAAGTACCAGCCAACCGTGGCACTCCAATTCGTGCTCCGACCACCGGGGTGAACTTTAGTCTTAAGGGAAATCATTTGAAGAGTGTGGAGGAAGAGAAGTTCGATGGTGTGACAAACAGTGATCCTTATGGCCATTTGGAAAGGTTCGAAAAGATTTGTAGGTTCTACAATTATGGCGAAGGACAGAATGACATAGTGAAACTTGAGCTCTTTCCACTTACTCTTTATGGAGAAGCAAAAGCTTGGCTCAAGGAACAACCGGATGATTTGTACACCACATGGGATGAACTTCGAGAAGGTTTCATTGATGAGTTTTATTCTATAAGAACTCAAAGACAATTGGAGAATAAGATAAGGGCGTTCACTCAAGATTCGGGAGAAGATGTAGTTGATGCTTGGAAACGGTACAAGGAAATGCTTAGAAACTGTCCTGGGCATAATATGAATACTGAAGCAGTAGTTGAGATTTTCTATGATGGATTGCTTAGGAAAACCAGAAGGGAACTTGCAGGTGCATTCGGGGGTAGTTTGAACAATGTAACTCCAAGTGAAGGTTACAAGATCCTCGATGACATGGCTAAGGAGTTCTTTGTTCGTGAAGAAATTCGGGATAGGAAATCTGGAGGAAAAACAGTTGCTCAGATTGAAGATGGTGAAGACTCAAGACTAGTTGCTGAAGTCAAAGCTCTCTCAAAGCAAATGAATGAGAGGTTTGATAACCAAGATAACAGATTCAAGAATCTTGAGAGAGATGTTAAGGTTATGGCAGATGGGTGTGATCACTGTGGAGAGTTGCATTACAGTGAGGAATGCCCGGACAAGCTAGCTAAAGATGTTAATTATATTCAGAATCAACCGCAGGGAAATTTCAGTCAGAACACCGGTTATCAAAACCGGAATTCAGGTACTACTTATCCCTCTTCTTCTTTTAATGCTAATAATTCTGGGTATAGTGGCAACAGGTTCAGCAGGTTTAACAGTCAGCAGAGCACTACTGCTGAATTGAGAGATATTGTTAAGGATTTCATCGGTGCTCAGAGACAAACAAACGAGCACCAAGCTACAGAAACTAAGAAGATGTATTCGGCATTGGATTCAGTGACTACTCGTTTGGATGGCTTGAACCATAAACTGGATCAAAGTACTAAGAGTACTCAAGCTACATTTCAGGATATAGAAGCTAAGCTCGAGAGGTTAGGAAATTCAAACAGGCAGCTCGGGACATTACCGAGCAATACTCAACAAAATCCTAAGCCTCAACAGAATCCAAGGCTTCCAACAAACGATAAAGGAAACTACAATCCTCCGAATGCTCGTAATGAGCAAGTGAACGCGATCACTACAAGAACAGGTAATACTTATAATTCGGCTAATCCATTACCTAATGATGTTACTCCTCTTGTGCAGGTAGAAGCTGATGATTCCGTTGATGAGGAGATTGAGATGGAGCCGAACCCAGCCGTGAAAACACCGGCCGTTCCATCCAAGATAGTTGAGAAACCACCCGCTGAGAAGCCACAGGTTAAGCCGTATCAACCGCATATTCCATTTCCTCAACGATTGAAGAAAGCGAAGAGCAAGGAGAATTTTAAGAAGTTTGTTGACTTGATTCAAAATGTTAATATTACTCTTCCTTTAGTTGATCTTCTTGCAGGAATGCCTAACTATGCGAAGTTTCTCAAAGAACTCATTTCGGATAAAATGAAGTTGGAAAAGGCGAAGACGGCAGTCATGAGTGCCGAGTGTTCCGCCATCATCAAGAACGAGATTCCCCCTAAGTTGGAAGATCCAGGGAGTTTTCTTATCTCTTGTTCTTTTGGTGTTTTGTTGTATAAGGCATTAGCCGATCTAGGGGCTAGCATTAATTTGATGCCTTATTCAGTTTATAAAAAGTTGTCTTTAGGTGAATTGACCCCGACTCGTATGAGCATTCGGCTAGCGGACCGATCATTCCAATATCCTATGGGGATAGCGGAAAATTTACAGATCAAAGTGGGTCATATGATTTTTCCGGTCGATTTTGTTATACTCGAAATGGAGGCGGATGTAAATGTGCCTCTAATTCTTGGCCGACCCTTCCTTATGACCGCGGATGCTATCATCCGGGTTAAGGCTAAGGAGATTTCCTTAGGTGTCGGTGATGACCGAGTAGTCTTTAATGTTGATAAAGCTCTTAAACATCCTTATTCGTGTGATGAATCTTGTTTCAGGGTTGATGTTATGGAAGAAGAAGAAGAGGATGCTTTGGAGAAGGAGCTCATGGATATCTTGGGTATGGAGGAAGGAGAATCATTGCTATCACTTAGTGAAGAATATCAAGAACTCGATGAAGATATGTTTCAAGAGATCATGGCCTTGAGTGTAGATGAAACTTCACCGGATGATGAAACATTTGAAGAGATCAAGGTTGATCAAAGCACACGAGTGCTTACATCGGTTGAGAGTCCTCCCACCGACTTGGAGCTCAAACCGCTTCCGGATAATTTGGAGTATGCTTACTTAGAAGGTACATCTTTTCTTCCCGTTGTCATTTCATCTTCTTTAATGGAGGATGAAAAATCTAGGCTTATTACCGTCTTAAAGGCTCATAAAAAGGCCTTTGCATGGAAAATTTCTGATATTCCGGGTATAAGTCCAGATTTTGTAAGCACACAATCAATTTTGTTGATAATTTTAAACCAATTGTGCAAAGACAACGAAGGTTAAATCCAAATATGAAGGATGTTGTTAAAAAGGAAATTATTAAGTTGTTAGATGCGGGAATCATATTCCCCATTTCGGATAGTTCTTGGGTAAGTCCGGTACATTGTGTACCAAAAAAGGGTGGGATGACCGTTGTTTTAAATGATAAGAATGAATTGATTCCCACTAGAACTGTCACGGGGTGGAGGGTATGTATTGATTATCGGAAATTAAATGATGCCACCCGCAAGGACCATTTCCCATTGCCCTTTATCGATCAAATGCTCGAACGGCTCGCCGGAAACGAGTATTTTTGCTTTTTAGATGGGGTTTCTGGGTATTTCCAAATACCTATTGACCCTAAAGACCAAGAGAAGACCACGTTTACTTGTCCCTATGGCACTTATGCTTATAGGAGGATGCCATTTGGTCTTTGTAACGCACCCGGTACTTTTCAACGTTGTATGATTGCAATTTTTCAAGACATGATTGAAACTTCCATGGAAGTTTTCATGGATGATTTTTCGGTATTTGGAAGTTCTTTTGAGAATTGTTTAGAGAGTCTTGATAGGATGTTGGAAAGGTGTGAACGGGCACACCTGGTCTTAAATTGGGAAAAGTGTCACTTTATGGTTAAAGAGGGTATTGTTTTGGGACACAAAGTTTCTAAGGCGGGTTTAGAGGTTGATAAAGCTAAAATTGATGTGATATCTAAATTACCTCCACCCACCAATGTTAAGTCAATTAGGAGTTTTTTAGGTCATGCCGGTTTTTACCGAAGGTTTATAAAAGATTTCTCCAAAATTGCCCGGCCAATGACCAAATTGTTAGAGAAGGATGCCCCATTTGTGTTTGATAAAGAGTGTCTTGATGCATTCAACTTGCTTAAAGGAAATTTGACCAATGCACCTATTATGATTCCACCTAATTGGTCATTACCATTTGAGTTGATGTGTGATGCTAGCGATTTTGCCTTAGGGGCCGTTTTAGGCCAAAGGGAGGATAAACATTTCCGCCCTATTTTCTATGCTAGCAAGACCTTGAATCCGGCCCAACTAAATTACACGGTGACTGAAAAAGAATTGTTGGCTGTTGTGTATGCTTTTGATAAGTTTCGTCCCTACTTGGTCCTTAACAAGACCATTGTTTATACGGATCATTCTGCCCTTAGGTACTTGTTTTCCAAACAAGATGCCAAGCCCCGTCTCATCCGTTGGGTCTTGCTTTTGCAAGAATTCGACATCGAGATAAAGGACAAAAAGGGGGCTGAAAATGTGGCAGCTGACCATTTAAGTAGGCTCGAAAACCCTCACCGTGAGGAGTTGCAAGAGCATGAGATTAATGATGATTTTCCTGATGAGTTTTTGATGCAGATTGAGGAAGGACCTTGGTATGCCGATATTGCTAACTATCTTAGTGCAGGTTTTCTTCCCGAGGAGTTGTCAAAGCAAGAGAAGAAGAAGTTCTTTTCCGAAATTAAACATTATTTTTGGGATAAACCATTTTTGTTTAGAGTATGTGCAGATGGGATGATCAGGAGGTGTGTGTCAGAAGATGAAACTCGACAAATTCTAGATGCTTGTCACCACGGGCCAACCGGTGGTCATTATGGACCGTCTGTCACCGGTAAGAAAGTGTACGATGCTGGATTTTATTGGCCAACGATCTTCAAGGAGGCGCATACTTTGGTTGAGGTTTGTGATGTTTGCCAAAGACAAGGTAACATTTCCAAACGTGATGAAATGCCTCAAAACTTTATTCAGGTATGTGAAGTTTTTGATGTTTGGGGCATAGACTTTATGGGACCTTTTCTCCCATCAAATAAGAATTTGTATATCCTTGTTGCGGTCGATTATGTTTCTAAGTGGGCCGAGGCTAAAGCCTTGCCAACGAATGATGCACGTGTTGTCATTCACTTTTTGAAACAGCTTTTCTGTAGGTTTGGAGTGCCTAAGGCCTTAATAAGTGACCGCGGAAGTCATTTCGCGAATCACCAACTCGCTAAGGTGCTAAAGAGGTATGGTGTCACTCACCGTTTTTCAACCTCTTATCACCCGCAAACGAGTGGCCAGGTTGAAAATACTAATAGGGCATTAAAGAGAATTCTTGAGAAAACCGTAGGAGATAACCCAAAGTCTTGGTCTACCAAGCTTGATGATGCTCTATGGGCATTTAGGACAGCCTACAAGACACCGATTGGGACTACCCCATTCCGGTTGCTTTATGGCAAGACTTGTCATCTTCCTATTGAAATTGAGCATAAAGCCTTTTGGGCGCTCAAGGATTGCAATTTGGACCTAGTGGAGGCCGGTGAGTTGAGATCTATGCAATTAAATGAACTAGATGAACTTAGGTTGCATGCTTATGATAATTCTAGACTTTACAAGGAACGAACCAAAGTGTGGCATGACCGTAGGCTTAGAAAGAAGGATTTTAAAGCCGGAGACAAAGTTTTGTTGTTCCTCTCCAAGTATAGGTTTAAGCAACCCAAGTTGACATCTAGGTGGACCGGGCCTTATGTGATCAAACATGTTTATCCGTCTGGTTATGTTGAATTGTTTAAATCGGATGGAACCACTTTTATTGTTAATGGGCATAGGTTGAAGACTTATCATGAAGAAGAGGAAAATGTGGGAGTAGTCTTTGACGAACTTCCATTTTTCGAAATGAGTCAATAAGCATGGCATGGAGTCTAGCTAAAGACTCATCAATAAATTAAGCGCTTCGCGGGAGGCAACCCGTGTGTTTTCATTTCATTTTTTTTTTCTTTATTTTGTTCTTATATTGAAAAAACCCAAAAACATTTGAAAAATCGAAAATACCAAAAAGATTTTTGTTTTCTTAGTTAGGTTTTGTTATTTTTCAGTTTTTATAGCCTTTAATTGAGATGTGCAGGTCCAGAGGTGTTTGAGATGCGTCACGGTAAGTTAAAACGAGCCAAGGTACGTACAAAGTGTGAAAATGGCATAGGTGCGCCGCACCATGTAAGAGGTGCGCCGCACTTGGGGGTTACAAAAGATTGGTGATTTCTCTGAGTGATTTGTGCGACGCACCAAGTGTGGGGGTGCGCCGCACCTCCTGCCTGTTGACCAATTTGACTTCTGTTGACTTTTGTTGACTTTTGAGGATTGGGTTGAGATTATGTAGGGCCGAAATATCTCTAGTCTATCCTTATACTCTGATTTCTCCCCTTTGTTTTTTTTTTTTTTTTTTTTTTTTTTTTTTTTTTTTTTTTTTTTTTTTTTTTTTTTTTTTTTTTTTTTTTTTTTTTTTGTTTTATCCTCTTATACTCTGATTTCTCCCCTTTGTTTTGAACACACAAACACTTAATTGATTTTTATTTTCTCTCAATTCAAAAACCTCCCAACCTCAATTCAATCTTTAATTTCTATATTTTCTTTATTAATCTTTCAAGATGCCTAGATTCTTCTCAAAGGTATGTTTCTTTCCCATTATCTATCAATGTTCATGTTTGTAATTCGAATTAGGGTTTTGAATTTAATTTAGGGGTTTTGATTGTAAAAGGTTTGGGAAGGCTAATTGATGTCTAATTTGGTCAAAATTAGTGTTAATCTTGATTATTTTTATGATTTTTGACCAAATTGTGGTTAGGGATTGTGGATTTTGAGAGTTGACTTGGGTTGACCTCTGATGATGTTTGAATTTTATAAATTGTTTGAATTTTCGAGGGAAGATTGATCATTGGTGGATTAAGAAATCTAAGATTAATGAAATTTTTTTCTGAAAACCAGTGGGGTGCGCCGCACCATTTGGAAGGTGCGTCGCATATCGGGGCAAAAATTTTTCTGGAAATCGTGAAGGTGCGCCGCACCTTGTTAGTGGTGCGCCGCACCAAAGCTGCAGAATGATTGATCTTCTTTGTTTTGTTTCGTGTGTCTCACGTTTGTCTTCTTTTGATGTTTTGTATTATAGAAACAGAAAGGAAAGGCAGTTGCTGAGTCAAGTGGCAATGAGTTTGTTCCGGGAATTCCACGTGGGTACACTTTTACCGAACCAGACCCGAATGACAACTACAAATACAGAGATGGTTCAGTTGTTCTAGGTGTGAAAAGCCACCCAGTGGAGCCGCATGAATGGTTGCAATTCCCTGGTGTGACGGGGAATGAACGAGTGCATTACCTGAATCGTCTTCAGGAATTAAGGTATAAACACGTTTTGGAACCAAAGGTCATCTCATGGACCGATTTTGAAAAAGTGAATTTAAAAGAACCCATCCAAAAAATGTTAACTTGTAAGAATAGAAATGCTAATGGTGAGATTAAAACTTACAAGATGTGGGAAAAAATTTTTAGTTGTGATATGACACCGGTTAGAGAGTGGTGTCTTGAGTTTTTGAGTACCCTTCGGGTAGATTCAAATTTGAAGTTTGATGATTTTTTTACAAGGAAAGTAATTCACTTTCGGGCTGGGGGTATTCAAAGGCATTGCACAGTGCCTGAGTTTGCCTATTTGACTGGGATGGTTTCGGGGAATGAGTTGACTGAGATTAACGCCTATGAGTTTTTGCGGGAAGGCGTTTATGATAAGGATGTGACTGGGTTTGGTAATGACAAGAGCACTACGGATTTTTGGTTTGAAATCGGGGGTAGTGGTAAGTTGGCTATGTCAGTTAGCAAGGTATCGGAAATTCAGGTACCTATTCTGAGGGTCATTCATCGTATGATCACTTATTGCTTTTTGGTTCGTAATGATCATAATGATAAAGTCTCGCCCACTGATGTCTGGTTAATGAGGTTATTCTATGAGGGCTCCCCGAACATCTATGCTTGTGCGCCTTATGTTCTGGCTAAGTATCTTGTTTCCCACAAGGATCGGGTGATAGTTTGTGGGAATTTCATTGCTCAGGTTTATGCTATGCTGGGATATGATACAGCAAGGAATACTAGGGCGTTGGTTAGGATTCCTTGTGCTCGCTTTGGTTTGGTTGAATTAGCGGGGTTTGGGTTGATTTATGAGGTGGATGGTCAGGATGTGTTTGTTGGTGATTTGCCTGAAGATCAGCGGCCTGTTGGGAAAAGGCGTAGGGAGGATGGTTCTGGTGCACCTCAGTTTGCGGGAGGTTCTTCTTCTTCATCTGCTTTTGATTTCTCTTCTTTGCAGGGGTCGATTTTTGGTCTGGAGAGTACTACTGACATGCTGCTTGATAATGCCCGGACGACCAATAGTATGCTTGGTCGTGTTTTGGATCAGCAGGAGCATTTTCGTCCGATGTGGCAGAGGCAGTATGAGCAGCAGTTTGAGCAGCAGTACAGAGATGTGGAGGAGGATGAGCGCCCTGAGCTTCCTACTTATACTCCTCGAGAGATAATCCCTCCTAGTCAGGGTACTTTTGATTACCTTTTTCCTCAGCAGGGGTATCAGCAGGAGGAGTATACTTACCAGCCTCCCCAGTTTGATTCGTCCTCCCAGGCTACAGGTTTTGGTACTTATACCGGTGCACCTCGATATGGAGGTGATTTCTTTAGTTACCATACGCCACAGGGAGACGAGGCTGGAGGTCGATCCACGATGGGTACTCCTAACATTGTTCCTAGTGGAGATTGGTTTGCAGAGGCCCGTGATCCTGATGGAGCAGATAGTGTTCCTTCCTGTTTTCCTCCTCCATGATCTCTTGATTATTGATGATGGTGATTTGTTGATGGCGGTGCCGGTTACCTTGGGCATTGAGTCATCATGTTTATGTTGGTTTGATCTTGGCATTTCGGACATTGTTGCTTGCATGTTTCATTTTGGTTTTTATTTTCATTTGGTTTGTAATTGCCTTTGTTGGCATCACGACAATTTCCTTTCCGTACTTAGTTTAGTTATTTGGTTTTGCATGGTTGAACAATAAGTATGGGGGGAGGGCTTGGTGAATGATTATACTTCTGTTCTAATGTCTAATGGATACGTTTTAGTTTTCTTTTGGTTTTGTTTTGTGCATTTTAGAAAGGTAGCGCTTCATGTGCATATGCTGGCAGTAAGTTCAGCGCCATTCATTTTGAGACGATTCTACCGATCATAAGAACATTACCAAACATCCGGCAAGTTCCCATGATCTTTTCTTCTTTTGTTTTTGCTTTTTACCTATTTCCCATAGATTGTCTTTCGTTCATTGTACATTGAGGGCATTGTACAACTTAAGTATGGGGGGGAGGTAAATAGGCGAAAGCCGGATGAATTTTGAGACATTTTTGAACTTTTGCTTGCTTGTCCATATAGTTGAATTACTTTGGTCACTAAAATTTAATCATACTAGTAATTGAACTATAAATTCCTTTGGTTAACACTTTCTAAATTCGTGAAATGTGTTTTGAGTGATCGATTAGGCAAATCCTTTCTGGATTGATTACATGACTAGCACACTTCTTTCCCAAAACACCAAATATGTAAGGATCTTGATTCATTTATAGATTGGTTAGGTGTTACGGTTTTGGTTTGGTTAGTCTTGTAAATTTGTCCCTCTCGTAGGCTTTTGGATTTATCCGGAAGTAAGGGTCTCTTTTAGAGCTCTGAGCTATGATGTGCAAGTTTGAGATTAATTCATTTCAGTTCCGTTATTTATTTCTTTGATATGAGTGTGCCGGTGATTGCGTTGATTCTAGAACTTGGCCTAGTTGATCGTTCCGTGGTTGCTAGATGATAAAGAGGTAAATTAGGATTAAAACCGTGTTTTCTTTGTTTATTCACCCTTTGTTATGTCATTATTGTTAAACCATGTTTGTGTGCATGTGTTTTTGTAGCTAATCACATCGATTAGTGAATTTCCGTTGTTAAACCCGTGTTGCACTCATTTTTAGTGCAAGAAACTTTTAGATAACCTGTTGCGCCTCACCTTTTCGTTTGTGTTAAATTCACTTAAATATTTAACCTTTCCTCTCCTTACCGATAGTCGAAATCCTTGGTTGATCATTAGTTGCCTATGCTAGTTGAATGGTTTGGGGTTGTCGTGGTTGTGTCGGGTTGGTATATTTCCGTTTATTGGGGGTAGATTGATGTCGTCATGATTATGGATGAAGCCTAGATTATTCAAATTAGTAAGAGTTTTGATTTGTCATTATGTTTTAAAGTTAAAAAGGGGATACCAATTAGGCAGGGTAAAAGTAGTTCATAAAAAAAAAAAAAAAAAAAAGAAGAAAAAAAAAAAAAAAAAAAAAAAAAAAAAAGAAGAAAAAAAGACGAACTTGGACTGTCAGTTGGTATTTCCCTCATTTTTGTCAAATCAAGTTAAGTTGGTACATGTGTTTACACCAACAAAAGGTTCTTGAATTGTTCATATATTGTTCGTTTGAAGTTGGCAATGTTTGTTAATGTCAATGTTGGTAAGATAAGGTGGTAAAAAGTCGTTTTGAAGGTCATACACCACAATGGTGTCGGTTTTATTCGGTCTATTGGGGAGTAGTGTCGGGAGAACGTCTTTGGGGCTTTGGATAGATGGCAACTAGTGATATGGGTTGTGTTGGACTAGACTATTTGTGAAACTTTGTTAATTGTTGTGTTATTTCTTTTTAACACCAATTATATCCCAAAAATTCCATACACAATTGTTAATGACCCTTGTAAGCCTTCAGAAATGTACATTACAACCGTTTAATTACCTCTTTTGATAGACGTTTACGGTGCTTGTGCCGTGACGATGAAGGAACGATTCTAGTACAAGCCTATGGTTAAAATATATGCATCACGACTAGGCTTCGAGTGAATGATATAATATTTCAACCCAATAGTTTGTTAGTTGGAGAAAGTTAGTTGAGATGTTCTTCTTTCATTTGATTAAAAGTGCTTAGTCGTGTTCTCGAGGCTTGTAGATCATTCGAATATTGTCAAACGTTTCAATTTTCATTTAAGATTAAAACTGCTTAACCACCCTTCCTTGTTTTTCCTACTTTCGTGGTTTAGCTTCTTTTTGATTATTGTCATGTTTCTGCAATTGAGAACCAAGGGAAAGTTTGTTTTGAAATCTGAATTTGCTTGAGGACAAGCAAAGCTTAAGTATGGGGGAATTTGATATGTCCATTTATATGTATAATCCCATGTTGTTTCTAAGTCGTTCTAAGCTTGATTTTATGCAAATTACGTGTATATTCGATGCTTTGATGGTATTGTTAGTGATTGCAGGCTTAGAACAGGTAAAATGGTTAAAAATAGCTTGTGGATGGCTAAAAGAGGCATTAGGATGGTTCGTGTACTAGTACGAGAAGAAACGAGCTGGAAATCACAAGTTATGCTGAGAAAGGGGTTGAGTGCGCCGCACCTGGAGCTTGGTGCGTCGCATATATTGATCAGGAAGTTGGCTGGCTTTTGCATTAATAGAGTGCGCCGCACCTTGTTAATTGGTGCGCCGCATAAGTTGATCAGTAAAATGGGAATTCTGAGAAAGAAGAGAGGTGCGACGCACCAATCCATTGGTGCGCCGCATATCGGGCAGTTGAAGATTTTTGAAACAAGTAAGGTGCGCCGCACCTGGCAATTGGTGCGCCGCACCTGTAGGTCGGTTCAGCAAGGGTTTTTGTAACACTATAAATACATGCCCTAAATTGGCCCATTAGAGGCTCTCTCTCTTTTAGTCGATTTTAGGGTTTCTTGAGGCATTTTTCAGCAGCTTTTACCTTCTCCAAGATCTAAGGGTTGCGAAAGAATTTCAAGGCATTCAATCATCGATTTCTTTAGCTTTTCATTGTCTTTCACAATTCGGTACAAGATGTTTATTCTTTCTTTTGCTATTTGTGATTTATTTATGATTATGTTAGGCTAAACACGTCATCATCTACTCCGATGAAATGACACAATGAATATTGGTTGCATATTATTTTGAATTCAAGTTGATTATTAAACGTTTCATCAAGATCTTAATGTATTGAATCCTTATGATTTATTCTATTGTTTGTTGATAAGGTATAAATGGTTTTAATGGTAGTTAATTCCAGGAATGCATTATTCTAGTTGATTTGGTAGAATCAATAGGTGTTAATTCGTGGTAGCGAGTTGATAAACCACAATAGGTAAAAGAATTCAATGTGTTGACGGTTTGGTAGAATCGATAGGTGAAATTGTTTAATCATAACAAAACAAATTAATCGGATAGGGAAATCTTAATAGGGAAGGTGGTAGCCGGATCTTTAGGATTGAATTAATTGGTTAATGAGTTCGGGTAGGGTAATTAGCTAGGAGGCCTACTAGTGAGTTCCTTATCATAACTTAGTTATCGGAATCAACATATTTGAATTGGCTTTAACCTAAATGCAACCAAGATGAAATGTGTCATGGAGTCGAGGTAGATGATCTTTTAAATTCTTGTTTTTTTAAACAACAAAATTATCCTGCGATTAATCCTACGGGATTACTAACAATTTTAACTAATTTTTGCAACGTGGCAATTCGGCCATAAAACCCCCCTTATTTTCTGTATCATTTAACAATTGCTTATAAAAGTCCTTGTGTTCGACCTCGTACTTACCAAGTAACTATATTGCATACGAACGGGTACACTGCCCGCAAATGTGTAGTAGACAGTAACTAGGTAGTTCGTGTTATAAATTTAAGACTCGAAATTACACATCAGGCGTCAGATGTAAATGACAAACAAGCGAACGTAAGAAAGTGCAGGTTAGCCACACTCTTAAACTGTCAATAATAAACAAGAGCCGATGTCAATAACATAGAAGAGTCAAATAATCAATTAACTTCAAGAAAAAAAATTGAAGCTATGTACACAATATAGAGCTTGATCCCTAACAAGTAACGACATGCACTCTTATTTAACCATATTATATATAATAAACTTCTATAACCTTACCAAGTTAGTGAAATCTACCTATCCATAGAGCTATATTAGTAAAAAGGTAGCAACATTGTACTTTGTTGTAAATAAACCATATCCCTGAAATAATTAGTTCATTAACATCAAGCTTAGCTAGCTATTCTCTGTATGCACACAAAAAAATTGTTCTAGATGCTAAAAAGGAAGAAAAAATTATTTATTGTTATGATATATAGATCACTACAAGTAGGTATATAGGAATCACCGAATTGTTCTTTTAACATTCTAACCTCTAAAATCATTTGAGAAACTGCATCAAGAGTGAA